>JAOEGL010000014.1:20904847-20953705 GCA_034509955.1 Urosaurus nigricauda | reverse complement strand
TTATTGGATTTTAACCAAATAGACACTTGTTTGAGTGACTTGCACGTCTGAATGGACACTTGTTTGACCTGCATGTCTGACCTGCATGTCTGAACACTCATCTCCTGATACTTTTTATTGGATTTTAACCAAATAGACACTTGTTTGAGTGACCTGCATGTCTGAATATTACTTTCTTCCAGCCATTTGTGGGAGCTGAGGCAAATAGACACTTGTCTGACCTGCATGTCTGAATGCTCCTCTCCTGATACTGTACTTATTATTTGACTTTAAGCAAATAGACACTCGTTTGAGTGACCTGCATGTCAGAACGCTCCTTTTTTGGCTAATTAATATTGGAGCTGAGGCAAAGAAAACGCTTGTTCCCTTGAACTCCCTGGCCTTTCTCGGCAGCCATTTTTGGGAGTTGAGGCAAAGAAGGAAAAGACTTGTCTGAAAGGGGACTTTCTTTCGCTTTCTTGGCAGCCATTTTGAGGCAAAGAAAACACTTGTCTGAAAGGGAACTTTCTTTCCCTTTCTTGGCAGCCATTTTGGGAGCTGACGCAAATAGACACCTGTCTGAAAGGAAACTTCCTGGCCTTTCTCGGGAGCCATTTTGAGGCAAACACTTGTCCGAAAGGGGACCTTCCTGACCTATCCTGGCAGCCATTTTGAGGCAAAGAAAACACTTGTCTGAAAGAAAATTTCCTGACCTTTCTTGGCAGCCATTTTGAGGCAAACATTGGTCTGAAAAGGAACTTTCCGGCCTTTCTCGGGAGCCATTTTGAGGCAAACGCTTGTCTGAAAGGGACCTTTCTCGGCAGCCATTTTGAGTCAAAGAAAACACTTGTCCGAAAGGGACCTTCCAGGCCTTTCTTGGCAGCCATTTTGAGCCAAAGAACACATTTGTCAAAAAGGGACCTTTTTTGGCAGCCATTTTGAGGCAAAGAAAACACTCATCCAAAAGGGACCTTTCAGGGCCTTTCTTGGCAGCCATTTTTGACACAAACACTTGTCCGAAAGGGGACCTTCCTGACTTTTCTTGGCAGCCATTTTGAGCCAAAGCAAACACTCATCTGAAAGGGAACTTCCCAGGCCTTTCTTGGCAGCCATTTTGAGCCAAAGTAAACACTTGTACAAAAGGGACCTTCCAGGGCCTTTCTCGGCAGCCATTTTGAGCCAAAGAAAACACTCATCCAAAAGGGACCTTTCAGGCCTTTCTTGGCAGCCATTTTGAGACAAACACTTGTCCCGACCTTTTCTTGGCAGCCATTTTGAGCCAAAGCAAACACTCATCTGAAAGGGAACTTCCAGGCCTTTCTTGGCAGCCATTTTGAGGCAAAGTAAACACTGTATGAAAGGGAAACTCCTGACTTTTCTCGGCAGCCATTTTGAGGCAAAGAAAACACTTGTCTGAAAGGGACTTTCGAGGCCTTTCTCGGCAGCCATTTTGAGGCAAACGCTTGCCTGAAAGGGACCTTTCTTGGCAGCCATTTTGAGGCAACGAAAAACACTTGTCCGAAGGGGAACTCCCGGGCCCTTTCTTGGGCGGCCATTTTGCGAGGCGAGGCGGCAGCCGCCCGTCCGAGATGGCCCTCCCGCGCATCTCGTCCAAGCTCCCGCCGGACATCGACCCGACGAAGGCCCCGATCGCCTTCGGCCGGAGGGCGCTGCCCAAACTGAACGAGGAACTGCAGGACCCAGAAGTCTTGACCCGCCAAAGGGCCCTCATGGCCCTCTGCGACTTGGTCCACGACCCGGAGCACGCCTACACCGCCATCGGCCTCGGGTCAGCGGTCAAGGCGGCCCGCAGGGAGTGGACGGCGGCGGTTTGGGAGCGAAAGGGTCTGGGGACCACGACTCCCAGCATCCCCTTCCCATAAGGACAGGCTTTAGGAAGTCAACGGACTACAAATCCCAGAGTCCACCGCCGAGCCAGTGCTTTGGAGGACGGAGTGACCGCTGCCGTCCTCCTATTAGGAGCGGGATGGACTACAATACCCAGCATCCCCTCGTCAAAGGGATAGGTGCAGGGGATTCTGGGATTTGTAGTCCGAAAGAGAGAGAGGGAGAAAATGGCCAAAACCACTTTGAAATTATCTTTTCCCCCTTATTAATATAGATAGATAGATAGATAGATAGAGAAAGATGTATATATAAATAATATTATACATAATAATATATTTATAATTATATAATATTGTATATATAATATATAATTATTATATATTATATCATTATATAATAATTATTATATGTGTGTGTGTGTATATATATATATATATATGTACTGTATATATACACACACATATATATTTATATACACACGTACAAAGTTATATATAATATATCTATATTGTTACTTAGCTAAATCCTATATATTGTTACTTAGTTAAATTTTCTGTCTCTATACTTAGTATACAATATAAATATATTATACAATGTAAATATATGTGTTTCTATATACATATAGAAATATACATATTATTAAATCCTATTAACCTAATATATATTTTAAATATATATATATATATAGATTAGATATAGATATAGATATGTTTATATATATATATATATATGTATGTGTGTGTGTGTGTGTATATACACACACATATATTATATATTATATAAATATATGTATTAATATACTGTATAATATATAGCTAATGGGTGTGTTGAATATATATATATATATATATATGTATATATAGAGAGAGAGTTAATATATATACATATAGATATGTATGTGCATGCACACATAATATATATATTTATATATTACATAATAAGGTAAAATTATAATATATAAATAGATATATAATACATATTGTGTGTGTTATATATAATATAAATATTATATGTATATAGTTAAATCCCAATATATAAATAATATAAGTGTATATTATAAATATTGTGTATATATATATAGAAGAGAGAGCAAGAAAGAGAGAGAGACAAAGAGTTGGTTAAATCCATATATATATATATATATATATATTATAATATAAATGTATAATAAGATATAAATACCGTACATATATATATTGTTTCTTAAATCCTATTTTGATGGATATTACAATTTAGATACTATATATATATATATATATATATACACATATATGTATATATATATGTATATGTGTGTATGTGTGTATATATATGTATATATATATATATATATATATATATATGTATATATATATATGTGTGTAAGTATATATGTATATATGTATATATGTATATATATATATATGCATATTCTATTTCAGTCCTCCCTTTATTTTTGGTAAAAATCTATCACTTCACTTCCTTCATTGATCGCCGAACCATTGATACTTTATTTATTATCGATTGCAACCAAATAACCCTATATCTATCTATATCTATATGTATATATATATATATATATATATATAAAATATTTCCATATTTTCTCATAACTCCGCGCCAATTTCCGACATCCCGGGGCGCGAATCCGTTCCGTAAAAACGACCAAAAATTCACGTATTTAAAAATAACGTAAAAATTTACGTATATTTTCCTCCCAGGTTTCCTGGAGACGCTGAAGACGCTCCTTTCGGACGAAGACAGCACCGTCCGCCGCAAAGCGACCGAAGTCCTCTACATCATCGCGACGCATAACGTCGGAAGGTGCCCAATATATATATATATATATATATTCGTAAAATTAAATTGAAGGACCTAGAGCTTCCCCATCGGCTCGGTTTACGCGCTTTTGCGCCAACTTTTTGCGGCGAACGCGGGAAACCGTGCCGCCGTGGCGAAGGCGCGCCCCTTTCGTTTTTAGGGAAAGCGCGTCCGGCCTCGAATTAACCTCTAATTCTTTTATTCTCTACGGATTTTCAGGACAGGTTTCCTCGAACACAGCGTCGTCCCGGCGTTGGCGCGGCTCCTGAACGACCCGGTGGACCTCGTGCGCTGGAACACGCATTACGCCCTGAAGCTCGTTTCCGAAACGCCTCTCGGTAAGACCGGTTAATTAATTGATTTTTCTTAATGAAAAGGCGTTTGCGGCGCGTAAATCGCCCGCTTTGCGCCGGAAAAAATCCGTGTCCTCTCTAGGAATCTGTAGGTCCTCCAGCGCAACTCTATGGTCGAACTGTGAAACAAGTGTCCTCTCTAGGAATCTCTAGGTCCTCCTAAGCAACTCTATGGTTGACCATAGAGTTGCCTGGAGGGCCTATGTATTCCTAGAGAGGACACTTGTGTTAGAGTTTGACCATAGAGTTGTTCTGGAGGACCTAGAGATTCCTCGAGAGGACACTTGTTTCTGATTTTTGACCATAGAGTTGCTTGGAGGACCTACGTATTCCTAGAGAGGTCACTTATTTGACCATAGAGTTGCGCTGGAGGACCTAGAGAGGACACTTCTGTCATAAGTTGACCATAGACTTGTGCTGGAGGACCTACAGATTCCTAGAGAGGACACTTATTTCATAGTTTGACCATAGGGTTGCCGTGGAGGACCTAGAGAGGACAAATCTGTCATAAGTTGACCATAGAGTTGTCCTGGAGGACCTAGAGATTGCTAGAGAAGACACTTTCTATTCTTATTTTGACCATAGAGTTGCGCTGGAGGACCTAGAGATTCCTAGAGAGGACACTTATTTCAGAGTTTGACCATAGAGTTGCTCTGGAGGACCTAGAGATTCCTAGAGAGGACACTTATTTCAGAGTTTGACCATAGAGTTGCTTTGGAGGACCTAAAGATCCCTAGAGAGGACACTTATTTCATACTTTGACCATAGAGTTGCACTGGAGGACCTAGAGGTTCCTAGACAGGACACTTGTGTTAGATTTTGATCATAGAGTTGTTCTGGAGGACCTACATATTCCTAGAGAGGACACTTATTTCAGATTTTGACCATAGAGGTGTGCTGGAGAACCTACATATTCCTAGAGAGGACCTTATGTCATATTTTGATCATAGAGTTGTTCTGGAGGACCTACATATTCCTAGAGAGGACACTTATATCATATTATTGACCATAGAGTTTCTCTGGAGGACCTAGAGATTCCTAGAGAGGACACTTATTTCATACTTTGACCATAGAGTTGTTCTGGAGGACCTACATATTCCTAGAGAGGACACTTATTTCAGATTTTGACCATAGAGTTGTCCTGGAGGACCCAGAGATTCCTAGAGAGGACACTTATTTCAGAGGTTGACCATAGAGTAGTTACTCTGGAGGACCTACAGATTGATTGATAGTTATTTAGATAGATAAATACTGGAGATGATTGACAGATATTTATTGATAGGCGGATAGATACTGAAGATGATTGATTGGCACTTATAGATAGATATTGATAGATTAATAGTTATGTAGTTATGGATAAGAGATGATAGATAGATAGATAGATAGAGTAGATAGATAGATAGATAGATAGATGCTGGAAATGATTTATTGATATATAGATACTGAAGATGATTGATTGCTTGGTACTTATGTCGTTATAGATTGATAGATACTGGAGATGATTGATTGATTGATTGTTATGTAGATAGATACTGAAGATTATTGATTGATACTTATTAGGTGTAGATAGATAGATTTATTACACAGATGATGGAGGTGATTGATTGAGTGATTGATTGATATATATAGATAGGCTCCATATTTGTGGCTTTGACTTTTCCGGATTCGGTTATTCGCGGATTCGATCAATACGTTCCTCTCTAGGAATATCCAGGCCCTCCGACACAACTCTATGGTCAACTTTTAAAATATCGCTGTATTCAAAAAAAATAAATTATCAATAATTAAACTGATTGATAATAATTAAACGACCAAAATAATAATGACCAGAGAACCGCAGTTGAAGATAATCGATTTTCTTTTTCGGGTTGCTTTTTATTTAATTTAATTTCGGTTTTTCTTAAAGCAAGGGGGAAACAGCCCGTTGTTCGTTATCGCCGTTAATCCTCTTAAATCCGTTAATTCTTTTTTTTTAAAACAATAAAGCCCTTTCGGCCGACAAATAAACCTTCGCACAACCAGGAAAACATGAGAAAAATTAAAAAAAAAAAAAAAGAGCGAGGGGTTTTCGGGAAGTGTGTAAAAGTGTGAGTGCGAGTGTGCAAGAGATTTCTAGAGAGATCAAGGAGAGACTTGAAGAAAAATACGTCGAGTGCCTTTACGTGCTCACGGTTCTTTTGCACGTATATTTACACACTTAAGTTTACACACCGAATCCGTGAAAAAGTCTTTCGCACGAGGGTCAAGAGGAAGGAGGAGGGGGGGCCAAAAACGGGACAGAAACGATCCTCGTGAAAATTATCACTTCGCACGGCGAGTTTTTCGGGCTTCCGGACTTTAAAACCCCAAAAATTTCCCCCCTAAATTAGTCAAAATGTTAATTATTCCATCCATTAGATCCTCGAGAAAATTATCAGTTTGTACAGTGATTTTTTTGGCTTCCGGACTTTAAAACCCCCAAAATTTCTCCTCCTAAATTAATTAAAATGGTAAATATTCCATCCATTAGATCCTCGTGAAAATTATCACTTCGTACATTTATTTTTTCTGGCTTCCGGACTTTAAAACCCCCAAAATTTCCCCCCTAAATTAGTTAAAATAATAAATATTCCATCGTTAAATCCTCGTGAAAATTATCACTTTATATGGTAATTTTTTCCAGCTTCTGGACTTTAAAACCCCAAAATTATCCTCCTAAATTAGTCAAAATGTTAATTATTCCATCCATTAGATCCTCAAGGAAAATTATCAATTTGTACGGTGATTTTTTCCAGTTTCCGGACTTTAAAACCCCCAAAATTTTTCCTCCTAAATTTATTTAAAAATGTTAAATATTCCATCCATTAGATCCTCGTGAAAATTATCACTTTGTACAGTGATTTTTTCGGGTTTCCGGACTTTAAAACCCCAAAAATTTCCCCCTAAATTAGTCAAAATGTTAATTATTCCATCCATTAGATCCTCGAGAAAATTATCAATTTGTACGGTGATTTTTTCCAGTTTCCAGACTTTAAAACCCCCCAAAATTTTTCCTCCTAAATTATTTAAAATGTTAAATATTCCATCCATTTGATCCTCAAGAAAATTATCAATTTGTACAGTGATTTTTTCCGGCTTCTGGACTTTAAAACCCCAAAAATTTCCCCCCTAAATTAGTTAAAATGTTAAATATTCCATCCATTAGATCCTCAAGAAAATTATCAATTTGTACAGTGATTTTTTCCGGTTTCCGCACTTTAAAACCCCAAAAATTTCCCCCCTAAATTAGTCAAAATGTTAAATATTCCATCCGTTAATTACTTTTTATAGAATGGGGAGGAAAAAAATTATGTAATTCGTCACTTCCACTTCTTTTAATTCCACTGTTTGTTTTTAAAAATAAAAATAATAATTTAAATATCTAGACATTTAAATATTGATCATATCACTCATCTGTTCACCTAATAATTACATCACTTTAAAAAAAAAACAAATTAAAAAATGATAAACACCAAACGATAAAAAATAAAAATAATAACGAAAATAAAAAATAAAGACATTAAAGACTATATATTACAGTTTCACATTGGCATCCAGTGGTTTTAGAAAGGCTTCTCTATATATTCCTTAATAAATTATTTTTAATCCTTCAATTAAAGTTGGCACTCTCTTGTAAAATTCCAGATTTTACATTTATTAAATTTAATGATTTTTAAATTTCTTTGATTTAATAAACCTAAAATTGTAATTTAATTTAATAAAATAAATAAAATATCACATTTAAATTTAACTTAATTTGATAAATTTTAATTTTAATTTAATAAATTTTAATTTTAATGAATTTAATAAAGTTAAAATTTATTTAATTTAATAAATTTTAGATTCATTTGATTTAACAAATCTCAATTTTATTTAATTTTATACATTTAAAATTTATTAAATTTAATAAATTTTAGATTCATTAAATATATTCAATTTATTCAGTTATTAAATTTAACAAATTCAAATTTTATTTAATTAAATACATTTAAAATTTATTCAATTTAATAAAATTTAGATTTATTTAACTTTTTCAATTTAACAGTTGTCAAATTTAACAAATATTAAATTTATTAAATTGATTTAAATTTATTAAAATTAATTTTATCAAAATAAATTAATTTTATTAAAATCCACGATTTCACATTTAAATTTATTAAAACAATTAAATAAAAATAAATAAATCTCAACCGGTTTAATTAAACTTTCCAAGGTATGTTTCTCTTTGTGTGTGTGTGTGTGTTAAGGACACAATTATTTGGCGATTTAATAGTTAAATTCAATAAATTTTAATTTTATCACTAAGTCTAATCATTTTATTAAAAATAAATCAATTTTATTAAAATTTCTTATTTTAACTTTAATTTCATTAAAACAATTAAAAAATTAAAAACAAGAAAAAAAGTTAAAAATAAATAAATCACAACATTGTGTGTGTGTTAAGGGCACAATTATTTGGCAATAAAATAAAAATCAAAGGAATGTAAAAAGAAAAAATTCAAGTCATAAATTAATTCCTGACCGCTATAGCGCACAAATCGAAATTATTTCAAGTCTTAAATTTTTAGGAATTTCATTAATAATTTCTCTATCATTTCTTCCCCCCAAAAGAACTTTTGCTGCATATTTTCAAAAATCCGATCCGATTTCGAATATTCGCGATCAAATAACGAACGCAAAAAAAAGAGAACGTGTTTCATTTCTGGCAAAATATCACTCAACCTATTGATCCGCCGTTATCATTTAGAGGAAAACAATATTTAAATTAACTCGGAAATAACTCGGAAATAATCGCGACGCACCTCTTTTCTCGATCCTTCATTTCTCTTCAATTCCAGGACTCAAAACTAACGAAACAAAAAACACGCGAATCGATCAATTAATTCTCATTAAGACCCAACAGTACGCACACGATTGTGGATCAATCAATAAATAAATAAATAGAGGTGGGGGGGCAAAAAAAAAATCGATCGATCAAATAATTCCCGGAATAACGAGAGCCAGCAGCGACTTCGGAAAAGACGTTATCGATAGCACTTCCGTTCTTTTTTTTTTTTAAAGTCCGGAAAAATCCGCGCCGTTTCCGCGACGGCGAAAACGCCGAGCGTTGAATTCGATTTTTCTCTTCTTCTTCTTCCGAATTACCGACCTCCCCGTATCCGTTTTCGTTTCGCCGCCGTTTTTTTTTCCGCGCAGACTCGCCTTCAGCAAAGTCCGATGTACTTGAGGTTGTTCTGGATGATGACGTCCGTGACGGCGTCGAAGACGAACTGGATGTTGCTCGTGTCGGTGGCGCAGGTGAAGTGCGAGTAAATCTCCTTGGTTTCTTTGTTGCGGTTCAAGTCCTCGAATTGTCGCTGGATGTAGACGGCGGCCTCCTCGTACGTGTTTTGACCTTTTGTACTCCGGGAAGCAGACGGTCAGCGGGGATGCGCCGGATCTTCTCCGCCAGGAGGTCCTTCTTGTTGAGGAAGAGGATCAAGGAGGTGTTGATGAACCAGTTGTTGTTGCAGATGGAGTCGAAGAGGCGCAAGCTCTCCGCCATGCGGCTCTGCGGGCGAGGAAACGGGGGAAAACGAGACACAAATTAGAAAAACACGACCATTATCGATCGATTTGCCGCTCCCCAGGAGAGTACGTCGGTGGGATCCATAAAATTTAGCTACCTAAATTCACCCGATCGATCAATTCAGTCGATTCAGTGGCTTGATCGAACACTTGATTCGACTTAGTTCCATGGAATAGTCAGATTTGACTATGTATATTCAATCAATTCAATCAATTCAGTCGATTCAGTGGCTTAATTCAACACTTGATTCAATTTAGATCCCATGGAATCAATCATTTTTAACTATGTAAATTCAACCAATTAATTCAATCAATTCAGTGGCTTAATTGAACACCTGATTCAACTTAGGCCCATGGAATAAATCAGATTTGACTAGGGTAAATTAAACCAATCAATCAATTCAATCAATTAAATGGCTTAATTCAACACTTGATTGAATTTAGATCCCATGGAATAAATCATATTCACTACTTAAATTCAACCAATTGATCAATTCAATCAATTCAGTGGCTTAATTGAACACTTGATTCGACTTAGGTCCATGGAATCAATCAGATTTGACTATGTATATTCAACCAATCAATCAATTCAATCAATTAAATGGCTTAAGTCAACACTTGATTCAATTTAGATCCCATGGAATAAATCATATTCACTACTTAAATTCAACCAATTGATCAATTCAATCAATTCAGTGGCTTAATTGAACACTTGATTTAACTTAGGTCCATGGAATCAATCAGATTTAACTACGTAAATTCAACCAATCAATCAATTCAATCAATTCAATCAATTAAATAGCTTAATTGAACACTTGATTGAATTTAGATCCCATGGAATAAATCAGATTTAATTACGTAAATTCAACTAATCAATCAATTCAATCAATTCAATGGCTTAATTCAACACTTGATTAAATTTAGATCCCATGGAATCAATCATATTTAACTATGTAAATTCAACCAATTAATTCAATCAATTCAGTGGCTTAATTGAACACTTGATTGAATTTAGGCCCGTGGTATCAATCCGATTTAACTACGTAAATAAAACCAATCAATCAATTCAGTCAATTCAGTGACTGAATTGAACACTTGCTTTAACTTAGCCCATGGAATAAATCAGATTTAACTACGTAAATTAAACCAATCAATCAATTCAGTAGCTTAATTGAACACTTCATTGAATTTAGGCCCATGGAATAAATCAGACTTAACTACATAAATTCAACTAATCAGTCAATTCAGTCAATTCAGTGGCTTAATTGAACACTTGATTCGATTTAGATCCCATGGAATAAATCAGATTTAATTACTTAAATTCAACCAATCAATCAATTCAGTAGCTTAATTGAACGCTTGATTCAACTTAGGTCCATGGAATGAAACAGATTTTAACTATGTAAATTCAACCAATCAATCAATTCAATCAATTCAGTGGCTTAATTGAACCCTTGATTCAACTCTTTAGCCCAGTTTTTGATTCAAATATTCAGTCGAAGAGTTAAACCAAGTGTTGAACTAAGCCACTGAATTGATTCAGTTGATTGATCTGTTTAATTTGTTCAATGAAAGAGTTGAATCAATCATTCAATTAAATGAGTTAATTAAATAGTTTAGTTGACTGTTTCATTCAGCTCTTCAACTGAATAGTAGTTCAATCAATTCAATTAAATAAATTCAATCAAAATTAAATAATCGAACTGATACATTCAATTAAACAGGCGAATTCAGTGATGGATTCAATTCTTCATCCGAACAGTTGAACCGATAGTTCGATTAAAGAACGTGGCTGCGGGTTCGAAACACTGGGCTCCCTGGAAGAATTAGGAAACTCGGTTTTGGTCTAGTGTTCTATGTATTCCTGCATGGCAGAAGAGGGTTGGACTATAGGACCCTTAGTAGCCCCTTCCGACTCTAGTGTTCTATGTATTCCTGCATGTCATTCTATGTATTCCTGCATGGCAGAGGAGGGTTGGACTCTAGGGCCCTTAGTAGCCCCTTCCGACTCTAGTGTTCTATGTATTCCTGCATGTCATTCTCTGTATTCCTGCATGGCAGAAGAGGGTTGGACTATAGGGCCCTTAGGAGCCCCTTCTGACTCTAGTGTTCTATGTATTCCTGCATGTCATTCTATGTATTCCTGCATGGCAGAAGAGGGTTGGACTCTAGGGCCCTTAGTAGCCCCTTCCGACTCTAGTGTTCTATGTATTCCTGCATGTCATTCTATGTATTCCTGCATGGCAGAAGAGGGTTGGACTATAGGGCCCTTAGCAGCCCCTTCCGACTCTAGTGTTCTATGTATTCCTGCATGTCATTCTATGTATTCCTGCATGGCAGAAGAGGGTTGGACTATAGGGCCCTTAGCAGCCCCTTCCGATTCTAGTGTTGTATGTATTCCTGCATGTCATTCTCTGTATTCCTGCATGGCAGAAGAGGGTTGGACTCTAGGGCCCTTAGTAGCCCCTTCCGACTCTAGTGTTCTATGTATTCCTGCATGTCATTCTATGTATTCCTGCATGGCAGAAGAGGGTTGGACTATAGGGCCCTTAGCAGCCCCTTCCGATTCTAGTGTTGTATGTATTCCTGCATGTCATTCTCTGTATTCCTGCATGGCAGAAGAGGGGTTGGACTATAGGGCCCTTAGTAGCCCCTTCCGACTCTAGTGTTCTATGTATTCCTGCATGTCATTCTATGTATTCCTGCATGGCAGAAGAGGGTTGGACTATAGGGCCCTTAGCAGCCCCTTCCGATTCTAGTGTTGTATGTATCCTGCATGTCATTCTATGTATTCCTGCATGGCAGAAGAGGGTTGGACTATAGGGCCCTTAGGAGCCCTTCCGACTCTAGTGTTCTATGTATTCCTGCATGTCATTCTCTGTATTCCTGCATGGCAGAAGAGGGTTGGACTCTAGGGCCCTTAGCAGCCCCTTCCGACTCTAGTGTTCTATGTATTCCTGCATGTCTTTCTCTGTATTCCTGCATGGCAGAAGAGGGCTGGACTCTAGGGCCCTTAGTAGCCCCTTCCGACTCTAGTGTTCTATGTATTCCTGCATGTCTTTCTCTGTATTCCTGCATGGCAGAAGAGGGTTGGACTCTAGGGCCCTTAGTAGCCCCTTCCGACTCTAGTGTTCTATGTATTCCTGCATGTCATTCTCTGTATTCCTGCATGGCAGAAGAGGGTTGGACTCTAGGGCCCTTAGCAGCCCCTTCCGACTCTAGTGTTCTATGTATTCCTGCATGTCTTTCTCTGTATTCCTGCATGGCAGAAGAGGGCTGGACTCTAGGGCCCTTAGTAGCCCCTTCCGACTCTAGTGTTCTATGTATTCCTGCATGTCTTTCTCTGTATTCCTGCATGGCAGAAGAGGGTTGGACTCTAGGGCCCTTAGTAGCCCCTTCCGACTCTAGTGTTCTATGTATTCCTGCATGTCATTCTCTGTATTCCTGCATGGCAGAAGAGGGTTGGACTCTAGGGCCCTTAGGAGCCCCTTCCGACTCTAGTGTTCTATGTATTCCTGCATGTCATTCTATGTATTCCTGCATGCAGAAGAGGGTTGGACTATAGGGCCCTTAGTAGCCCCTTCCGACTAGTGTTCTATGTATTCCTGCATGTCATTCTATGTATTCCTGCATGGCAGAAGAGGTCGGACTATAGGGCCCTTAGTAGCTCCTTCCGACTCTAGTGTTCTATGTATTCCTGCATGTCATTCTATGTATTCCTGCATGGCAGAAGAGGGTTGGACTATAGGGCCCTTAGTAGCCCCTTCCGACTCTAGTGTTCTCTGTATTCCTGCATGTCATTCTATGTATTCCTGCATGGCAGAAGAGGGTTGGACTATAGGGCCCTTAGGAGCCCCTTCCGACTCTAGTGTTCTATGTATTCCTGCATGTTATTCTATGTATTCCTGCATGGCAGAAGAGGGTTGGGACAATAGGACCCTTAGTAGCCCCTTCCGACTCTAGTGTTCTATGTATTCCTGCATGTCATTCTCTGTATTCCCTGCATGGCAGAAGAGGGTTGGACTCTAGGGCCCTTAGGAGCCCCTTCCGACTCTAGTGTTCTATGTATTCCTGCATGTCATTCTATGTATTCCTGCATGGCAGAAGAGGGCTGGACTATAGGGCCCTTAGTAGCCCCTTCCGACTCTAGTGTTCTATGTATTCCTGCATGTCATTCTCTGTATTCCTGCATGGCAGAAGAGGGTTGGACTCTAGGGCCCTTAGGAGTCCCTTCCGACTCTAGTGTTCTATGTATTCCTGCATGTCATTCTATGTATTCCTGCATGGCAGAAGAGGGCTGGACTATAGGGCCCTTAGTAGCCCCTTCCGACTCTAGTGTTCTATGTATTCCTGCATGTCATTCTCTGTATTCCTGCATGGCAGAAGAGGGTTGGACTCTAGGGCCCTTAGGAGTCCCTTCCGACTCTAGTGTTCTATGTATTCCTGCATGTCATTCTATGTATTCCTGCATGGCAGAAGAGGGCTGGACTATAGGGCCCTTAGTAGCCCCTTCCGACTCTAGTGTTCTATGTATTCCTGCATGTCATTCTCTGTATTCCTGCATGGCAGAAGAGGGTTGGACTCTAGGGCCCTTAGGAGCCCCTTCCGACTCTAGTGTTCTATGTATTCCTGCATGTCATTCTATGTATTCCTGCATGGCAGAAGAGGGTTGGACTATAGGGCCCTTAGTAGTCCCTTCCGACTCTAGTGTTCTATGTATTCCTGCATGTCATTCTCTGTATTCCTGCATGGCAGAAGAGGGGTTGGACTCTAGGGCCCTTAGGAGCCCCTTCCGACTCTAGTGTTCTATGTATTCCTGCATGTCATTCTATGTATTCCTGCATGGCAGAAGAGGGTTGGACTATAGGGCCCTTAGTAGTCCCTTCCGACTCTAGTGTTCTATGTATTCCTGCATGTCATTCTCTGTATTCCTGCATGGCAGAAGAGGGTTGGACTCTAGGGCCCTTAGGAGCCCCTTCCGACTCTAGTGTTCTATGTATTCCTGCATGTCATTCTATGTATTCCTGCCATGGAGAGGGTTGGACTATAGGGCCCTTAGTAGTCCCTTCCGACTCTAGTGTTCTATGTATTCCTGCATGTCATTCTCTGTATTCCTGCATGGCAGAAGAGGGTTGGACTCTAGGGCCCTTAGGAGCCCCTTCCGACTCTAGTGTTCTATGTATTCCTGCATGTCATTCTATGTATTCCTGCATGGCAGAAGAGGGTTGGACTATAGGGCCCTTAGTAGTCCCTTCCGACTCTAGTGTTCTATGTATTCCTGCATGTCATTCTCTGTATTCCTGCATGGCAGAAGAGGGTCGGACTATAGGGCCCTTAGTAGCTCCTTCCGACTCTAGTGTTCTATGTATTCCTGCATGTCATTCTATGTATTCCTGCATGGCAGAAGAGGGTTGGACTATAGGGCCCTTAGTAGCCCCTTCCGACTCTAGTGTTCTCTGTATTCCTGCATGTCATTCTATGTATTCCTGCATGGCAGAAGAGGGTTGGACTATAGGGCCCTTAGGAGCCCCTTCCGACTCTAGTGTTCTATGTATTCCTGCATGTTATTCTATGTATTCCTGCATGGCAGAAGAGGGTTGGACAATAGGACCCTTAGTAGCCCCTTCCGACTCTAGTGTTCTCTGTATTCCTGCATGTCATTCTCTGTATTCCTGCATGGCAGAAGAGGGTTGGACTATAGGGCCCTTAGGAGTCCCTTCCGACTCTAGTGTTCTATGTATTCCTGCATGTCATTCTATGTATTCCTGCATGGCAGAAGAGGGCTGGACTATAGGGCCCTTAGGAGCCCCTTCCGACTCTAGTGTTCTATGTATTCCTGCATGTCATTCTATGTATTCCTGCATGGCAGAAGAGGGTTGGACTATAGGGCCCTTATTAGCCCCTTCCGACTCTAGTGTTCTATGTATTCCTGCATGTCATTCTCTGTATTCCTGCATGGCAGAAGAGGGCTGGACTCTAGGGCCCTTAGTAGCCCCTTCCGACTCTAGTGTTCTATGTATTCCTGCATGTTATTCTAAGTATTCCTGCATGGCAGAAGAGGGTTGGACTATAGGGCCCTTAGGAGCCCCTTCCGACTCTAGTGTTCTATGTATTCCTGCATGTTATTCTATGTATTCCTGCATGGCAGAAGAGGGTTGGACTATAGGGCCCTTAGTAGCCCCTTCCAACTCTAGTGTTCTGTGTATTCCTGCATGTCATTCTATGTATTCCTGCATGGCAGAAGAGGGTTGGACTATAGGGCCCTTAGTAGCCCCTTCCGACTCTAGTGTTCTCTGTATTCCTGCATGTCATTCTATGTATTCCTGCATGGCAGAAGAGGGTTGGACTATAGGGCCCTTAGGAGCCCCTTCCGACTCTAGTGTTCTATGTATTCCTGCATGTTATTCTATGTATTCCTGCATGGCAGAAGAGGGGTTGGACAATAGGGCCCTTAGGAGTCCCTTCCGACTCTAGTGTTCTATGTATTCCTGCATGTCATTCTATGTATTCCTGCATGGCAGAAGAGGGTTGGACTATAGGGCCCTTAGGAGTCCCTTCCGACTCTAGTGTTCTATGTATTCCTGCATGTCATTCTATGTATTCCTGCATGGCAGAAGAGGGGCTGGACTATAGGGCCCTTAGGAGCCCCTTCCGACTCTAGTGTTCTATGTATTCCTGCATGTCATTCTATGTATTCCTGCATGGCAGAAGAGGGTTGGACTATAGGGCCCTTAGTAGCCCCTTCCGACTCTAGTGTTCTATGTATTCCTGCATGTCATTCTCTGTATTCCTGCATGGCAGAAGAGGGCTGGACTCTAGGGCCCTTAGTAGCCCCTTCCGACTCTAGTGTTCTATGTATTCCTGCATGTTATTCTAAGTATTCCTGCATGGCAGAAGAGGGCTGGACTCTAGGGCCCTTAGTAGCCCCTTCCGACTCTAGTGTTCTATGTATTCCTGCATGTCATTCTCTGTATTCCTGCATGGCAGAAGAGGGCTGGACTCTAGGGCCCTTAGTAGCCCCTTCCGACTAGTGTTCTATGTATTCCTGCATGTCATTCTATGTATTCCTGCATGGCAGAAGAGGGCTGGACTCTAGGGCCCTTAGTAGCCCCTTCCGACTCTAGTGTTCTATGTATTCCTGCATGTCATTCTATGTATTCCTGCATGGCAGAAGAGGGCTGGACTATAGGGCCCTTAGTAGCCCCTTCCGACTCTAGTGTTCTATGTATTCCTGCATGTCATTCTATGTATTCCTGCATGGCAGAAGAGGGCTGGACTCTAGGGCCCTTAGTGGTCCCTTCCGACTCTAGTGTTCTCTGTATTCCTGCATGTCATTCTATGTATTCCTGCATGGCAGAAGAGGGTTGGACTATAGGGCCCTTAGCAGCCCCTTCCGACTCTAGTGTTCTATGTATTCCTGCATGTCATTCTATGTATTCCTGCATGGCAGAAGAGGGTTGGACTCTAGGGCCCTTTGTAGCCCCTTCCGACTCTAGTGTTCTATGTATTCCTGCATGTCATTCTATGTATTCCTGCATGGCAGAAGAGGGCTGGACTATAGGGCCCTTAGGAGCCCCTTCCGACTCTAGTGTTCTATGTATTCCTGCATGTCATTCTCTGTATTCCTGCATGGCAGAAGAGGGTTGGACTCTAGGGCCCTTAGTAGCCCCTTCTGACTCTAGTGTTCTATGTATTTCTGCATGTCATTCTATGTATTCCTGCATGGCAGAAGAGGGCTGGACAATAGGGCCCTTAGTATCCCCTTCCGACTCTAGTGTTCTATGTATTCCTGCATGTCATTCTCTGTATTCCTGCATGGCAGAAGAGGGTTGGACTCTAGGGCCCTTAGCAGCCCCTTCCGACTCTAGTGTTCTATGTATTCCTGCATGTCATTCTCTGTATTCCTGCATGGCAGAAGAGGGTTGGACTATAGGGCCCTTAGTAGCTCCTTCCGACTCTAGTGTTCTATGTATTCCTGCATGTCATTCTATGTATTCCTGCATGGCAGAAGAGGGTTGGACTCTAGGGCCCTTAGCAGCCCCTTCCGACTCTAGTGTTCTATGTATTCCTGCATGTCTTTCTCTGTATTCCTGCATGGCAGAAGAGGGTTGGACTCTAGGGCCCTTAGCAGCCCCTTCCGACTCTAGTGTTCTATGTATTCCTGCATGTCATTCTCTGTATTCCTGCATGGCAGAAGAGGGTTGGACTATAGGGCCCTTAGTAGCCCCTTCCGACTCTAGTGTTCTATGTATTCCTGCATGTCATTCTATGTATTCCTTCATGGCAGAAGAGGGTTGGACTATAGGGCCCTTAGTAGCTCCTTCTGACTCTAGTGTTCTATGTATTCCTGCATGTTATTCTCTGTATTCCTGCATGGCAGAAGAGGGTTGGACTATAGGGCCCTTAGTAGCCCCTTCCGACTCTAGTGTTCTCTGTATTCCTGCATGTCATTCTCTGTATTCCTGCATGGCAGAAGAGGGTTGGACTCTAGGGCCCTTAGTAGCCCCCTTCTGACTCTAGTGTTCTATGTATTTCTGCATGTCATTCTATGTATTCCTGCATGGCAGAAGAGGGCTGGACAATAGGGCCCTTAGTATCCCCTTCCGACTCTAGTGTTCTATGTATTCCTGCATGTCATTCTCTGTATTCCTGCATGGCAGAAGAGGGTTGGACTCTAGGGCCCTTAGCAGCCCCTTCCGACTCTAGTGTTCTATGTATTCCTGCATGTCTTTCTCTGTATTCCTGCATGGCAGAAGAGGGTTGGACTCTAGGGCCCTTAGCAGCCCCTTCCGACTCTAGTGTTCTATGTATTCCTGCATGTCATTCTCTGTATTCCTGCATGGCAGAAGAGGGTTGGACTATAGGGCCCTTAGTAGCCCCTTCCGACTCTAGTGTTCTATGTATTCCTGCATGTCATTCTATGTATTCCTTCATGGCAGAAGAGGGTTGGACTATAGGGCCCTTAGTAGCTCCTTCTGACTCTAGTGTTCTATGTATTCCTGCATGTTATTCTCTGTATTCCTGCATGGCTGGCTCTTTCCCCTTCGGTTTCCATGACGATGCAACCTCCTCGTTCGCGCAAAACGCGTCCTAATGGCGCCAATGCTGCTGCCGCTGCCGCCATGTCCTTCCCAGACAGCCGTGGGAATCGCCCTCTAAATGCGGTGACCTGGAAACCCCCTTTTTTCGGAGAACGATATCCAGGCTAACGAGGTTCGAGGACAGCCTCCTCGTTAAGGCCGTGCGGGAATACGAAGGATCCTTCTGCCATGCAGGAATACATAGAATGACATGCAGGAATACATAGAACGCTAGAGTCGGAAGGGGCTACTAAGGGCCCTATTGTCCAACCCTCTTCTGCCATGCAGGAATACATACAATGACATGCAGGAATACATAGAATAATAAAAATTAAAGCGACTAGTAAAGGTCTTATAGTCATACCCACTTTCTGCCATGCAGGAAAACATAAAATAACATGCAGGAATGCATAGAATAATGAAGATTAAAGTGACTACTGAGAGTCCTATAAATCCAATCCACCTCCTTCCATGCAGAAATACTTAAATAACATGCAGGAACACATAGAATAATAAAAATTAAAGTGACTACTAAGGGTCCTATCGTCCAACCCTCCTTGTGCCATGCAGGAATACATAAAATAACATGCAGGAATACACAGAATAATAAAGATGGAAGGGACTAACAAGGGCCATATAATCGTACCCACTTTCTACCATGCAGGAATACATAGAATAACATGCAGGAATACATAAAATAACATGCAGTAATACATAGAATAATAAAAATTAAAGCAACTACTAAAGTTCCTATTGTCCAACCCACTTTCTTCCATGCAGGAATACATAAAATAACATGCAGGAATACACAGAATGACATGCAGGAACACACAGAACAATAAAAATCAAAGCGACTCCTCAAGCTCCTATCGTCCAACCCACTTTTCTGCCATGCAGGAATACATAGAACGACATGCAGGAACACATAGAATCATAAAAATTAAAGTGACTAGTAAAGGTCCCATAGTCCAACCCACTTTCTGCCATGCAGGAATACACAGAATAACATGCAGGAACACATAGAATAATAAAAATTAAAATGACCAGTAAGGCTCCTATCGTCCAACCCACTTTTCTGCCATGCAGGAATACATAAAATAACATGCAGTAATACATAGAATAATAAAAATCAAAGCGACTCCTCAAGCTCCTATCGTCCAACCCACATTTCTGCCATGCAGGAATACATAGAACAACATGCAGGAACACATAGAATCATAAAAATTAAAGTGACTACTAAGTGCCCTATAGTCCAACCCACTTTTCTGCCATGCAGGAATACATAGAATAACATGCAGGAATACACAGAACAACATTCAGGAATACATAGAATAATAAAAATTAAAATGACTACTAAGGGTCCTATAGTCCAAACCTCTTCTGCCATGCAGGAATACATAGAACAACATGCAGGAACACATAGAATCATAAAAATTAAAGTGACTACTAAGTGCCCTATAGTCCAACCCACTTTTCTGCCATGCAGGAATACATAGAATAACATGCAGGAATACACAGAACAACATTCAGGAATACATAGAATAATAAAAATTAAAATGACTACTAAGGGTCCTATAGTCCAAACCTCTTCTGCCATGCAGGAATACATAGAACAACATGCAGGAACACATAGAATCATAAAAATTAAAGTGACTAGTAAAGGTCCCATAGTCCAACCCACTTTTCTGCCATGCAGGAATACATAGAACAACATGCAGGAACACACAGAATAATAAAAATTAAAGCGACTACTAAAGCTCCTAGATCCCAACCCACTTTCTGCCATTCAGGAATACATAGAATAACATGCAGGAATACCTAAAATAACATGCAGTAATATATAAAATAATAAAAATTAAAGCGACTACTAAGGCTCCTACAGTCCAACCCACTTTCTTCCATGCAGGAATACATAGAACAACATGCAGGAACACATAGAATCATAAAAATTAAAGTGACTACTAAAGTTCCTATCATCCAACCCTCCTTGTGCCATGCAGGAATACATAAAATAACATGCAGGAACACATAGAATAATAAAAATTAAAGCGACTAATAAACCTCCTATCGTCCAACCCACTTTTCTAACATGCAGGAATACATACCATAATAAAGATGGAAGCTGCTACTAAAGGTCATAGAGTCCAACCGACTTTTCTGCCATGCAGGAATACACAGAACGGCATGCAGGAACACATAGAATCATAAAAATTAAAGCGACTAATAAACCTCCTATCGTCCAACCCACTTTCTTCCATGCAGGAATACATACCATAATAACGATGGAAGCCGCTACTAAAGCTCCTATCGTCCAACCCACTTTCCTGACATGCAGGAATACACAGAACGGCATGCAGGAACGCATAGAACCCTGACAAAAAAAAAAAAAAAAAAAAAAAAACCGTAAAACCGCCGAATGCTGACCGTCTGGTTGTCCTCGTAGAGCCGGAGGTCGTAGCCGCTGAGCTCGACGCAGAAGATGATGGCGGTCACCCCCTCGAAGCAGTGGATCCACTTCTTCCGCTCGGACCGCTGACCGCCCACGTCCACCATCTTGAAGGTCAGCTCCTTGAAGGTGAAGCGGTTCTCCACGATCCCCGTCGTCATGTCCCTCGAACGGAGGATGTCCTCCACCGTCGGGACGTAGTCGGGCGCCGCGATCCGCTCCAGACCGTTCAGGTAGTACGCCGCGTTGTCCTCCAAATGGTACTCGCTCGAGCGCCGGAAACACGCCTGGACGCCGCCGTCGCCCCAGAGACGCTTCATCACCCCGAGTAACTCCGGAGTAATCTCCCCTTTGCTCTCCGCCGGGCCGGTCAGCGCGAAGAGCTGGACCGCGTCGTAGGCGCGGTCCGCGTTCTCGAACTCGATCCTCAGCGCCGCCAACGCCCGGATGATCCGCGTCAGCGAATCGATCGCGTTATAGATAATCAATGCCTTGTATTCGCGGCAGGCGTCGAGGTTGAACCCGCCGCTGTGGATGATCTTCATCTGCTTCACGATGGTGCTCTTCCCCGAATTGCTCGTCCCGAGGAGGAGGAGCTTGATCTCGCGGCGCTGGCGCTGGCTCTCCGAGCGAAGGTGGCGGTCGATCCGGCGGGAGCGCCGCGCCGCCTCCTTCTCCTCCGAGCTTTGGCGGCATCCCATGGTCCAAAAAAAAAAAATCCGTTAAAAAAAATCAATTATCCATCAATTATTACGGCCGGCGCGGAAACTGCGCAAAAATTACGAAAATACGTAAAAAAAAATTTTTCGAAATTAATCACTATTAATCATCACGGCGGCCATTTTGGACCGTTTCGGACACTACGCGTCGGTCACCACGGCGTTTTCGCGCCGCCGGCGTCGGCCACGGCGTCCGCGGACGCCATTTTAGTCGGGAAACGTCGTTGCCGAAATTTGGAGTCGCTTCCAGGAGCAGTTCTTTAGTTCGGAAAAATCTCGGAGCACGGGAAATGCGGTCTCCCCTGTTGCGGAAAGAGGAGAAAAAACAGGATTTTGGTTATTTCAGGTGGGTTTTTTCGGCGTTTTTGGACCCGACCGGGTTGGTGGATGGATAAGAAACGTAAAAAATGTTGCCAAATGTTTCGGGTCGAATCGCGCGGATCGCGTGTCGTAACGAACGCGGCGCGGCGGCCGAGCGAGGGGCGGATAACCGGATTACGCGTCTTGGCTTAATCTGCAGAAAGCGATCTGTTCGTCGTTAGCAACTAGGCGGCCTTAATCCTTTAATCCCAATCCCGGAGACGAGGGACGGCGAGGTCGGCCATTTTTAATTAATCCCGTTAGAGTAAATTAAGCGGCCCTTTCGCCGCCGTTAATCCCTCGGCCGTTTTCAGGACTCCAAAGCGACTCCGTTCACCATTTTAACGGATTTGCACAATTTTTTACGTAAAAATTTCGGACCGCCGCCGCAAAAACGCGCCCGGACTTTGGATTTTTTTGGCCCCAAATTCCCCAAATCTGAATTCGCGGGCCTAAATAACCTAAAAAGGAAGAAACCCTGCGTCCGTATTTCGAAGCTAAGCAGGTCCGGCCCCGGACGGCCGTCGGATGGGAGACCGCCGTTGAAGAAATTAGGCAGAAAAGCCTAAGAAAAGCCTGTAAGGAATTAATGGTGGTTTAGATAAGGATGGACGCAGAAGGTTCGCCCCATTTGCTGTCTGGTTTTGGACGCTAAGCAGGGTCGGCCCTGGACGGCCCTCGGATGGGAGACCGAGAAAGGCCAAAAAAAGTCGGGAGGGATTAATATGGGATCTCTATGGTCAGTGTGACGTCCGTGGGTTTGATTATTGGTTATTGATTAGGAATCTCATTAAGTTTCTTTACCTTCCTTCCTTTCCTTTCTCCCCTTCCTACTTCTCTCCTCTTTTCTCTATCCTTCCTTCCTCTTCTTTCTTTTTTCCTTCCTCCCTCCCTCTCCTTTTTCCTTTCTTTCTTTCTTTCTTTCTTTCGTTCTCTCTTTCCGTCCTCCTTCGTCCGTCGGGTTAATCTTTCCCCGAAAAGCAAACAAAGGCCAATAAAGAGCGAAGGAGAAGCGGAAACGCAAAAAAAAAAAAAAAAAAAACGGGACGGGAAGCCCCTCCAGAAAAACCGACGAATATCTAGACCCCGTTCTGGGAAATGGTGGAGATTTAGATATATACATCTATATAGGCCCTGTCCAGAAAGACAGGTTTCCAGAACCCTGTCCGGAAAATGGGTGGATCTAGACCCGATCCAGAAAGACGTATTTCCAGAAAAGGCTGTCCGGAGCCCTGTCCAGAAAAAGGGGAAGGAGGCACAGAAAAAGGAAGGATGTCCGGAACCATATCCAGAAAAGGAGGAGGGTGTCCGGAACCCTTTTCCGGAAAAGAAAGGCTGTCCAGAACACTGTCCAGAAAAAAAAAAGAAGAGAGGAGAGTGTCCAGAGTCGTATCCAGAAAAGGAGGGGTGCCCCGGAGCCCTATCCAGAAAAGGGGAGGAAGTTACATAGCTCTATCTAGAAAAGGGAAGGAGGTCCAGAACCCTATCCAGAAAAAAAAAGGAAGGATGCCTGGAACCCTATCCAGAAAAAAAAGAGGGGGGGTGTCCAGAATCTTATCCAGAAAAAAAGGAGCCCTGCCCAGAAAAGGGGAGGAGCTACACAGCCCTATCCAGAAAAAGGAAGGGCGTCCGGAAGCCTGTCTAGAAAAGAAAATATGTCCGGAACCCTTTCCAGAAAAAAAAAGGAAGGAAGGGTGGTCCGGAAACCTATCTAGAAAAATGAAAGGTGTCTAGAACCCTTGTCTAGAAAAAGGGGGGATTTTTTTCCCAGCCTCGTCTAGAAAGGAATATTTCCGTAGCCCTTTATTTATGTATTTTCCGCCAAGAACTTTGTCCAGAAAAAAAGGGCGGGTCTCCAGGCCTTTTCTAGAAAAGGGAATGGCTGGCTTTCCAGAAAGATTATTTTCCCCCTCCCCAAAAAATACCCAAAATAATGGATTTTATTCTGGAATTTCCCAAAGGGAAACAGAAGCAAGCAAGGGGCCATTTGGCCAAACAAACAAACAAATAACCCCCACATTTATAATTATTATTATTATTATTATTTATAAATAATATATTTTATAAATAATATATTTATAAAATATAAAATATCAAGAAATAAAAATAAAAATAAATATAATTAAAATGAGGATGATGATGATAATAATACTATAATTATAAATATAATATATCATTTTATAAAACATAAAATATAAATAAAACAAATATAAATTAAATGTAAATATAAACGTAACTTAATAAATAATATCATGATAAATATGCAAATATGAAATAAACTATAGATAGAATAAATAAAATTTAAATTAAATATAACTTAAATATAAATAAATATACAAATATATAATATAAAATGTATATATAAATGAAATGTAAATATAAATAACATGTAGATAAAATAAGTATAAATGTAGTATAAATTTAAATACAAATATAAAATATAAATACAAAATATAAATATAATTGAATAAATGTAAATAAAATGCATTTGATATAATATACATTAAAATGTAAATCAAAGCACAAATATAAAATCTAAAACAAAATATAGATCTAATTGAATATAATGTAAATAAAAGAAATAAATATAATATCAATTAAAATATAAAAGTACAAATATATAGATTTAAAATATAAATGAATATAATGTAAATAAAATAAATAAATAGAAATTAAAGTACAAATTTAAAATTTAAACACAAAATATAAGTATAAATGAATATATTGTAAATAAAATAAATAAATATAATATAAAATATAAATAACATACAGATAAAATAAGTATAAATGAAATATAAATTAAAATGCAAATATAAAGCCTAAATACAAAATACAAGTCTAAATGATTATAATGTAAATAAAATAAATGAACATAATATAAACCAAAATAAAAAATTAAAGTACAAATATAAAACCTAAAAGCAAAATACAAATATAAATGAATATAATGTAAATAAAATAAAATAAATATAATATAAACATGAAATATAAATAACATATAGATAAAATAAATAAAATATAAATTATAATTCAAATATAAAATCTAAATACAAAATCTAAATGAATATAATGTGAATAAATATAAATATAAATAAAATACAAATATAAAATCTAAATACAAAATAGAAGTCTAAATGATTATAATGTAAATAAAATAAACAAATGTAACCTAAATTAAAATTTAAATTTAAGTACAAATATAAAATATGAATACAAAATATAAATGAATATAATGTGAATAAAATAAATGAATATAATGTAAAATATAATACATAAACAGCATATAGAAAAAAACAAGTACAAGTAAAATATGAATAAAAATACAAATTAAATATAAATAAACATAGTAAAAATACAAATATAAAATATAAATATACAATATAAATATAAAACTTAAATACTAATTTTATAATAATAATACTAATTATTTTTTTAATTATTTTTCCATGGATTTGGGCCTGCATTTTCCATCCTGGGCCTGCCTTTTCTCTGCCTTTTTCTGGAGTCTTTTCATCCATCCATCCATCCCTTTCTCTATCCATCCATCTTCTCTATCTATCAATACCATATATATATATATCTATCAATCATCCATATCTATCTATTTATCTATCTATTGTCAATATCACTCTATCAGTCCTTTCTATCCATCCTATCTATCTATCTATCTATTTCCTCTATCCCTCCATCCATCTCTCTCTCTATCCATCCATTTCTTCTATCTATCTATCCATCCATTTCATCCATCCATCCATCCTCTCTTTCTATCCACTTATTTCTTCTATCTATCCATCCTATCTCTATCTATCTATCTATCTATCCATTTCATTCATCTATCCATCCATTCCCTCCATCCATCCCTCCATCTCTCTCTCTCTCTATCCACCCATTTCTTCTATCTATCCATCCCATATCTATCTATCTATCTATCTATCCACCTATTTCCTCTATCTATCTATCCATCTGTCTGTCTATCTATCTATCTATTAACCCATTTTCTCTGTCTATCCATCCTCTATCTATCCATCCACCCATTTCATCTATCTATCTATCTATCCATCCATCCATCCATCCATTTCCTCTATCTATCTATCTATCTATCCATCCTCTATCTACCTATCTATCCATCCATCCATTTCTTCTATCTGTCTATCTATCCATCCATTTCCTCTATCTATCCATCCTATCTCTATCTATCTATCTATCTATCTATCCATCCATCCATTTCCTCTATCTGTCTATCTATCTATCTATCCACCCATTTTCCCTATCCATCCATCCTATTTATATCCATCTATCCATCCATTTCCTCTCTATTTATCCATCCATCCATTTTCCCTATCTATCCATCCTCTATCTATCTATCCATCCATTTCCTCCATCCATCCATCCATCCATTCTCTCTCTCTCTCTATCCATCCATTTTCTCTATCTATCCATCCAATATATTTTTTTTTATTTTATTTTCCTTTTTGGCCGGGTGCCCCTCCCTTCTCCATCCCTCCATCCCTCCCTTTTTTTTTAAATTCCATCCCTCCTTCTTTCCTTTTCTTTTCCCCCTTTACCTTCCTCTCCTCCTTTGCCTTCCCTTCTTCGTTCCCTTCTTCCTCTTCCTCTTCCTCCTCTTTTGCACCAAAGAGACCCAAAACCATCCTCTTTTTCCTCCTCCTCCTCCTCCTTTTCCTCCTTCCCTTCTTCCTTCTTCTCCAAAAAAAAAAAAATAAAAATAAAATCCCCCAAAAAAGGAGGGAATGAGAAAAAAGGGAAAAAAAGGAGGAATAGAGGAAGGTCTTCTTTTTCTTACACCTTTTTTATTTTTTATCAGGGGAAAAAAATAAAAAAGGGAGGAAGAAGAAAAGAAGAAGAGAAAGAGGCGTCTGCGCAGCGAAGGGCGCCCCCTGGATGGCGCCGAGCGGAAACGCAGGAACGAAACAGAGAAGGGAAAGGAGGAATAGAGGGATTTTTATTTTATTTTATTATTTATTTTTATTTTTAATTTTTAATTTTATTTTATTATTTATTTTTATTTTTAATTTTTATTTTATTTTATTATTTATTTTTATTTTTAATTTTTATTTTATTATTTATTTTTATTTTTAATTTTTAATTTTATTTTATTATTTATTTTTATTTTTAATTTTTATTTTATTTTATTATTTATTTTTATTTTTAATTTTTAATTTTATTTTATTATTTATTTTTATTTTTAATTTTTAATTTTATTTTATTATTTATTTTTATTTTTAATTTTTAATTTTATTTTATTATTTATTTTTATTTTTAATTTTTAATTTTATTTTATTATTTATTTTTATTTTTAATTTTTATTTTATTTTATTATTTATTTTTATTTTTAATTTTTATTTTATTTTATTATTTATTTTTATTTTTAATTTTTAATTTTATTTTATTATTTATTTTTAATTTTAATTTTTATTTTATTTTATTATTTATTTTTATTTTTAATTTTTAATTTTATTTTATTAAATGGACTTCGAACCCTTAAGCCTGACTTTAGGACCGAGACTAAGACTTTAACCGGAGCCTGACTCGAACCCGTCACTTTAACCCTAATGGTGACGCTAACTCGAACCCTAAACCCGACCTTAAGACTAAGCCTAAATCTTAAATTTAGCACTAATCTAAGACTAACGGTGACACCTTGACTCGAACCCGTAACTTGAACCCTTAACTCGAACCCTTAACCCTAACTCGGACCCTAAACTTGACCTTAAGACTAACTCTGACGCTTAAATTTAGCACTGACCCTTAATCTAAGCCTAATTATGACACTATAACCTTAACCCTAAATTTAACCCTAAACCTAACCTTAATATTAACTCTAACATTTAAATTTAGAACTAATCCTTGATCTAACCCTAACCGTGACAGTCACTCGAACCCTTAACCTTAAGCCTAGATTCCTAGAGAGGACCTTTTAACCGAAACCGCCAATAATTAAATCCGCAAAAGCTTCGGGTTCGGCAGCCATATTGTCGCCGGCGAAACAAGTCCTAATTAGCCTCCAATTAACCCCAGTCTCTAGCTTTCGTCTTATATAACGATATCATATCGTAATATGTCGCAATATTCGCGAAATGGCCGCAAAAAACGTCCTTTTCCCTCTCCCGGCGCCGATGCCGCTAAACGAAACTCCCGATCGGACGGAGGACGAGGAGGAAAAATTTTTAAAAACGGCGTCAAAATGAGATTTTTGCGCAGGAACGCAATTAAAGGTGACGCGGATGCGGTAAAAAAGGCGTAAATTTCATCCTCCGCTTCCCCGCAGGCGCCGTGGGGATCGTGGACGGCGGCCTGGTCCCGTCGCTGGTCCTGAAGCTTCGGACGGAGCTGGAGGAGATCCAGGAGCTGATCCTCGAGACGCTGGCCGGCTGCCTCCGCGTCGAGGCCTTCGAAGCCCTCGCCGCCGGCGCGGTCGCCATCTTGAAGGAGAAGCTGGGCCACTCCACCGTCGGGATTCGCAGCCGCGCCGCCCAGGCCATGATGGCCATCAGGTGAGCGACGCGGAAAAATAAAACGGGGGCGTCCCGAAACCCCGAAAAACTACGTTCGGTCAAACTGCCTCTCTAGGCATTTGTGGGTCCTCCAAGGGTACTCTATGGTCAGTTTAATGGCATATATTGACCATAGAGTTGCATTGGAGGACCTAGAATTAATTAGAGGAACGGCCTCTCTAGGCATTTGTGGGTCCTCCAATGATACTCTATGGTCATTTTATTGTTCATATTGACCATAGAGTTGCGTTCCTAGAGAGAACACCTCTCTAGGCATTTGTGGGTCCTCCAATGTTACTCTATGGTCAATTTACAGTAAATATTAACCATAGAGTTGCATTGGACGACCTAGAATTAATTAGATAAACTGCCTCTCTAGGCATTTGTGGGTCCTCCAATGATACTCTATGGTCAATTTATGTCATATATATATATATTGACCATAGAGTTGCATTGGAGGACCTAGAATTAATTAGAGAAACTGCCTCTCTAGGCATTTGTGGGTCCTCCAATGTTACTCTATGGTCATTTTATTGTTCATATTGACCATAGAGTTGCGTTCCTAGAGAGAACGCCTCTCTAGGCACTTGTGGGTCCTCCAATGATACTCTATGGTAAGTTTAATGGCGTATATGGACCATAGAGTTGCATTGGAGGACCTAGAATTAATTAGATAAACTGCCTCTCTAAGCATTTGTAGGTCCTCCAGTGATACTCTATGGTCAATTTATGGTAAATATTAACCATAGAGTTCCATTCCTAGAGAAACTGCCTCTCTAGGCATTTGTAAGTCCTCCAACGTTACTCTATGGTCAATTTACGGTAAATATTAACCATAGAGTTGCATTGGACGACCTAGAATTAATTAGATAAACTGCCTCTCTAGGCATTTGTGGGTCCTCCAGTGATACTGTATGGTCATTTTATGGTAAATATTAACCATAGAGTTGCAATGGATGACCTAGAATTAATTAGAGGAAACTGCCTCTCTAGGCATTTGTGGGTCCTCCAATAATACTCTATGGTCAATTTAATCGGATATATTGAGCATAGAGTTGCATTCCTAGAGAGAACGCCTCTCTAGGCATTTGTGGGTCCTCCAGTGATACTCTATGATCAATTTAATGGCAGATATTGACCATAGAGTTGCATTGGATGACCTAGAATTAATTAGAGGAAACTGCCTCTCTAGGCATTTGTGGGTCCTCCAATGCAACTCTATGGTCAATTTACGGTAAATATTTACCATAGAGTTGCATAACTAGAGGAAACTGCCTCTCTAGGCATTTGTGGGTCCTCCAGTGAGACTCTATGGTCAGTTTAATGGCGTATAGGGGCCATAGAGTTGCATTGGAGGACCTAGAATTAATTAGAGGAAACTGCCTCTCTAGGCATTTGTGGGTCCTCCAGTGAGACTCTATGGTCAGTTTAATGGCGTATAGGGGCCATAGAGTTGCATTGGAGGACCTAGAATTAATTAGAGGAAACTGCCTCTCTAGGCATTTGTGGGTCCTCCAATGATACTCTATGGTCAATTTATGGTAGAGATTGACCATAGAGTTGCGTTCCTAGAGAGAACGCCTCTCTAGGCATTTGTGGGTCCTCCAATGATACTCTATGGTCAATTTACGTTAAATATTAACCATAGAGTTACATTGGACGACCTAGAATTAATTAGATAAACTGCCTCTCTAGGCATTTGTGGGTCCTCCAATGATACTCTATGGTCAATTTATGGTAAATATTAACCATAGAGTTACATTCCTAGAGAAACTGCCTCTCTAGGCATTTGTGGGTCCTCCAATGAGACTCTATAGTCAATTTACGGTAAATATTAACCATAGAGTTGCATTGGAGGACCTAGATTTTCCTAGAGAAACTGCCTCTCTAGGCATTTGTGGGTCCTCCAACGTTACTCTATGGTCAATTTATCCGAAATATTCACCATAGAGCCGCGCGGGAGGACCCAGAGCTTCCTAGACCCTCCCCGCGTATTCACCGACCGCGCCTTCGTATTTCCCAGCGTCCCCCGCGAGGGCAAGGACACCATCTTGGACGAAGACGTCTTCCTCGACCTCGTCCTCCTCCTCGAAGACGACGACCCCGAGGTCCGCGCCAACGCCGCCGGGACCCTCATGTACGCCGCCGTCACCACCCCGGGTGAGGCCGCCATTTTTTTTACGTAAAAACGCGCCGGACGCGGACGCGGATGCGAGGCCCCGCGTCCGACGCCGCCTCTTTTTTCTCCCCCGCCAGGGAAGTACGCCGCGATCCGCGCGGACGCCATCCACACGCTCCTCCCGCTCCTGGACGACGCGAAGAGCAAAGTCCGCCTCTACGCGGTCAAGGCGCTGACCATGTTGGCCGAGGCGCCGGAAGGACGCCGCGCCCTCCTCGGACACGTCCGGCGGCTCCGGGACAGGACCGCCGACCCCAGCCCCGCCGTCCGGAGGGCCGCCGAGATCGCCGTCCGCGTCGTCGAGTGGAAGCCGTGAACGCCGCGCCAAATACGGAGAAAACGGCGACGACGCGGTTTGCGCCGTTGGCGAATAAACGCGTTGTTTTTCCGCGATCTTGGCCATCTCCGGGTATTTTTCGGTTTGCGAATTGGGAAAAAAATTACATATCTGTATATGGATCGGTCAACCGATCGATCGATCAATAGATCAATAAGACGCAAAAGTTAGAAATCTGCATTTTTAAATTAATCCCAATTTATTCTTTTATTCCCACTTTATAATTTCCCTTTAAAACCTTTTCCTTCCCCCCCTTCGTCCTCAATTTCTATTTATCTATTTATTGATTTTTCTATTGATTGATTGATTGATCAGAGCATTAATCTGCAAACTTTAATTAATCCCAATTAATCCTTTTATTCCTGCTTTCTAATTTCCTTTTGAAACTTTTTTCTTTTCCTCTCCTTCGTCCTCAATTTCTCTGTTTATTGATTTGTGTATTGATCGATTGATCGGAGCATTAATCTACAAACCCTCTAATTAATCCCAATTAATCAATTTTCGTCTAAATTTCTCATTTCCTTTTAAAACATCCCGGTTTCTTTTTCTTTCTCCTCCCTTCGTCCTCCCTCTATTTATTGATCCATTCATTGACTGATCAATCAACTGATCGGACGCATCAATTTATTGCAAACCATCTATTTATTCATCGATCGATCGGTCGATTGGACCCAAAGTTTAGAAATCTACTCCATTGATTTTATGCAAAGCCTCCTATTTATACATTTATTGGTCTGTTTATTGACTGATTGATCGATCGATCGGAACAGAAATCTGCAAATCCTCTAATTAATCCCAATTAATCCTTTTCTTCCCAATTTAGTGATTGCTTTTAAAAGGTCCCAGTATCTATATTTTGTCCCCTTCGTCCTCATCTTCTATCTTATTGATCTGTTTATTGATCTGTTTATTGACCAATCAATCAATAAACCCTCTAATTGTCCCAATTAATCCTTTTCTTCCGACTTTATAATAATTTCCTTTCAAAACATCCCAAAATCTCTTCAAATTTTCCTTACATTGCAAACCATCGACTTATTGATCCATTCATTGACCGATCGATCAATCGTTCGGACGCAAAAATCCCTCTAATTCTCCCAATTAATCCTTTCCCAATAAACCCAAAGAGAAAACAAAATTACTGAATTTTTTTAAAAAATAAAATTTATTTTATTTTTTAAACTTTCTCTTACAATTTCGAAAAGAAAATTTGGGGGTCAAAACTAATCAATTAATTGCGAATTAATTATTATGGTTTCGAAATCGACCTCGGACGACGTCGAATTTTTCCGATTTCGCTTCGGACGTTTCGGAATCAAAGGAAATCGTCGCGGAAAAAGAGGAAAAAACGAAAACCGCGCAGAACGCCGGACGCAAAAAATCGTAAATGGCGCCAAATATCTATATATCTATATATCTATATCTATCTATATATATATATATCTAGGAAGTCTATGCGAAGAAACCGTGGCAAAAGACGGCGACGGCCAAAAGGATGATGCCGTTGGTGTTGACCACTCGGCGCCAAAAGGGGTCTTCGGACGTATCGGTCAGTTTGCGCCGAAAGGCCTCTTCCTCCGCTTTGGTCAGTTTGGGGCCGCTCTGGTCCAGGCCGCAAAACCAGTCCAAGGCGCTCTTGCAGCATCCGGAGCTTTCCTTCGGACCTGGAACCCGAAACGGCGAGCGGTCAGCGGCGGCCAGGAGAGAGAACGGTCAGAGGGAGGGATGGTCAGAGAGAGTAATGGTCAGCAGGAATAAGGGTCAGGGAGAGTAATGGTCAGAGAGAGTAATGGTCATTGGGAGTGATGGTCAGTGAGAGTAATGGTCAGTAGGAATAATGGTCAGCAGGAATAATGGTCAGTGGGAGTAATGGTCAGTGGGAGTAATGGTCAGTAGGAATAATTTTCAGTGGGAGTGATGGTCAGAGAGAGTAATGGTCAGCAGGAATAAGGGTCAGGGAGAAACGATCAATTGGAGTAATGGTCAGAGCAAGTAATGGTCAGTGAGAGTAATGGTCAGCAGTAATAATGGTCAGTGGGAGTAATGCTCAGTAGGAATAATGGTCAGTGAGAGTAACGGTCATTAAGAGTGATGGTCAGTGGGATATTGAGAAGAAACGCTAATTAAAAAGCTTCGCCTCGTTACCGGATTCGTTTTCGTGGATGGTCTCCTCCTCCTCCTCCTCTTTCTCCGCCTCCGCGGCCGCCATTTCTTCGGCGTCGAGGTCGATCCGCTCCTCCGTCCGGTTGCGCAGCGTCCAGCAGAGACGGTAAAGCTGGCCACCGGCCGGAAAATATGAGAAAAACGGAAATTATCAATCGCGGTGGGCAATATAAATATTAGTAATATTTATTGTTTCAAATATATTAACTAACCGATGTATAAAATAAATACATATTATAAATATATAAATATATAATGATATTAGGTAATGAATATGTTCATGTTATAATAAAAATAACTTCTACTAAATGTAATAATTAATATATTAATTAATTAATATATTACATAATTAATGTTTTAAACATATAAATCAACCAATATATTGAATAAATGTATTATATAAATATATAAATATTAATAATATTAATTCAATAATATATTCATATAATAACTTGTACTAAAAATAATAATTAATATAATAATTAATTAGTGTGAATTATAATACAAATATATAAATATATAAATATGGAATAAATATATATTATGGAATAATATTAATTAATGTATTCATGAAAAAATAAAAATAACATGCCAATAATAATAATTAATATAATAATGAATTAATATATATAATACAAATATATAAATATTAATTAAGTAATATATTAATATATTAATATATTAATATTTTTAGTAATTAATTAATAATATTCCATATTAATAATAATAATAATAAACTATTATTATTATTATTAATATGGAATATTATTAATTAATTAATATATTAATGAATTAATGTGTAATATAATACAAATATATTATATAAATATATAAATATGGAATAATATTAATTAATATATATATAAAATAATAAAAATAAATTTTACTAAAAACATTAATATATTAATATATTAATATATTACTTAATTAATATAATTATATATTTATATAAACATATAAATATATAATTATATCAATTAAGTAATATATTAATATATTAATAAAATATATATTTTTTTAAAAAAATAATTTTATGGCGAAAATCCTCGCAAATTCCGGACCGAAACCGCGGGGCGCGCGCGGTATTTTCGTAAATATTTTGGCGACTTACGTGGACGTCGTCGATGGTTTGGTGAGGAAGGAGACGGCCAAAATGATGACCATCGAGACGGCGAAGAGGATGATGGCGAAGTAAAGGTAGTGGACCTTGCAGATGATGGCCGGACATTCGCTCGGCGCCACGCAGCTCCCCGTCCCGTATGCGAACTCCGCGATCATCCGCGACAGACCGATCACCAGGCCCACCGCCATCCCCCAAAACGCACCCTGGACCCAAAAAACACGAAATTTTAATTAAAAAAAATTGACCATAGAGTTGCGCTGGAGGACCCACAGATTCCTAGAGAGGACACTTATGTCACAATAGGACCATAGAGTTTTATTATAGATTCCTAGAGAGGACTATTTATGTCTTAATCTGACCATAGAGTTGTACTATAGATTCCTAGAGAGGACTATTTATGTCGGAATTTGACCATAGAGTTGTACTATAGATTCCTAGAGAGGACTATTTATGTCGGAATCTGACCATAGAGTTGTACTATAGATTCCTAGAGAGGACTATTTATGTCAGAATTTGACCATAGAGTTGTACTATAGATTCCTAGAGAGGACTATTTATGTCAGAATTTGACCATAGAGTTGTACTATAGATTCCTAGAGAGGACTATTTAATGTCTGAATCTGACCATAGAGTTGTACTATAGATTCCTAGAGAGGACTATTTATGTCGGAATCTGACCATAGAGTTGTACTATAGATTCCTAGAGAGGACTATTTATGTCGGAATCTGACCATAGAGTTGTACTATAGATTCCTAGAGAGGACTATTTATGTCGGAATCTGACCATAGAGTTGTACTATAGATTCCTAGAGAGGACTATTTATGTCGGAATCTGACCATAGAGTTGTACTATAGATTCCTAGAGAGGACTATTTATGTCGGAATTTGACCATAGAGTTGTACTATAGATTCCTAGAGAGGACTATTTATGTCAGAATTTGACCATAGAGTTGTACTATAGATTCCTAGAGAGGACTATTTATGTCGGAATTTGACCATAAAGTTGTACTATAGATTCCTAGAGAGGACTATTTATGTCGGAATTTGACCATAGAGTTGTACTATAGATTCCTAGAGAGGACTATTTAATGTCTGAATTTGACCATAGAGTTGTACTATAGATTCCTAGAGAGGACTATTTATGTCGGAATTTGACCATAGAGTTGTACTATAGATTCCTAGAGAGGACTATTTATGTCGGAATCTGACCATAGAGTTGTACTATAGATTCCTAGAGAGGACTATTTATGTCGGAATCTGACCATAGAGTTGTACTATAGATTCCTAGAGAGGACTATTTATGTCGGAATCTGACCATAGAGTTGTACTATAGATTCCTAGAGAGGACTATTTATGTCGGAATTTGACCATAGAGTTGTACTATAGATTCCTAGAGAGGACACTTATAATTAAACCATAGAGTTGTACTATAGATTCCTAGAGAGGACTATTTATGTCAGAATCTGACCATAGAGTTGTACTATAGATTCCTAGAGAGGACTATTTATGTCTTAATTTGACCATAGAGTTGTACTATAGATTCCTAGAGAGGACACTTATAATTAAACCATAGAGTTGTACTATAGATTCCGAGAGAGGACTATTTATGTCAGAATCTGACCATAGAGTTGTACTATAGATTCCTAGAGAGGACTATTTAATGTCTGAATTTGACCATAGAGTTGTACTATAGATTCCTAGAGAGGACTATTTATGTCAGAATCTGACCATAGAGTTGTACTATAGATTCCTAGAGAGGACTATTTATGTCTTAATTTGACCATAGAGTTGTACTATAGATTCCTAGAGAGGACACTTATAATTAAACCATAGAGTTGTACTATAGATTCCTAGAGAGGACTATTTATGTCGGAATCTGACCATAGAGTTGTACTATAGATTCCTAGAGAGGACTATTTATGTCAGAATCTGACCATAGAGTTGTACTATAGATTCCGAGAGAGGACACTTATAATTAAACCATAGAGTTGTACTATAGATTCCGAGAGAGGACTATTTATGTCGGAATCTGACCATAGAGTTGTACTATAGATTCCTAGAGAGGACTATTTAATGTCTGAATTTGACCATAGAGTTGTACTATAGATTCCTAGAGAGGACTATTTATGTCGGAATTTGACCATAGAGTTGTACTATAGATTCCTAGAGAGGACTATTTATGTCGGAATCTGACCATAGAGTTGTACTATAGATTCCTAGAGAGGACTATTTATGTCGGAATCTGACCATAGAGTTGTACTATAGATTCCTAGAGAGGACTATTTATGTCGGAATTTGACCATAGAGTTGTACTATAGATTCCTAGAGAGGACTATTTATGTCGGAATTTGACCATAGAGTTGTACTATAGATTCCTAGAGAGGACTATTTATGTCAGAATCTGACCATAGAGTTGTACTATAGATTCCGAGAGAGGACACTTATAATTAAACCATAGAGTTGTACTATAGATTCCGAGAGAGGACTATTTATGTCGGAATCTGACCATAGAGTTGTACTATAGATTCCTAGAGAGGACTATTTAATGTCTGAATCTGACCATAGAGTTGTACTATAGATTCCTAGAGAGGACTATTTATGTCGGAATTTGACCATAGAGTTGTACTATAGATTCCTAGAGAGGACTATTTATGTCAGAATCTGACCATAGAGTTGTACTATAGATTCCTAGAGAGGACTATTTATGTCTTAATTTGACCATAGAGTTGTACTATAGATTCCTAGAGAGGGACTATTTATGTCTTAATTTGACCATAGAGTTGTACTATAGATTCCTAGAGAGGACACTTATAATTAAACCATAGAGTTGTACTATAGATTCCGAGAGAGGACTATTTATGTCAGAATCTGACCATAGAGTTTGTACTATAGATTCCTAGAGAGGACTATTTATGTCGGAATTTGACCATAGAGTTGTACTATAGATTCCTAGAGAGGACTATTTATGTCAGAATCTGACCATAGAGTTGTACTATAGATTCCTAGAGAGGACTATTTATGTCTCAATCTGACCATAGAGTTGTACTATAGATTCCTAGAGAGGACTATTTATGTCCGAATTTGACCATAGAGTTGTACTATAGATTCCTAGAGAGGACTATTTATGTCTGAATCTGACCATAGAGTTGTACTATAGATTCCTAGAGAGGACTATTTATGTCGGAATTTGACCATAGAGTTGTACTATAGATTCCTAGAGAGGACTATTTATGTCTTAATTTGACCATAGAGTTGTACTATAGATTCCTAGAGAGGACTATTTATGTCTGAATCTAACCATAGAGTTGTACTATAGATTCCTAGAGAGGACACTTATAATTAAACCATAGAGTTGTACTATAGATTCCGAGAGAGGACTATTTATGGCCGATTTTGACCATAGAGTTGTACTATAGATTCCTAGAGAGGACTATTTATGTCATAAAATTGACCATAGAGTTGCTTTGGAGGACTGAGAAATTCCTAGAGAGGCCGTAATTTTTTTTAAATTTCGGGACGCGGGACGAAGTGACCGCTGACCTGTTCGTTGACCCTCTTGCAGAAAATGGCGAGGAAGAAGACGGCGGCGATGGGGGGCCCCAAATAGCTGGTGATGGACTGGATGTAGTCGAAGAGCTGACCGCTTTGGGCCGACTGGACGACCGGGGACCCACGCGATGCTCACCCCGATCAGCACCAGGATGAACAGCCTGACCCGATGCCCCCGAAATAAATAATAATAAATAATAAAAATAAAATAATTATAATAGTAATATAGTAATATAATAATAATAATATAATAATAATAATATAATAAAAATAATATAATAATAATAATATAAATAATAATAATAATAATATAAAAATAATAAAATAATAATATAATAATAATAATATAATAAAATAATAATAATATAATAATATTATAATAATATAATAAAAATAATAAAATAATAATAATATAATAAAATAATAATAATAATAATATAATAATAATAAAATAATAATAATAATAATAATAATAATAAATGAAAATAGTGAAAATAATAAATAAATAAATATACAGGTCCCAGGGTTGCGCCGGGACGGCGCCGTGGCGGCGAAAATAATGGTGAGTTTTTAATTAATTTTAATTAATTTTTTAAAGGGGTTTTCACATTCGTGAATGTCCTTTTGAATTTAATTAATAATAATAATAATAATAATAATAGTGAAAATAAAAAATAAATAAATATACAGGTCCCGGGACGCCGTCGCAGCGACGGTAACGGTGAGTTTTTAATTAATTTTAATTGATTTTTTTTAAACGGGTTTTCGCATTCGTGAACTGTCTTTTGAATTTAATAATTAATAAAAGTAATAATAATGTAATATTAATAATAAATAATAGTAAAATGTTTATAGATATATACATAATTATATATATACACATTATTATTATATATTATTATGAATAATATATACATATATATATTATATGTATTATTATACATAATAATATTATATATGTAATTATTATTATATGATATATATAATATATATATATATTACATATATTATACAGAATAATATATAATAATATTTTAAGTGTGTTATGTATATATTATATAAACATTTTACTATTATTTATTATTATTATTATCATATTATATATTATATCATTTTATTATAATATCATATATAAATAATTATATAATATTCAAATATAATGATATAATATATATGATAGATATAATATATATAATAATATTTATATATATTAAACATATAATAATAATGTGCAAAATATATTTTATATGTATAATAATAGAATATATAATATATAATATTAACATATATATATAATATAGAATACAGAATAATATGTTAAAAACGTATCATAAATAAAATAATATACCATAATATATGTGTATATATTTGATACCTATATTTTATATTAAATTCCATAGAATACAATATAATATGTGTTTACTATAGAGATTAGATAGATACATCAAATGGTATGTATAATATTATAATTATATATGTATAATATGTATAATATTATTATGTATATATAAATTATAAATTATAAAAAAATATAAATATATATAAAAAATATATATATTATGTATATATTTTTTTATAAATTATAAATTATAAAAAATTATATATATATATATGTATATATATATATAATATTAAATAAATAATATTAAAGTTAATGATGTTAATGAGTTAAAGTTAATGATGAGGATGTTGATGGGGACTCAGCATCTAAAAGGATCGGATAAAATGCCTTTTAAAAAATAAAAAATAAAATTAAAATTAAAATAACAATTAAATTTATTTATATATATTATATATAATTCTTTTTATATAATTCTAATTTTTATATATATATATATATATATATGCGTTATATATATAATATATATAATTATTACATGAAATTAATTTTTTGCAATTTCCACAAATGGCCAGCAGAGGGTAGCAGAGCTCTATGTATATATTTATATTCTCTATAGAAGAGTAAAAAGCGAATTAAAATTTCAATGAATTAAATGGCGCCGGAAAAAAATTCCGTAATTTTTACAAGAAACGGATGGCGGCGTTATAGCGAGACCCACAAAACAGCGTCACGCCAGCCGCCATTTTGCGAACAATAATATCCGTTCTGGTGCAAAAACGAACCGTCTTGCGCAGAACGGACGCCGCGTTCGCGATTCCGTAAAAACCGCGACCGCGCCTCACCTCCCGACGATCATGAGCTCCCTCTCCTTCGCGTTTTTCCGTATTTTCGTATAGATGTCCATCGTGGAAAAGCGTGCTGGCGCTGTTAAAGATGGAGGTCAGCGAGCTCATCAGCGACGCCAACATGACGGACAGCATCAGGGCCGCGCAAACCTGCGACGCGGCGAGAAAAGATATTATTAATCGACTGACAAAAATTCGAATTAGAGTATTCGACGTACGCCAGCATATGTTGCGAATTTTTGAAATTTTTGAAATTTTCAAAATTTGAAATTTTTGAAATTTTCGAAATTTGAAAATTTTGAAATTGCAAAATTTTCAAAATTTTGAAATTTTGAAATTTTCAAAATTTTGAAATTTGAAAATTTTGAAATTGCAAAATTTTCAAAATTTTGAAATTTTGAAATTTTCAAAATTTTGAAATTTTAGAAAATTTCCAAAAATTCCCTGTACCGTTGGGCATGAGGCGGACGACCAGCAACGGATACGCGATATTCGAACAGCCGACCTCCGTCCCGCAAAACTCTTTGCACACGTTCGGGTTGATGCACGCGACTTCTTCTACGGAAAAAAAATACGCGGAAAATACGTTAGTTGCGTCGCCGCCGCGAACGGTCGCGGCGCGATTGGAGGAGAGAGTTGTCGGAAAAACGTGACCCCAAAATTGCGAATTGCGTAACCCCCAGAGTGGAATTTCTTAAAAAATAATATTTGATATAATAAATATTAAAGATATTTAATATGATAAAATACTATTATATTATATTACATATATTTTACATAAAATATTATTTTTAAAAATTATAAATAATATTTAATAATAATATTTTAAATATTAATATTTTAAAATAAATAATATTTTATATTTATTTACGAAATATTAGTGTTTGTATATATATTATATATTATATATATATATATATATATATAAAACAATAATATTACACTTGTTATTATTAAACGTTTTATATAATTAATATGAAAGATATTTAATATGATGGTATTTTTATATAATATTATTAAATATAAATAATATTGTATATTTATATATTAAATAATGGTTTGTGTATATATATATATATATATATATTGCACTTGTAATGTTATACATTTTATATAAATGAATACGTTATATATATATATATATATATATATACTAGGATCAGTATATATTGTATATAAATAACATTACAATTGTTATTATTAATGTTTATATATGTATATGTATATTATATTATTATATAATATAAATAATATTGTAGATATATATATTGTATATTTATATATTAAATATTGGTATATATATATATATATATATATATACACACACACATATATATATATATCTATATGTATAATAGTTTTTTTAATATAATAATAAAATACTATTATATAATACACTATTTTAAATATATATATTATATATATCGCCTCGATTGTTTTACAGAGGGGCGGGTAAGAAATAAATATTATTATTATTATTATTATTTATATAAAATAACATATTACACTGGGTAATTATTAAATGTTTAATATATATGTAATATTATAAATAATACTAGATACTTAATATAATAATAATAATAATAATAATATAATAATAATATAATAAAATTATATATATATATATATATATTATATTAATATTATATTAATATATAATATAATATTATATATATATATTATATATATATATTATATATATATATTATATATATATTATATAAATATTATATATTTAGTATATAATATTATATATATATATTATAATATATATTATATTAATATTAATATATTAACATTATATTAATATATAATATAATATATATTATTATATATATATATATACATATATAATTATATATATAATAATATATTTGAAACCCTCCTGGAGTGTAAAATACGATCGCGGATCCATTCCCGAAGACACCGTCTTCCCGCGACCAACGGGAGACCGAACGGCGCCGAAACCGCGCAGAAATTGCGCCAAGATGGCCTCACCGGTGTATAGGATGCGGGCTGATCATCCCGGGCATCACCATCAGGAACATCGGGAGTATTTTCAAATATCCGCAAAGGACGCAACCCGCTTTCACGTGCGACATATTCTTCCCGGAGAGACACCGCTGGACGATCACCTGGCGGCGAAACAAAATGGATGACCAACTGCGCAACGCACGCCGTCGCGGCGGCGCGGTTTTTTTACGTAAATACGTAAATACCTGGTCGGTGCACCAATACCAAAGGGCCAGGATACTGAGTCCGAAAACGAGTCCCGGCCACGGGAGGTCGCCGTCGACCGGGGTCGCGGGGAAAATACGAAACGCGTCCGGACGCGGCGTGTAACACGCGGCCGGGTACGTCGCGTTCCCGTCCGTGTTGACCGCCGGGACGGCCCACCATGTAGCGCTCCATGAATTGCTCGTATCCGCCGACCTCGTTGAACGCTGCGCCGGGAAAAAAAAATGGCGGTTAAAAATTTTACGTAAATTTTTACGAAAAAATACGCGGTTTTCGCGGCGCTTACCGAAAACGGCGAGGATGACGGACCCGACCAACATGATCAGCGTCTGGAGGGTGTCCGTGTAGATGACGGCCGCCAAACCGCCTGCGAGACGGAAAAAAACGCGGATTTTTTGGCGCCGTCGGCGTACGCGGATTTTACGTTTTTTTTTTACGGGGAGCGCCAACTTACCGGTGATGGTGTAGAGCGCGGTGATGGCGAGCAAAATGACGATGGCGGCGTAAATGTTGAGGCCCATGGCGAGCTGCCGCCTGCGAATACGGAAAAAAAATTATTATTATTATATTATTATTATTATTATTATTACTAACATTTTATATTATTAATATTTTATATTATTATTACATTTTTTTACATTATTTAATAAATGATATATTAATATACAATATATTATATTATCATATTTTAATAGTTCATATATTTAAATATGACATAATGAATAATTTTTGTATTATTAATATTTTATATTATTATTTTATACTTACTGCAGACGAAATGGGAGATATATATTATTATTATTATTATTATTATTATTATTATTATCAAATTATATTAAATTACAATTTTTTATTATTATTGTTATTATTTTACTAACATTTTATATTATTATTATTTCATATTATTATTATTTTTTTATATTACAAATAATATTTTAATATAAAATATTTTAATAATTAATAATATATATTCAAATATAATATAATAAATATTTTCTTTTTATTTTGTATTATTAATATTTTTTATATTCTTATTTTATACTTACTGCAGAAGAAATGGGAGATATAAATCCTATATTATTCAAATAATAATAATAATAATAATAATAATAATAATAATAATAATATAAGCGAAAAGGGAGATAAAAAATCTTTGAAAGATATTATTATTATTTTATTTTTATTATTATAATTCAATAATATTTAATTATATTTAATTAGAATTTTAATGTATTATTATTATTATATTACTAACGTTTTATATTATTAATATTTTATATTGTTAATTTATTTCATATTATTTTATAATTGATATGTTAATATATAATATATTATATTATAATATTTTAATAATGAAAATATATTTAAATATAATATAACATAATAAATTTTATATTATTTTGTGTTATTAATATTTTATATTATTTATTTTATATTTACTGCAGAAGAAATGGGAGATATAAATCCTAGAAATTGTTGTTGTTGTTGTTGTTATTATTATTATTATTATTATTATTATAATTATTACTGCAGTAAAAAGGGAAGATATAAATCCTTGAAATATTTGTTAATTAAAAACATAAATAATTAATTAAAACCACATTGTTTTCAATTGAATTAAGGAAATTCCTGGAAGGAAATGACTGAGATTTAATCTGTTAATGATTTTCTTTTCCTTGGACTTAAAGGCCCTTAATTAATTCCAAGGTCCAGCTCCATTAATCGGCCTCGTTAACCTCATTACTTTTACGGCCCTCGTTAACAGGCCCTTGGGAGGGAGAAAGTCAATTATTAATTATTAATTATTTAATAAATTAATATTTAAGTCAATCTTAATGAATAAACATTAAAAATGATATTTAGGATGTAATATAATAATGTAAATATTAAAATATATTTTACATATTTACAAACTTTTCCTGAAAACATATATATATATATATATATATATACTACTAATAATATAAAATATCAAAATAAATTTCATATATTTATAATTTTTTCCCCAAAATATTATTATACCATATATATTTGTAAATTGTTCCCCAATATATATATATATATATATATATACTGCTAATAATATAAAATATGTTATACATATAAAATAATATAAATATTATATTTTATATATATAAAATAATATAAACTATCATAGTAATCTTATCTTGTTCCCCAAAATATTATATATATAATATATATATATGTAAATATTGCTAATAATATAAAATATGTTATACATATAAAATAATATAAATATTATATTATATATATAAAATAATATAAAATATCATAGTAATCCATTACATTAATATATTACAACAATTAAAATATATTTTAAATATATATATATATATATACATAGTAATCTTATCTTGTTCCCCAAATTATTATACAATATATATATATATATATATGTAAATACTGCTAATAATATAAAATATGTTATACATATAAAATAATATAAATATTATATTTTATATATATAAAATAATATAAACAATCATAGTAATCTTATCTTGTTCCCCAAAATATTATACATACATACTGCTAATAATATAAAATATGTTATACATATAAAATAATATAAATAATATATAATATAAATATTATATTATATATATAAAATAATATAAAATATAAAATATCATAGTAATCCATTACATTAATATATTACAACAATTAAAATATATTAAATATTTTATATTTTATATATTAATATATATTAATATATTACAACAATTAAAATATATTAAATATATTTTGCATATATATATATATTTTAAATCATTTTTAAATCTTTCTTCTCAATTAAAATAATAAGATTCGTCAGCCTTCAATCAGTATCTCTTTCTGTAATTAAGATTAATTTTTAATTTTCTTCCAAAGTTCCCAGCGCGGTCATTTCGCCGTTTTGCGCCGCTTCGCCGCCCGCCATAAACGCCGTTTAATTAGTAACGAGGATAACGACTTTCCCGTCGGCGGAAAAAGCCAAAGGTCGGCGTCTAATCTGCGCAATTATCTCTCGCTCCGTCGCTCGGGGCAAAAAGGATTGCCACCATTTTGCGGCGAACGCGGAAAAATGTGCAAAAGCGGCGCAATTCGCACTCGGGGGTGACGTAAATATTAAATATATACATTAAAAATATAAAATATAAAAATAAATATGAAACTGATATTTTTATAAATAGAAAAATAAATATGAAACTGATATTTTTATAAATAAAAAAATAAATATAAAAGTACTCTTGTTATAAATACAAAAGTAAATATAAAAAATATAAAAATGAAATGAAAATTTTTTTTATAAATATAAAAATAAAAAAAAATAAAAATAAAAATGAATATAACAATACTGTTTTTATAAATATAAAAATGAATATAAATATACTATTTTTTATAAATACAAAAGTATATATAAAAATAAATAAAAATAACAAAATTAAAAATAATAATAAAAATAATATTTTTATAAATATAAATATAAAAATATAAAATATAAAATATAAAAATAAAATATAAAAATAAAAAATATAAATATAAATATCAATTTAAATATACTATTTTTATAAATATAAAAACAAATATAAAAATACTATTTTTATAAATACAAAAGTGAATACTGTATAAAAATAAATGAAACTAACAAATATAAAAATAAAAATAAAAATATTTTTATAAATATAAAAATAAAATAAATAAAAATAAAAAATATAAAAATAAATATAAATATAAAAATACTATTTTTTATGAATACAAAAGTGAATATAAAAATAAATAAAAATAAAAAATATTAAAAAGTAATAAAAATAATATTTTTATAAACATAAAAATAAATAAAAATAAAAATGAATGTAAAAATACTATTTTTATAAATATAAAAATAAATATAAATAAATATAAAAATAAATATAAAAATACTATTTTCATGAATACAAAAGTGAATATAAAAATAAATAAAAACAAATATAAAAATAAAAATGAAAAAGAAATTTTTTACAAATATAAAAAAATAACTATAAAAATAAAATAAATAAATATAAAAAAATATAAAAATAAATATAAGTATAAAAATACTATTTTTGTAAATACAAAAGTAAAAATAAATATAAATATAAAAATGAATAAAAATAAAAATACTATTTTTATAAATATAAAAATAAAAATACACACACACAAACATAATAATATGTATATATTAATATATATATATATACATATATATATATATATATATTTAAAATATTTTGGGCGCGACTCACCGAAATTTTCGTAAAAATGTAGAGCAACAGCGAAAGGACGGAGAGGTAGATTTGAATCCGCTTCCCGCCGAAGCGTTTGCGCAAATATTCCGGCATCGTCACGACCTGGATTTAAAAAAAAAAAATACGTAAAAAAAATGTCCGCCGAAACGACGCTCTCCGCTTTCGTATTTGCGCAATTGCGCCAAAATGGCGTCCTCACCCCGGCTTTTACGTAAATGGGGACGAACATCCATCCGAGGACGACGACCATCACCAGCGCCTGCGGACGCGGAAAACACGAAAATATTATTCTGCGCGGTTTCGGATTTACGGGGGAAATTGCGCAGGATTTACGGAAATTGCGCCGTTTGGCGGCGCGAATTTTACGGGGGACGCGGAGTCGTTTTTTAGGGACGTAAACGGTGGCCCTAAATGGGCCGAAATGGCTAACGGTCAATGGGGTGCCTATCGGTCATCCGTAGCAGCGGTCACTCAGCGGTCACTGAGCGGTCACTTCCTTACATTCCACTCGAAGCCTCCGATGGCGATCCCTCCGGCCGCCCCGGTCCCGGCCAGACCCACAAAGTGACCGCTCCCGATGTTGCTGGCGAAGAGCGAGGCCCCGATCTGGAAATCAATAAACCGATCGATCGATCAATACACCGATCAATAGACCGATCGGCCGTTCCATTAAAAACTAGGAATGGATCATATTATACATAAATATATAATATAATATGTAATATATAAGATAATATATTCTACATAAACAATAGTGTGTATGTATATATATATATATATATATGTATATAGTTTTATATATATATATATATATATACACACACAGTATAATATATATATTAATAGTATATATATTATTAATATATAATATAATATAATACATATTATAGATAAAGGATAGGGTGTATATATATATATATATATATGTGTGTGTATATATATATATATATATATACTCACTATAATATATATATATTAATAATAGATATATTTTATCAATATATAATATACATTATACATAAACAATAGTGTGTGTATGTATATTTATATATATATATATATGTATACACTCTATAATATATATATATATATATTAATAAAAATATATATTATTAATATGTAATATATAACATATTATATATTATATATAAACAATAGTGTAAATATATATATATATATATATATATATATATTTTATATTAATATATTAATATATTAATATATTTTATTATATATAAACAAGAATAGTTTTGTGTATTTATTTTAATTTTATATATATATATATATATATATATAGTATATATTGTAAAAACACGCAATATATACATATTATCTATTATATAATATAATTAATAACACATATATATATATTGTAATAATATATATTGTAATAATAAAAATATTATATTCTAATTATATATATATATATATATATATTCTAATAAATAAATAATTAAATAGAAACATATGTATATATATATATACTATTATATATATTAAGTATATTATAATAATAACTTTTATTTCTATTTATACTATATATAAACAATAGTTATGCTATATATATATATATATATATTTGTGTGCATATATGTGTGTGTGTATATATATATATATATATACCATAAACATTTTTCATTATGTATAAACAATAGTTTGTATTTATATATATTGAGAAATATATATATATATATATATATGACTTAAAAACTCGAAAGAGCGTAACGTTTTCCTCGGCGCCGTTTCCTTTTCGGTTAACGATTAAATCCAAAGCGGCGCAATTAAGGAAAATGATTAACCGCATTTTTTTCCCTCCTTCTTTTTCATTTTCTCGTTCCGCGATTCCGTCCCTTCTCCCCTCGAAAATTACGAAAATAAAAAATGACGTATATATATATATATATATATATAAAACGCGAGAAAAGCGTCGCGGATTTTTCTTTCGGATTTGGAGGACCTGGGTTCGAATCCCCACCACAATCGATTTTGCGCAATTTGTCTTGGGCGATCAATTGACCGATTGATCGATGGATTTGCGCCGAAACGGCGAAACCGCGCCAAAATCGCGCCACTCACCGGCCACCAGACCATGCTGCGTCCGGCGAGGAAAAATCCCCCGACGGTCCCGCGG
>JAOEGL010000014.1:20860243-20904747 GCA_034509955.1 Urosaurus nigricauda | reverse complement strand
ATATAATCAATAATATTACATATTTATATTATATATACATATATATAATATTTATATAATATATTATATACTCAATAATATTACATATATAATATTTTTTTAATTTATTTAAATTTATTATATTTATATTTATTGTATTTATTATATTTATTTATTTATATAAAATAAATTTATGTAAAATTTATTATATTTGTTATTATATTATTATAAATTTTTTTAGAAACGCATTTATTTATTTTTTTTTTAAAAAAAAAAAGCGCCGTAAATTACGAAATTATTTTTGGGGGCGCGTATTTATTTACCGAGGAGCGCGGCGGCCTGGCTGCGTCCTCCGAAGCTTCGGCTGAAGGAGCTATGGCGGCTGGCGGAGGAGGCGGGTCGGCTGGGGAGCCACGGGAGCAGGAAGGGCGGGATCTCGCACCTGAGACCGGACTCCTCCGACGAAGAAGAAGAAGCGGACACCAACCCGGACCCCGACGCGAAGGCCACCTCGAACCACCTCCGCTGGAAGGAAGAGAAGTCCTCCCTGGCGGCGGACGACGCGGAAGACGCGGACAACGACTGCGACAGGGACGACGAGGGCGGCCATTGCGAGGACGCCGGACCCGGGTGGATCCCCACTGCGCCAACGGAGAAAGCGGATCAATACGTTGATCAATAACCGATAGATAGGGATAGATAGATAGATAGATAGATTGGGGGATAGATATATTGGAGATATATATCTTTGGTATTTTTATTTATTTATAATATATATATATATATATATATATATAATATTTTTATTTATTTATAATATATATATATATATATAATATTTTTATTTATTTATAATATATATATATATATATATATGTAATATATATATATATATCTCCTTACTATATAGTAAGGAGATTATATATATATATATATATATATATATATATTATATATCTCCTTACTATATAGTAAGGAGATATATATATATATATTACATATATATATATATATATATATATTATAAATAAATAAAAATATTATATATATATATATAATAAATAAATAAAAATATTATATATATATATTATAAATAAATAAAAATATTATATATATATATATATTATAAATAAATAAAAATATTATATATATATATATTATAAATAAATAAAAATATTATATATATATATATATATATTATAAATAAATAAAAATATTATATATATATATATATATATATATATTGGGGGATACATATATTGGGAAGGGAGATAGATTTATAGAAATATTGCAAGGACATATATAATTATATATATTATAATAAATAAATAAAAATATTATATGTATATATATATATATATATATTGGGGGATACATATATTGGGAAGGGAGATAGATAGATTTATAGAAATATTGCAAGGACATATATAATTATATATATTATAATAAATAAATAAAAATATTATATGTATATATATATATATATACACACACACATATATATTGGGGGATACATATATTGGGAAGGTGTAAATATAGATATATTGAGAAGGGATATATAATAATTAAACTAATAATTATTATTAATTATATATATAGATATAGATAAGGGGATACATATTTTAGGAAGATATATATATATATATATACACATACATATATAATGGGGGTCACATTTGTTGGGAAGAAATATATATATTAAATATATCTATTAAAATATATATATTATAATACACACACACACATATATATATTATATATTATATGTATATTACATATAATATATATATAATATAATATATAATTATATACATATATATGGGGGTCACATATAAAATATATATATATATTATAATATATATATATATATATTTATTATATTATATATATTATATATTACATATATATTACATATAACATATATATTACATATAATATGTATATTATATACAATATATATATATATATGTATATTTATTATATTATATATATTATATATTACATATATATTACATATAACATATATATTACATATAATATGTATATTATATACAATATATATATATATTATATACAATGTATAATACATAATATATATTATATATAATACAAATATTATTTATTATATATATATATATATTATATATAATATATACATTATATATAATATATATATTATGTATGATATATATATATTTTATTATATATATATATATATATATATATATAGTGTTCTATGTATTCCCGCACGTCCGTGTTCCCCGTATTCCTGCATGTCCCTGACCTCTCTCCTGCTCCTTCTCCTCGGGGCCGCTGCTTCCGGTGCCGCCGCCGCCGCCATTCGCACGGGGGTCGTTTTTGGGGTTGATTTTGTAGAAGTAGAACCCGTAGACGAAGGTGCGGAGGGTGGGCTCTCCGGAGGCGTGGAGGATCAGCTGCTCGTCCAGCATCTTCTGCAGCAGCTCCACCGCCACTGACCGCGTCTGGACGCCCTCCGCCGCAGCGGTCAGCCAGTGGACCGCCTCCGCGCTGATGAAGGACAGCGGCGACAGGCCCTTCTGCTCCGACAGCAGCTGGACGCCAGACCTGGCGGGGAAGGATGACCGCGTCCACCTCTATGTCCACCTCTATGTCCAGAGATGACCGCGTCCACCCCAATGTCCAGAGATAACCACATCCACGTCTATATCCAGAGATGACCACGTCCACCCCTGTGTCCAGAGATGACCACGTCCACCCCATGTCCACCTCTATGTCCAGAGATGACCACGTCCACCCCATGTCCACCTCTATGTCCAGAGATGACCGCGTCCACCCCTATGTCCACCCCAATGTCCAGAGATGACCACGTCCACCTCTATGTCCAGAGATGACCACGTCCACCCCATGTCCACCTCTATGTCCAGAGATGACCACGTCCACCTCTATGTCCAGAGATGCCCATGTCCACCTCTATGTCCAGAGATGACCACGTCCACCCCATGTCCACCTCTATGTCCAGAGATGACCACGTCCACCTCTATGTCCAGAGATGACAATGTCCACCTCTATGTCCAGAGATGACCATGTTCACCTCTATGTCCAGAGATGACCACATCCACCCCATGTCCACCTCTATGTCCAGAGATGACAATGTCCACCTCTATGTCCAGAGATGCCCATGTCCACCTCTATGTCCAGAGATGACCGCGTCCACCCCATGTCCACCTCTATGTCCAGAGATGACCACGTCCACCTCTATGTCCAGAGATGACCATGTCCACCTCTATGTCCAGAGATGACCACGTCCACCTCTATGTCCAGAGATGCCCATGTCCACCTCTATGTCCAGAGATGACCGTGTCCACCTCTATGTCCAGAGATGACCATGTCCACCTCTATGTCCAGAGATGACAATGTCCACCTCTATGTCCAGAGATGCCCATGTCCACCTCTATGTCCAGAGATGACCGTGTCCACCTCTATGTCCACCTCTATGTCCAGAGATGACCACGTCCACCTTTGTGTCCAGAGATGACCACGTCCACCTCTGTGTCCAGAGATGACCGTGTCCACCCCTATGTCCACCTCTATGTCCAGAGATGACCAAGTCCACCTCTGCGTCCAGAGATGACCGCATCCACCTCTATGTCCAGAGATGACCCCGTCCACCCCTATGTCCACCTCTATGTCCAGAGATGACCGTGTCCACCTCTATGTCCACCTCTATGTCCAGAGATGACCATGTCCACCCCTATGTCCACTCCTATGTCCACCTCTATGTCCAGAGATGACCACGTACACCCCTATGTCCACCCCTATGTCCACCCCTATGTCCAGAGATGACCACGTCCACCTCTGTGTCCAGAGATGACCATGTCCACCTCTATGTCCACCCCTATGTCCACCTCTATGCCCAAAAATGACCACGTCCACCTCCGTCCAACTCTTGACCATCCAATCTGATTAAATCCCTTATTGCGTCGGATGCTGCGCAGCGCGTCGAACTGCGCCGTTTTTTCCCGTACTTACACGGGGTCCTTCATGGCTTCGAGGATCTCCGTCAGCGTCGAGGACGAGGTCAACGAACCCGCGGACAACGGCTGGGAGCTGCGAAAACAGAAAATGTATGAGAAATTACGTTATTGTGCTGCCAAACAGGACACGGAACAAGCCGGAATGTTCCGGAAATTGTTGGAACAACCCGGAATATTCCGGAAAGTGTTGAAACGGAACAACCCGGAATATTCCGGAAAATATTCCGGAAAGCGTTGAAACGGAACAACCCGGAATATTCCAGAAAGTGTAGAATAACCTAGAATATTCCAGAAAACAGAAACAGAACAACCCGGAATATTCCGAAAATCGTTGAAACGGAATAACCCGGAATGTTCTGGAAATCGTTGAAATGGAACAACCCGGAATATTCTGGAAAGTATTCCAGAAAGTGTTGAAAACGGAACAAGCTGGAATATTCCGGAAAGTGTAAAATAACCGGAATATTCCGGAAAGAGTCAAATAACCCGGAATATTCCGGAAAGTGCTGAAATGGAACGACCCGGAATATTCCGGAAAGAGTCGAATAACCCCAAATATTCCGGAAAGCTTTTGAAACAGAACAACATGGAATATTCCGGAAAGTTTAGAATAACACAGAATATTCCGGAAAGAGTTGAATAACCCGGAATATTCCGGAAAGCGTTGGAACAACCCGGAATATTCCGGAAATTGTTGATCCGCCTTTCTGGTCCTCTTCCTCACCTGTTTTCCGTAGAACCAGACGCCGCGCTGGACGCGTCCGCCGCGACGCTTTGCGACCCGGCGAGCGACTGACCCGCGCCGCGTTCCAACGACTGGCTTCCCGCGCCGACCGAGGCGCTCGCGTCAAACGCGGTCGACGCGGAATGATCGGCCGATACCTTCAAAGGGACGGAAAAAATGGTGCCGTATTACCACCTGCGCCGCGGCGAGTCCAAAATGGCGGAAAAATTGTGGGAAAAAACGCAAGATTTTCGAGGAATTTTTTAAAATTAAATTTTATAAAGGTTTTATGTCTCCCGATCAATTGCCCGCCTCCTGATCAATTGCCGTTCGACAAAATTTGGAAATGCGTTTTCGTAAAAAACGATATAAGTACGGTAAGCGCGGCACGTAAATTACCCTTGCTCCCACCCCTAAATTTTTTATAATAAAAAATAATTATAAAATAAGTAAAATAAATAATATGAATAAATATTTAAATAATAATAATAATAAGAAGAATGACAATAACAACAATAATAATTTCAATATATAATTAGATTATAAATAGAATGGAAATAGAAAATAAGTTATATAAATAAATAAAAAAGGTCTAAATAATTTCAAAAAATAGAATTTATATAAATAATAGAATATATAGAGAATATATTATATACATAGATAATGCTTTAATAATTTTAAAAAATAGAATTTGTATAAATGAAATTGAATATAAATAGAATATATGTAGAATATAGGATAACTTCTGTAAATAAATAAAATAATTCTGAATAATTTTAAAAGACAGAATTTAAATAAATAAGTAGGACAAAGAGAATATAAATAGAATATAAAATACATTAAATAAATACTTAAATAAATGTAAAATAATTTAAATAAATAGAATTTCTATAACTGAATAAATAGAATATCAGTAAAATATGAATAGAATATAAATATAACTAGAATATATCTAGAATAGAGAATAAATTCTATAGATAAATAAAATAATTCTAAATTTTAAAAAATAAAATTTATAGAAATAAATAGAATATGAACAGCATTTCAATAAAAACTGAATAAAGTAGAAGAAATACCTCAAATAGATAAATAATGCTAAAATAATGTTAAAAACTAGAATTTCTGTAAATAGCATGAATAAGATATAAGGTAGAATATAAATATGATATGAATATAAATTGATAATAAATAGAATAAGTGCAGAGTTTAGAATAATTTTTTAAATAAAAATCTAAAATAATTCTAAATAATTCTAAATGTAATAATTCTGAATAATTCTAAAAAAATAGGATTTCTATAAATAGAATATAAATAATTATAGAATAAATTCTATAATGCAATTCTAAAATAACTTGAAATAAAATAATCCGAAATAATTCAAAATAATATGAATTTCTATGAATAGAATATAAATAGAATGCAATTCATAAATAAGTAAAATAATTCCGAATAAAATAATTTCAAATAATTTTTTAAAAAATAGAATTATTTTTAATTTTTTAAAAATATAATTATTTCACGAGGGGAACATACCTTGCGCGGACTGTCTACGTAAGCGGACGCCATGGCGACGGCGCCGCTACCTTCGGCCGGCGCGGCTCCCGCGTTTTTCGTATTAAGCGCGGCCGACGGATGCTCGCTCAGGGTCCTAAAAAATAACGAAAATATATGAAGGTGCGAATTCGAATGCTGCGCAAACGAAGCGGCGAATTCGTAAAAAAACGAAAACTATATATATATTTAATACGGATTTGGGGAAGCGTCGCAAACTCACTTTTGGCTGGCTTCCATCTCCAAAAGCGCGGAAAGCGCAGAGGTCCCTTTCTTGCCGAGGTTCGGCGCAGGAGCCGGCGTTTCGAGAGGATGTGGCGCCGCGACCGGCGGCGCGGTCACTTGCAAGCCTTTCATGGCAGTCCCTTTCTAAAACCGCAAAATTAAAATTATTATCATCGTTGTTACATTGGTTAATAGAGCGCGGTACGTTTTTTGCGCAAAAAATGCGAAAATGCGAATACGGAATACGGAAAAAGCCCGCCTACGGCGTACGTACGATCAGAAACTGCGAATAAATATTGATAAAATATTGACAAAATTAATAGGAATTTTCTACGGTCGTCCGGTATGCTTCCGTTTTGACCATAGAGTTGCGCTAGAGATTCCTAGAGAAGCGTCCTCTCTAGGCAATTCTAGGTCCTCCAGTATGATTCTATAGTATGCTTCCACCAGAATTTGACCATAGAGTCCGACTGGAGGACCTAGAGATAGATGTTGACCATAGAGTTGCACTGGAGGACCTAGAGATTCCTAGAGAGGCACTCTCTCTAGGCATTTCTAAGTCCTCCAACACAATTCTATGGTATGCTTCTACCAGAGATTGACCATAGAGTTGACCTGGAGGACCTAGAGATTGATGTTGACCATAGAGTTGAACTGGAAGACATATAAATTGATTTTTGACCATAGAGTTGCATTGGAGGACCTAGAGATTCCTAGAGAGACGTTCTCTCTAGGCATTTCTAGGTGCTCCAATATGATTGTATAGTTTATTTCTACCAGAAGTTGACCATAGAGTTGCACTGGAGGACCTAGAGATAGGTGTTGACCATAGAGTTGCACTGGAAGACATAGAAATTGATTTTTCACCATAGAGTTGCATTGGAGGACCTAGAGATTCCTAGAGAGGCATCCTCTCCAGGCATTCCTAGGTCCTCCAGTATGATTCTATAGTATATTTCTTTAGAAAGTTGACCGTAGAGTTCAATGGGAGGACCTAGAGATGGATATCTACCATAGAGTTGCACTGGAGGACCTAGAGATTCCTAGAGAGGCGTCCTCTCTAGGCATGCCTACAATTCTATAGTTTATTCCTACCGGAAGTTGACCATAGACTTCAACTGGAGGACTTAGAGATTGATGTTGAAAATAGAGTTGCACTGAAAGACATAGAAATTGATATTGACCATAGAGTTGCATTGGAGGACCTAGAGATTCCTAGAGAGGCATCCTCTCCAGGCTTTCCTAGGCCCTCAAGTATGATTCTATAGTATATTTCTTCCGGAAGTTGACCATAGAGTTCAATTGGAGGACTTAGAAATATATGTCAATCATAGAGTTGCATTGGAGGACCTAGAGATTCCTAGAGAGGCATCCTCTCTACGCACTCCTAGGTCCTCCAGCACAATTCTATAGTTTATTCCTACCAGAAATTGACCATAGAGTTCAACTGGAGGACCTAGAGATGGATGCTGACCATAGAGTTGCACTGGAAGACATATAAATTGATTTTTGACCATAGAGGTGCATTGGAGGACCTAGATATTCCTAGAGAGGCGTCCTCTCTAGGTATTCCTAGGTCCTCCAGTATGATTCTATAGTATATTTATACCGGAAGTTGACCATAGAGTTGAACTGGAGGACCTAGAGATGGATATCTACCATAGAGTTGCACTGGAGGACCCAGAAATTCCTAGAGAGGCATCCACTCCAGGCATTCCTAGGTCCTCCAGTATGATTCTATAGTATATTTCTTCCGGAAGTTGACCATAGAGTTCAACGGGAGGACCTAGAGATGGATGTTGGCCATAGAGTTGCACTGGAGGACCCAGAGATTCCTAGAGAGGCGCCGGAGACTCACGCGGATCATGCGGTCCGACCGGTGGCGCCTCCGGATGCGGTTGAGCCCTTCCACGAACCGGATGAAGCCGTCGAGGAGCTGCCATTCCTCCTCGTCGGAGCGCGGTTTGTCCCCGTAAACGTCGCAGTGCGCCTCGCCTTCCATGATGCGCTTCGTGGCGCTGACGCAGGCCGGGAGGAGCAGGAAGCGCGTGCGCCAGAACTTCAGCGACTCGATGAGGCTGCGCGGACGGAAAAAAGTTATCGCGTGTCCTCTCTAGGCATTTTGAGGTCCTCCAGAACAATCCTATAATGCGATTCCATTAGATTTTGACCATAGAGTTGCACTGGAGGACTTAGAGATTCCTAGAGAGGCGTCCTCTCTAGGCATTTCTAGCTCCTCCAGCATGAATTTATAGTTTATTTCTGCAGGAAGTTGACCATAGAGTTGCTCTTGAGGACCTAAAATTGATATTGACCATAGAGTTCCACTGGAGGACTTAGAGATTCCTAGAAAGGTGTATGCTCTAGGCATTTCTAAGTCCTCCAACACTAATCTATAGCATCCTTCCACCAGAAGTTGACCATAGAGTTGCTCTGGAGGACTTAAAATTGATATTGACCATAGAGTTGAACTGGAGGACCTAGAGATTCCTAGAGAGGTGTACTCTCTAGGCATTTCTGAGTCCTCCAACACTAATCTATAGTATCCTTCCACCAGAAGTTGACCATAGAGTTGCGCTGGAGGACCTAGAGATTGATGTTGACCATAGAGTTGGGTTGGAGGACCTAAAGATTCCTAGAAAGGCATCCTCTCTATAAGCATTCCTAGGTCCTCCAGCACAATTCTATAGTTTATTTCTACAGGAAGTTGACCATAGAGTTGCCCTGGAGGACCTACAATTGATATTGACCATAGAGTTGAACTGGAGGACCTAAAGATTCCTAGAGAGGCCTCCTCTCTAGGCATTCCTAGGTCCTCCAACACGATTCTATAGTTTATTTCTTCCAGAAGTTTACCATAGAGTTCAACTGGAGGACCTAGAGATTGATATTGACCATAGAGTTGAACTGGAGGACCTAGAGATTCCTAGAGAGGTGTACTCTCTAGGCATTTCTGAGTCCTCCAACACTAGTCTATAGTATCCTTCCACCAGAAATTGACCATAGAGTTGCTCTGGAGGACCTACAATTAATATTGACCACAGAGTTGAACTGGAGGAATTAAGAGATTCCTAGAGAGGTGTTCTCTCTAGGCATTCCTAGCTCCTCCAGCATGAATTTATAGTTTATTTCTACAGGAAGTTGACCATAGAGTTCAACTGGAGGACCTAGAGATGGATATTGACCATAGAGTTGAACTTGAGGACCTAGATATTGACCATAGAGTTGCGCTGGAGGACTTAGAGATTCCTAGAAAGGACCTAGGGATGGATGCTGACCATAGAGTACTGGAGGACTTCCTAGAGAGGTAGTCCTCTCTAGGCATTCCTAGGTCCTCCAACGCAACTCTATGGTATGCTTCTACTGGAAATTGACCATAGAGTTGCCCTGGAGGACCTTGAGATTCCTAGAGAATGCTTCCATTACATGTCGACCATAGAGTTGGGTAGAGATTCCTAGAGAGGTGTCCTCTCTAGGCATTCCTAGGTCCTCCAACGCGACTCTATGGTACGCTTCCATTGGAAACTGACCATAGAGTTGTGCTGGAAGAGCTTAAAGTGCCTCTCTAGGAATCTCCATGTGCAACTCTATGGTCAAAATCGGCCAAATATTGACCATAGAGTTGTGCCAGAGGGGCTACAAATGCCTCTCTAGGAATCGACGAAGCGGGGAATCGAGGCTGACCTGAAATCCTCCGAACCGGCGGAGCAAATGTATTGATCGAGGTAATTCCACTTGTATTCCTCCAGCCTTTCGTGCGAAAACTCGACCCAACAAACGAAAAATTCGGAGTCGGAGTGCGAAGGGCAGAGGCTGTACGTGTAATTGATCTGCGCGGATTCGTACGGATACCTGGTTAAGGTAATAAGACGTAAAAATAACATAAAATAATCAATAAACGATAAATCGATAAAAGTATCGGAACAAAATTAGATTTAGATTGAGAGGTCGGATTTAAATTTAGAGGTCGGATTTAGATTTAGCATTTTGATTAAGAATTAGATTTAGAAGTCTGGATTCAAAGTTAGATTTAGAGGCTGGATTTAAGATTTAGAGGTTGAATTTAGATTTAGATGTAAAAGTTGGATTTAGATTTAAAAGTTGAATTTAGAGGTTGGATTTAGAATTAGATTTAGATTTAGAATTTGAATTCAGAGTTAGAGATAGAGAGTGAATTTAAGATTTAGAGGTTGAATTTAGATTTTTGTTTTAATATAGATTTAGATATTGAATTTAGATTTAGATCTAGAAGTTGGATTTAGATTTAAAGGTTGAATTTAGAGGTTGAATTTAGAATTAGATTTAGAAGTTGAATTCAAAGTTAGAGATAGAGCTGAATTTAAGATTTAGAGGTTGAATTTAGATTTTTGTTTTAATATAGATTTAGATATTGAATTTAGATTTAGATCTTAAGGTTGGATTTAGAGGTTGAACTTAAATTAAGAGGTTGGATTCAAGATTTAGACGTTGGATTAGATATAGATTTAGAGCTTGAATATAAATTTAGATTTAGAAACAGGATTTAGATTTAGAGTTGGATTTAGAATTAGATATAGGTTTAGAGGTTGGATTTATTTATTTAGATTTAGAGTTTGGATTTAATTTAAATTTAGATTTAGAGGTTGAATTTAGATTTAGGGGTTGGATTTAATATAGATTTAGACATTGCATTTAGATTTAGAAGTTGGATTTAGATTTAAAGGTACAATTAAGAAGTTGAATTTAGAATTAGATTTAGATTCAGAGGTTAAATATACATTTAGATCTAGAAGTTGGATTTAGATTTAGAGGTTGGATTTAGAGTTGGATTCAGAATTAGATTTAGGTTTAGAGGTTGGTTTTACTTTAGATTTAGAGGTTGGATTTAATATAAATTTAGATTTAGAGACTGAATTTAGATTTAGGGGTGGATTTAATTTAGATTTAGAGGTTGGATTGACCACCTTTACGAGGAAGGTGTTTAATCTGTGACCTCATTGTGGGTTTATTCTAGCGATTCCCGAACTTTGGTCCTCCAGATGTTCCGGACTTCAATTCCCACAATTCCCGAATTAATCCACTTGATTGAGTTAATTAATAATTAAATTGATAATCAGTTAGATTAATTGATGTAGATACTCACTCAGGCGATTGAATTAATTACTAATTAAATTTATAATCAATTACATTAATTGATGGAGATACTAACTCAGGTGATTGAATTAATTAATTGATAATCAATTAAATTAATTGATGAAGATACTCACTTGCGTGATTGAATTAACAATTAAATTTATAATCAATTCCATTAATTGATGAAGTTACTCACTTGGGTGATTGAATTTATTAATAATCAGCTACATTAATTGATGTAGATACTCACTTGGATGATTGAATTAATTAATAATTAAATTGATAATCGATTAAATTAACTGATGACGATAATCGCTTGGGTGACTGAATTAATTAATAATTAAATTGATAATTAAATTAATTGAGGAAGATACTCGCTTGAGTGACTGAATTAATTAATAATTAAATTGATAATCAATTACATTAATGGATGAAGATACTCACTTGGGTGATTGAATTAACTAAATTGATAATCACTTAAATTAATTGATGAATATATTCACTTGGGTGATTGAATTAATTAATAACTAAAATGATAATCACTTAAATTAATGGATGAAGATACTCACTTGGGTTATTGAATTAATTAATAATTAAACTGCTAATCAATCAAAGTAATTGATGAAGATACTCACTTGGGTGACTGAATTCATTAATAATCAAATTGATAATCAATTGAATTAACTGATGAAGAGACCCACTTAGGTGATTGAATTAATCAATAATTAAATCGATAATCAATCGAATTAATTGATGAAGAGACTCACTTGGGCAAATACCGTGTGACGGTGATGATCTTGTCCTTCAGGGTCACTTTATGGAAAGTCCGTCCCATGCTCAGCCAGTATTGGTCATCTTCCTCCGGCCGGTTCCTGGACACGAGGCCTAATCGCGACAAACACAGACGATTATCGACCAACGAAAACGCGGGCCGCGCCGTTACGACGCGGTCGGCGAAAACGAGGCGGGGGTCCTCACCTCGGCTGTACAAGGGGCTACTACTAAGCGGCGGCTGGACGGCGGCGGCCGGCTTCTGCGGCTTGTTCTGGACAATCAGCTGGTAGCCCTGCATTAAACGCTGGCAGATGAATTCTTCGAAAACTTGCTGCGCCGTCATCTGCACCCCTTCCTCGTCCCTCCTGCGATAAAAATTGCGTCGTTGCGCGCGGGAAGGCGGTCTCTTACGAGGTTTTTGCGCAAAATTTTCCCCGCAAGAAATAATCCAGCACGTAAGCGGTAACGCCAATAAATGGACCTTGCTGGAGGACCTAGGAATGCCTAGAGAGGTCTTCTTCTCTCTAGGCATTTTTATCGCAAGTGTCCTCTCTAGGCATTTCTAAGTCCTCCATGGAGACTCTATGGTCAATGTACGCAAGAAACGCACCATTAATACTCCTCCTCCGGCGCAACTCTATGGTTAATGTTGGACATTGATCATAGAGTTGCACATAGAGATTCCTAGAGAGGCATTTGAAGGTCTTCCAGAACAACTCTATGGTCAATATTTGGCAAATTTTGACCATAGTGTTGCACAGAGATTCCTAGAGAGGAGTTTGTTGGTTGTCTGGCTCAACTCTATGGTCAATGTCTGGCCGATATTGAGTATAGATTTTCATCGGAAGACCTAGAGATTCCTAGAGAAGACACTTTTCTAGATATTTTTGTGGTCCTCCAGCATGATTTCAAAGATTTTGACCATAGAGTTGCACATAAGAGATTCCTAAAAAGGCATTAATACCTCCTCTAGCACAACTCTATGATTAATGTCGGACGTAGACCATAGAGTTGCACATAGATTCCTAGAGAGACATAAATATCTCCTATAGCACAACTCTATGGTTAATGTCAGACGTTGACCACAGAGTTCCACATAGAATTTCCTAGAGAGGCTTTAATATCTCCTCTAGCACAACTCTATAGTCAATATCGGACATTAACCATAGAGTTGTACATAGAGATTCCTAGAGAGGCATTAATAGGTCCTCTAGCACAACTCTATGGTCAATGTCAGACATTAACCATAGATTTCCACACTGAGATTCCTAGAGAGGAAATATCTCCTGTATCACAACTCTATGGTCAATGTCCGACGTTGGCCATAAAGTTCCACATAGATATTCCTAGAGAGGCATTTGTAGCTCCTCTAGCACAACTCTATGGTCAATGTCAGACATTAACCATAGACTTCCACACTGAGATTCCTAGAGAGGAAATATCTCCATAGAGTTACACATACAGATTCCTAGAGGGGCATTAATATCTCCTGTATCACAACTCTATGGTTAATTTTCAACGCTGACCATAGAGTTGCACATAGAGATTCCTAGAGAGGCATTAATATCTCCTGTATCACAAATCTATGGTTAATGTTCAACGTTGACCATAGAGTTCCACATAGATATTCCTAGAGAGGCATTTGTAGCTCCTCTAGCGCAACTCTATGGTCAATGTTCAACGTTGACCATAGAGTTCCACATAGATATTCCTAGAGAGGCATTTGTAGCTCCTCTAGCGCAACTCTATGGTCAATGTTCAACGTTGACCATAGAGTTCCACATAGAAATTCCTAGAGAGGCATTAATATCTCCTGTATCACAACTCTATGGTCAATGTCCGACGTTGACCATAGAGTTCCACATAGAAATTCCTAGAGAGGCATTAATATCTCCTGTATCACAACTCTATGGTCAATGTCCGACGTTGACCATAGAGTTCCACATAGAAATTCCTAGAGAGGCATTAATATCTCCTGTATCACAACTCTATGGTCAATGTCCGACGTTGACCATAGAGTTCCACATAGAAATTCCTAGAGAGGCATTAATATCTCCTGTATCACAACTCTATGGTCAATGTCCGACGTTGACCATAGAGTTCCACATAGAAATTCCTAGAGAGGCATTAATATCTCCTGTATCACAACTCTATGGTCAATGTCCGACGTTGACCATAGAGTTCCACATAGAAATTCCTAGAGAGGCATTAATATCTCCTGTATCACAAATCTATGGTTAATGTTCGACGTTGACCATAGAGTTCCACATAGATATTCCTAGAGAGGCATTAATATCTCCTGTATCACAACTCTATGGTCAATGTCCGACGTTGACCATAGAGTTGCACGCAGCGATTCCTAGAGAGGCATATATATATTTTTTGGCAATCCGCGTTTTCCGTCCCGATCGAGGGCCGCATGGTCATGGTCGTGGTCGTGGTGGTCTACCTGTCGATGTCGGCCTCCGGGAGCAGGTCGTAGCAGCCCTCGGTGTAGTCGTTCTGGAGGGCCTGTCGGTCGGGGAAGTAGTCGGTGGTGAGCGGGAGGCAGGCGGGCGTGGTGAGGGACTTCCAGTCCACCCCGACCGTGCAACAGAAGGCTGGCACTACGGGGGGAGCACACAGGGTCAGCGGGGGAACTGCCCTCGGGTCCAGCGCGGGAGGAAGGAAGGGGAGGAACCGAGGGAGGGAGGGAGGGAGGGAGGGAGGGAGGAAGTGGCGCGCCAGAGTCCGGGAAAGGAGGAGGAGGAAGGACGGAAAAGGAGGGCGGTACGGGATCCGTTTCGGGGCGTTGGCCGCAACGTGAAGAGGAACGAGGGGGAAAAACAACGAGAAAGAGAGAAAACGGGAAAGAGGGAAAACGGGAAAGAAAAAGGGAAAGAGAAAAAGGGAAAGAGAAAAACGGGAAAGAGAGAAAATGGGAAAGAAAAAGGGAAAGAGAAAAAGGGAAAGAGAAAAACGGGAAAGGGAGAAAACGAGAAAGAGAGAAAACGGGAAAGGGGGAAAACGGGAAAGGGGGGAAACGGGAAAGGGGGAAAACGGGAAAGAAAAAGGGAAAGAGAAAAAGGGAAAGAGAAAAACGGGAAAGAGAGAAAACGAGAAAGAGAGAAAACGGGAAAGGGGGAAATGGGAAAACGGGATTAACGGGGAAATGGGAAAGAGGGGAAATGGGGAAACGGGAAAGAGAGAAAACAGGAAAGAGGGAAAACGGGATTAACGGGGAAACGGGAAAGAGGGGAAATGGGAAAGAAAGAAAATGAGAAAGAAAGAAAATGGGAAAAGGGGGAAAACAGGGAAATTGGAAAGAGGGAAAACAGGGAAATGGGATTAACAGGGAAACAGGAAAGGGGGAAATGGGAATAAAGGTGAAACGGGAAAGAGAGAAAACGGGAAATGGGAACAACGGGGAAATTGGAAAGAGGGAAAACGGGGAAACGGGAAAGAGGGAAAAGGGAAACAGGGAAAGAGAAAATGGGAAAACAAGAAATAATGGGAAAACGGGAAAGAGAGAAAACGGGAAAGGGGGAAAATGGGAAAGAGAGGAAACGGGAAAGGGGGGAACAGGAAAAACGGGAAAAATGGGAAAAGGAGAAAAAGAGAAAACGGGAAAGCAAGAAATGAGATAATGGGGAAATAGGAAAGAAAGAAAACGGGAAACGGGGGGAAATGGGAAAATGGGATTAACGGGGAAAGAGAGAAAATGGGAAACGGGGGAAAACGGAAAAAGGGGAAAACAGGAAAGAGAAAGGAAAACAGTAAAGGAAGAAAACGGGGAAAAAGGAAGAAATAAAACGGGGAAAATGAGAACGGTAGAAAACATGAAAGGCGGAAAAAAGGAAAGGGAGGGAATGAGAAAAAAGGGAAAGAGGAGCAACAGCAAAACAGAAAAGGGAGAAAAGGGGAAAAACAGGAAATAGAGGAAACGGGAAAGAGGGAAAGGGGGAAAACAGGAAAGGGGGAAAATTAGAAAAGCGGGAAAGGAGGAAATGGGGAAAGGGGAAAACAAGAAAAGGGAGAAAACGGGAAAAGGGGGGAACGATAAAGCAGGAAAACGATAAAACGATAAAACAGGGAAATGGAAAAAACGAGAAAACGGGAAAAGGGGAGGAAGAGGTGAGGAAGGACAGGAAGGAAGGAAGGAAGGAAGGAAAAGAAAGACAGATTTTGTTAAAATGATGCAGTGCCCTCACGAAAAGTCAATCTCCCCCGCGTGCAATTAGCGAAATTTTAATTAATTTATTTAAATCAGAGGCAGGAAACGGTGATTAAAAGAAGCGGGAGGTACATTTTTTTAAAACAGGAAGTGAGCAGAGGTCACTTCCTGTCCCCAAAACAGCCCAAATCAGAATATTTATCCGCCAACCCTGATTTAAATAAATGTTAATAAGTTTCAAAGTAATCACCCGTTGAATTATTTCATTCCAATTCGCGCCGATAAAAGCCGCGGAAACAAAACGCCGTTTCGGCGAGATTTCGCGGCGAAATCGGAGAATTAAAATCGATACAGAGAGAAAGAAAAACAGAGGGAAGAGCGGAAATAGAGAAAAAGGAGAGAAAATGGCGCAAAACGTATTTTCGTAAAAGGGAGGCGTTTTCGTAAAAAGTGCGGGATCCAGATTCGAACTCTGTGCTCCTTTCTCAACCAAATCCAGGGAATTCGGGGTCAACAAAAGTATTATTATTCACTTTTTTTAAAACCTCGTAAGCCGCTCTGAATCGCGACTTTGTGCGTAATTATCCCATTGCGCCACAATTACGGAAAAACGGGATGCGCCTTCCGCGGGCGGAAAGTTCCGGAAACGATACGAAGGTCTGACCGTATAATAAATATTATTTTAAAAATTAACCTCAAAAATATAACCGCTCCCACGGCTTAAAATATCCCGTAATATCTGCGCAGAATTTACGTAAAATCCACGTTCTTCCGGAATGTTCCGGAAACCTTCCGCAATACTTTTTCCCTCCTATTCCACTTACTCGGATCCAGAGAATTAGAGGCCGCGCCGCCGCCGTCCGTGGAGTCCTTGGATCGGGTCCGCGCGTTCGCGCCTGCGGCGAGAAACGGAAACGATTATTCGCTGTAAAAACCTATTTTTTGGTGAAAATACCGTTCGAACGTAAATGTAACGGTACCGTTGCTGCCCGTCATCTGGTGCGGATAATCGTCCATCCCGGCGCCGAAGCTCGAGAAGGAAGCGGCGTCGTCCGTACGGCGCGAAACGCCGTGCCTTTTAAAAAAACGGAGGTGAAGAACGTCAAGGGATGTATAGAACTAATTAATAATGCGATTAAAAACAGTTTTTAATTAGAAAACCCACTGAGATCTAGCCTGGATTCTGTTTCCGAAGACCGAAGTCACGCTAAATGCAAGATACTTAGGTGAAGAAAATCCAATGGTTTATTTTGTTTGGCCGTTAAATGGACGCCGAGGGGAAAAAGCGCAGTTTCGAAAGGATACTGGATATAAAACGCAATTTTAAAAGTGGGGTGGAAATGTCCCGCCAATCTGGGTGGTTGGTCTGGACGCCCAACTGGACACTCCACCGGTCACTTCTGTCCAGGACAATGAAGAAGAAGGGTAGCCTTTGGGTTAGGAAGCTCTAGGTCCTCCAGCGTAACTCTATGGTCAGCGTCCAAAAGATTTAAAAAATGACCTCTCTAGGAAAATATAGGTCCTCCAGCGCAACTCTATGGTCAGCGTCCATTTTTCTAGGAAAATATAGGTCCTCAAGTGGTCAACTTCCAACAAAATTGCGTTGGAGGTATGTAAAAATTCCTAGAAAGGTGTTCTCTCTAGGAAACTATAGGTCCTCCAGTGTAACTCTATGGTCAAATTACAATAAAATTGTGCTGGAGGATGTAAAAATGCCTAGAGAGGGGTTTTCTCTAGAAAATATAGGTCCTCCAGTGTAACTCTATGGTCAAATTCCAACAAAAATGAGCTGGATGATATAAAAATGCCTGAGAGGTATCCTCTCTAGGAAAATATAGGTCCTCCAGTGTAACTCTATGGTCAAATTCCAACAAAATTGCGCTGGAGGACGTAGAAAATGCCTAGAGAAATATAAATAAAAACATTTTAAGAGTAGAAAATAAATAAATGTTGATATAAATTTTATTATTATTATTAATTATTCTCTCTAGGAATCTCTAGGTCCACCAGCGCAACTCTGTGGTCAAATTCCAACAAAATCGCACAGGAAGACATAGAAACGCCTAGAAAGATTTAAATACATTTCAAAAATATAAAATAAATATTGATATAAATTTTTAATTATTATTATTAATTGTCCTCTCTACGAAACTCTAGGTCCTCCAGCTCAACTCTATGGTCAAATTCCAACAAAATTGCGCCGGAGGACGTAGAAACTCCTAGAAAGATACAAATTAATAAATTTTATAAGTCTAAAATAAATAAATATAGATATGAATAAATTTCCTTATTATTATGAATCGTCCTCTAGGAATCTCTAGGTCCTCCAGCGCAACTCTATGGTCAAATTCCAACAAAATCACACCGGAGGACGTAGAAACTCCTAGAAATATATAACTTAATAATTTTTCTAAACATAATATAAATATCGATATAAATAAATTGCATTATTATTATTATTATTAATTTATCCTCTCTAGGAATCTCTAGGTCCTCCAGCACAACTCTATGGTCAAATTCCAACAAAATCGCGCCCGAGGATGTAGAAACGCATAGAAACGCATAGAAGCGCATAGAAAGATTTAAATACATTTTATAAATATAAAATAAAAATTGATATAAATTATTATTATTATTATTATTAATTGTCCTCTCTAGGAATCTCTAGGTCCTCCAGCGCAACTCTATGGGCGATTTCCAGAAAAATCCCACAAATTTACGTAAAAACGGCGCACCTTCCGGCCGCCTCGTGGTACGCGAGCTCCAGGAGTTCGGCCGAGGAGTGTGTCCAGTCCCGCTGACCGCTGCCTTGCATCTCTGCCATGTTTTGCCGCGTCTGGTGGTGGATCTGGATCGCCTCGCCGGACGGACCTGCGCAACCAACTACGGGGGTAAACCCTCGCTTATTGACTGCCGTCAGCCGCCGTTCCCGTAATTTCCGCGACTCCCCCGATTTATGTACGGGTGCGCGAAACTGCGCAAAAACTGCGCAAAATGGCTGCCGTTCGCCGAAACGGCGTCTGCTTACCCACGGGGAAAGTGTGGACCCATCGGCGCCGGTTGGACGTCAGTTTCATCGGCATCCGCGACGGCGCGAAGGGGTTGATCAGCGCACGTTGCGGCGCGTAACCGCCGGCGGACCGCAGATGAAGCATGGATTCGGCGCTCCCGACGTGGAAGCGTCCCGGTGCGCTCGAATCGCGTTGTTGAGACTCCATCATGGTCTCCAGCGCGTCTACGGAAAAAAAATTTTCCCCTCAAAATAGCCTTAAAATGGCACATTTTCCCTCAATAATAACCTAAAATGGCACATTGTCCCTCAAAAATAGCCCAAAATGGCACATTGTCCCTCAAAAATAGCCCAAAATGGCACATTGTCCCTCAAAAATAGCCCAAAATGGCACATTTCCCCTCAAAAATACCCCAAAATGGCACATTTCCCCTCAAAAATACCCCAAAATGGCACATTTCCCCTCAAAAATACCCCAAAATGGTACATTTCCCCTCAATAATAGCCCAAAATGGTACATTTCCCCTCAATAATAGCCCAAAATGGTACATTGTCCCTCAATAATAGCCCAAAATGGTACATTGTCCCTCAATAATAGCCTAAAATGGTACATTTTCCCTCAATAATAGCCTAAAATGGTACATTGTCCCTCAATAATAGCCTAAAATGGTACATTGTCCCTCAATAATAGCCTAAAATGGTACATTGTCCCTCAATAATAGCCTAAAATGGTACATTGTCCCTCAATAATAGCCTAAAATGGTACATTGTCCCTCAATAATAGCCTAAAATGGTACATTTCCCCTCAAAAATAGCCTAAAATGGTACATTTCCCCTCAAAAATAGCCTAAAATGGTACATTTCCCCTCAAAAATAGCCTAAAATGGTATGTTGTCCCTCAAAAATAGCCTAAAATGGTATGTTGTCCCTCAATAATAGCCTAAAATGGTACATTTTCCCTCAATAATAGCCTAAAATGGTACATTTTCCCTCAAAATTAGCCTAAAATGGTACATTTTCCCTCAATAATACCCTAAAATGGTACCTTTCCCCTCAAAAATAGCCTAAAATGGTATGTTTTCCCTCAAAATTAGCCTAAAACGGTACATTTCCCCTCAAAAAATAGCATAAAATTTCCCCTCAATAATACCCTCAAAATTTTTTTGGCGCGAATTTCAAAAAAATTCGAAATTTTCGGGAAAAAAACGCCGCTTCGGGGCAAGACTTTACCTCTCGTGCCGTAGTAGCCGAGCGAGCTGCTGACTTCGTAGGCCAAATGGAGGTGCGGACGCGGGATCATGAGGATGTTCGAGATGCGGCCGAGGGAGCCGTCGTCCGAGGCTTGGCTGCGGACGTCGTCCGGCGGCGGCGGCGCGGGGCGTCCCGGCGCGGCGGAAGGGCTGGACGAGACGTCATAGGAGCTGGAGCTCTTGCGCGGGCGGCTCTCTCGCTCGCGCAACGGCCTGCGGAAAAACGTGTGGGTTAGTTAATGGGCGCGGAGAGAGGTCACGGAAATTCGGCGCAATGGCGTCCGCGGCGCGATGGACGCGTTTCTGGCTGACCTGAAAGGCGTACAACGCTGGGCTCGGGCGGGTCCCGGGAGGCGGAAAACTTGTGCGTCGTAAGCGTCGTAATCCACTTGGATCGGAAGCGCGTTCTCCGTATCCTTCGGCGCCCCCAGCGCTGGAACGCCAAAAATACGTTTATAATAAAAAATTAATATTTAGAATAATTTTACATATATATATATATATATATATAGCAATATATATATACAGAAATATATAGAAACAATTACATATATTTATATATTTATATTTGCATATAAATATTTATATTAATATATAGATATATATGTAAATATTTATATATAAATGTTGACTTATGCATAAATTATATTTATATAGAAATATAAATATTATAAAGATGGATTACACAAATGAGTAAATATTTATAAAACTGTACACATTTTAATTATTTCTATAACTATACTTATGATAATATTTTTTACACATATATAACAATTATATCTCTCTATAAATATAATGTATATATAAAAATAACTATTTATATTTATATATTTTATATATAATTAATCAATTTAATTAATTCAAAAATTATTCATATATATATATCAATAATTTATATATATATAATTATAGATACAGATATTATAAGCATAAAATAAATTTATATTACTAATATATACGAGTTTCTAAATCATTTATTTACAATATAAATTTAAATAAAATTTATATTTAAAAACTATTAACATATGAATGTTCAATCATATAACATTTAAATATATATAATAAAATTCTACATTTATATGTAAATATAATTTATATATAAATACAACAATAAGAAATATAAATTTCTTACATTTTTATATATTTATATATTTGTTTAAATTTGATATGAATAAAAATATAAGAAATATATTATTCATTTATATTGGCGATATAAATATGGAAATATAAAAATAGTATATAACTTTATGGTGATATCTGAATTTTTAAAAATATTTTTCATAAGTTAGATTCATATATAATATATATATTTAAAAAAAAAATAATAAAATTTTCCGAATTAACGACTCACAAGCGTCCTTGCCGTTTTTCGCTTTTTCGGTCTGCGGCTGCGAAGGGAAGAAAAAAAACGGAAAAAGGGTGAAGGATCAGTACAAAGTTAAATTAAATTAATTTAATACGTAAAAATCAATTCCACATAGAAAATATTAATTTCTTATAATGATTATATACGAAAATTTACCTTTTTGGCGGCGAGTTTGATTCGCGGCGTGAAGCTGTTGCATTGAAGTTGGTTTTTCGAAGTGTAGAAACTTGCGGAAGAAAAATAAGAATATTTTAATAAACGGATATTTAATAAAGTAATATTAATATTTCATATTAATAATATTTAATAATTAAAAATATTAAAATAAATATTAAAATAAATACACATTTTATTTCTCGAAAAAAGGGCCAGTAATATTCCATATTCCATATTTTCCTCTTTTGTAGATATTTAGATCATGAACATATAAAAGAATAAATACAATTTATATATAAATAAAAGTATTATTTATATATAAAGATAAAAGTTATCAATATGATTTAAATACCAATCAATAAATAATTATATAAAATTAAGATATTTATAAATGTTTATAATATAAATTTATATTTATTTTATTTACACTTATGTATAAAATGTATTTATATATAAATATAATATCATAATTAAAAACAAAGATTATCACTATTATTAAATGTACAAAAATAAAACTATGAAATGAAAATTATTATATTTTTATATTTACAATATATATTTAAATGAAATTTATAAAATGTCTATTTATATATAAATACGATTTTTTCACATCAATCTAAATATTATAAACAAAGTAAATATATATTATAAATTTCAATGTATAAATATGAAATGATAAAAATGAAATATTTATATGTTTACAATAACATTATGTAATCATAACATTTAAATTTATTTACAAATATAATATATTTTAACAGTAAGATACATTCATACTACAAATAAAAATATATAAAATTAATTACTATTATTATTATCATTATTATTATTATCATTTTAAATATAAAATATTAGAAATATAAATATTTTTTCCACCACGTTAATAATTATTTCCATTAATATTTCTAATAATATTAAATTGTGGATATTTTGGATCGCGTTACATTTTTGCGACAACATGGCGTCTACGAAAAAGAGTCCGCGTACCTGTGGTTTATCCAATGAGGAATATTATAGTCGTCTCCTAACCGCGAATCGCCGGGTCCGGCACGATTGTGCAACTAAAACGAATACGTAAATATTTAACATCGTACGCGATTCTGCGCAATTTTTACCGCCATCTTGGCGCCGGGGAACAAAATGGCGGCAGAAAAAGGCGTTACCTTAAAGAGCGGAACGGCGTGAAGCGGTTGTTCGCCCATGCAGACCAGATCGACGCCGATTCCTACGAAAAAATTGCGAAAAATTGCGGAACAAATGCGAAAAATCGCGCAATTTTTTCGGAAAATTTACGAAAATTTTAAATTTTTTTTACCGTTGTCGATCATGCGTTGTTTGGTGAGGATCATGAGGAGTCGGTCGACTTCGAAAACGCCGACGCCGGGCGTGATGACGACGGACATCTGACCCGTCCGGTCGAAATTTCGGTTGATGTAATGTTTGTCGAAAACTGGGCCCGGAAAAGGAGACGGAAACGTCGAAAAATAGGTTGAAAAATTTTAAAAAATTCGGTAATTTCTAGGCCCTCCGGCGAAATTTTGGTGGAATTTGACCATAGAGTTTGGTTGGAGGACCCAGAGATTCCTAGAGAGGCCCTTTTTCCGAAAAACCAGAGACTCACCGTTAAAGGAGAGATTGATGGCCTCCAAATAATTTCCTTGCGCCGAAGTCGAATTATACCCCGGAGGGAAACCCTCTAAAAAAATTAATTAAATTACGGTAATTAGAGATAAATAACGAGAAATTGTAGATAAAATTATAAAAAATTAAAGAGAAATTGTAGATAAATTTTGGATAATTAAACAGTAATTATAGAAAAGCATAATTCTAGATAATTAAAGAGAGAATATAGATAAAGTTTAATTATAGATAATGAAAGATAAAGTATAATTATAGAGAATTAAAGATAAAGATACATTCTAGAAAAGTATAATAACAGATAAAGAGAAATTATAGATAAATTATAGATAATTAAAGATAAATTATAGAAAAGTGTAATTATAAATAATTAAAGATAGATTATAGATAGTTTAATTATAGAGAATGAAAGATAAAGAAAAGTATAATTATAGAGAATTAAAGATAAAGATACATTATGGAAAAGTATAATTACAGATAAAGAGAAATTATAGATAAATTATAGATAATTAAAGATTAAGTTCAATTATAGAAAATTAAAGAAAAGTATAATGATAGAGAATTATAGATAGATAAATTATAGAAAAGTATAAATATATATGATTAAAGATAAATTTTAAAAAGTATAATTATAGACAATTAAAGATAAAGATAAATTACAGAAAAGAAAAATTATTTATACATAAATATATTCATATATGAATGCCAATACTTATATATAAACTGTATTTACATGGAAATATAAATATTAAAAATATATTATTAAAAATATAATATAATTTTATATTATACAAACGAGGAGATAGTTGTTAAATTGTATCCATTTTAATTATTTCTCTGTACTTATGATAAAAATTTTATATATACATATATATATAAGAGTTATATTTATATTTATGATATTACTAATTAAAATTAAATTTTATTATTAAATACGAAAATAAAATGTACACTATATTTTAAAAAAGGACAACTCTAGGGTCAAATTTAAATATTAGATATTTATTAATAGCAAATATTAATTTTAATTTTATTAATAAATATTACAATATATTACAATATATAAAAATATCACGGATACGATGAATTCGCGTAAAAACCGCGCCGCGTACCTGCGCGTTCCAGTCGCACCAGTACGGGATACTGGATGAAGAGTTTCTTAATGGTGACCAGTAACGACGTCCATTCCTCGCGACGTTCGTTCTGGACGACGACCCTAGACCGCGAAAAAAATTACGAATTTTTACGCGTCGCGACGCTAACGGCGCGATTTCCGCGTAATAAAGAGACGCCATACTTGTAAAAATCCTCGTAGGATCTTCCTTGGTGATCTTGTTGAATCGCGGCGCGGTGCGTCTCCGGGAAATCGTCTGAAAAAAAACGAAAAAATCGCGTCACGAAAAACCGCGAATTTTTTTCCCGAGTCGCGGTTACGTTTTTTTTAATCGCGGTCACTTACTGACGGACTTGGCGTCGTAGAACGTTCTGGAAAAAAGGACGACAGTCACTTCGTGGCTGCAGTTCTTCTCCTGGAACGGAAAAAAAAACGGCGCAATGGCGGCCATCTTTGCGCCGTCGCAATTTTCGAATTTGCTCCTTCGCGGGTTTTATTTTTATAAAACGGCCTCTCTAGGAATATCTAGGTCCTCCGGCGCGAACGAAACGGCGAAACGCGACGGAAAGGTCGCGCCGGAAATTACGTATTTTTCGAAAATTACCTTCCATTTTGTGAAGAGGTCGGAGAGGAAGCCGTTGACCGCTTTTTCGAAGTAAAGGTCTCCTGCGCGAACGTGGAAAAAAAATTCGAAAAAATTTATTATTAGGAATATTTTTATCGTTTTTTCGGCGATAAAATGTTTAATTTGGCGAATTCGCGTACCGTAAATGTCAAAATCCCACATTTCGCAGCTCATTTGGATGAAAATGTAAACCATGGCGGACGTGGAGCGGAAAACGACCTGCGCGGCAAAAATACGTAATTAATTTAATGATAATAAAATTAATTGCAAATTCACTTAATGATTTAAAATGAATTTCCATTTAATTTAATAATAAAAAAATAAGTTTTCATTGAATTAAAAATAAATTTTCTAATTAGTAATTAAAATGCATTTTTATTCATTTAATTATTAAAAATACATTTTGTATTAATTATAATTAAAATACATTTTCTGGTGATTTATTAATTTAGAAATACATTTCCTATCATTTTAATAATAATAATTTTAATAATAATAATATTAATAATAATTAATAATAATAATAATAATAATAATAATAATAATAATAATATTTAATAATAATTATAATAATTTTAATAATTAAATACAATATTATAATAAATAATAAATTCAATATTTATTAATTTAATTAAAAACAAGTTTACAGTTTATTTAATAATTACATTTAATAATACATTTTCAATTCATTTATTAATGAAAAATCAGTTTCAGTTAATTTAAGCATAAAAAAATACATTTTCTTTTAATTTCATAATGAAAAATACATTTTCAAATAATTTAATTATTGAAAACGTATTTTAAATTTAATAATCAAAAACACATTTTCAATTCATTTAATAATCAGAAATGTATTTTCAATTCATTTAATAATCAGAAATATATTTTCAATTACTTTAACAAAATATACATGTTCTATTTTTTTAATAATCATTATAAAATACATTTCTAATTAATAATTAAAAATACTGCTTTCAATTAATATTTAAATGTAGTAATAGATACATTTTCAATTCATTTAAGAATTATAAATAGAAATAGAAAAATATGTTTTTCGTACATTTTTTGTACATTTTCCCTTGAATCCAAAAAAAAAAAAAAAATCAATAATAAAAGATAAAATGAAATAAAAATAAAAAATTTGGACAAATTTTGGATTTGACGTATAATTCAGATATTTGGGAAATGAAAATTTTAATTTCGGAAAATCCTCACCCGAGTGTCTTCGCTGATATATCCGCAGGTCACTTTCTCGCTTTTTACCCACAATTCCCCGGCCTGCGCGCTAGAAATAAACGGAAAAATAAAATACAATTTGCGCAAATTCCGTTCGCGAAAACCTGCGCCGGCGTCTAGAAAAATACGTAATAATGATAAAATTACCGGATTCCCGCGAATTCCACTTTTTGCGTCACGTAAGCACAGGTTCCCACCTTAAAAAAACGTAGAAAATTGAGGACGATATATTTTATTTTATATATAAATATTATATATATTTAATTTTATATATCAATTATTTTTGTTTTTATAATATTTTATGTATAGTAATTTAATTTAAATATTTTCATATATTTTATTTTATATAAAAGATATATATATATATATATATATTACATATATAATATCTTATTGATAATAATTTGATCTAAATATTCGATTTTATATTATATCAAATATTTAACTTTTATTTTCTGTAAAACAGAAATTTTATATGTATTATTTAACAACATTTTATTGATAAAAAACGATTTAATCTAAACGTTTTAATTTAACCTTATATGAAATATTTAATTTTTATTTGCTATAAAAATTATATATATATTATTTCATTTAAAAATATTTAATTTGTCATAATAATTACATTTAAATATTTTACATTTTACTTTATACAAAACATTTTATATAATTTTATTTTTTAAAATGTTTAAAAAATCTTCAATAAAAATTAATTGAAATATTTTAAATTATTTTATGCTATATAAAATATTTCCCCTTTTATTTAATGCAATATATATATATATATTATTAAATCATTTATTCATTTGTTAAATAAATAAAAATTTATATCTATTTAGATATATTTATAGATAAATATAGATATATTTATATCTATTTAGAAATATGTATACGTAAGTTCTTTGTTGCATCCATATATATATATATATATATAGCTTTAAAAATTTTCACTGATTATTATATTTTATATTTTTAATGTATTATATATTAATAACCAAAATGAAATATGAACATAAATTAATGCAAATATTGGAAAAATGACATTTTGAGTCCCAATTTATTATGGGGTAGAAAATAGGAGAATAATAATAATAAATAAAAATAATAAAATAAATTTCATAAATTGTACTGACCAGGCTTTTCTTTAAGCGCCACATGTCGCCGCGGCCGATATATTGGTCTTTAAAGGTCAGCTCCACCAAATCGAGGGTGACGTCCTTTAAAAATTAAAATTTAAAATTTTTTTAAAAATTTTAAAAAATTTTTTAAAATTTTTTAAAAAAATTTTTAAAATTAAAAATTTTTTTTTAAAATTTTAAATTTCTTCCTAAGGTCTTCAAAATGATATTTGAAAGATTACCTTCGGGTCGACGACATTGACGTGAACGTCTTGATACGGCCGCAATCGGAAAACCTGCGCAACCGTCTGGTCGACGCTGATGGTTTCTGGGAAAATAAAAATTTCACATATATACATATATAGAGTAGACATATAAAAATATAAATATATATCTAGATAAACTTATATATTTGTGTATATACACAGACTTTTATTTATTAATATGTATAATATTTTATATATTTTATGACATATATTATTCATATATATATATATATAAAATTATAGAAATATATATATATTAAATTCTTAAATTTTATAATATGCATAATATACACATGAAATTATTGGTAATTTTTTTAAAAAATTAATTAATATTAAATAACCATTTCAAAATACACATAATATACAAATTAATTAATATTAAATAACCATTTAAAAATATACATCATATACATATTAAGTTATTAAATCATTTATTCATTTGTTAAATAAATAAAAATTATATCTATTTAGAAATATGTATACGTAAATTCTTTGTTGCATCAAAAAAAATAAATAAAAATAAACTGTATATATAAAATTTGTTTTATATATATATATATATATATCTACACACACACATATATATTTTATATTTTATATAATATATATATATTTATATTTATGTATATATTTACATATGTAAATATATATATATATATATATACTATATAAATATATTACACACATATTATATATATATATATATGTTTATATTTAGGTATAAATATAAATACTACATTAATACTCTAGTAAGCTTACCTTTTTGCAGGTCTTCCTTCAGCGATTTCACTTGAAGGAGGAGCGGACTGCGAGGAAAACGAGAAAAAGAGACATAATCGGCGGCCATTTTGTATGCGCCGCGTCCTCCCGACCGCGCCGCGCTTTCCCGGCCAAAGTTACGTAATTAACGCCTTTTCGTCATCCGCTAAAGTACAAATCCCAGAATCCCGTAGCATTGAGCCGCGCGCGGTTACGGCGTCGGAAAAAAAACGGCGCAAATTCGGCGCAATTTACCTGTATTCGTCGTTGGGGTGCGCGATTTCGACGATGTCTCCCAATTTGATGTTGAGGAAGACCTTGGGGTTCACCATCAGTTCGTCATCTGCGAAGATAACGAAGAAAATGGTTAATTAAGAGTCTAATAGCGTACGTTAACGTTTTACGGAACGCGTTATCGGCGCGGTTTTTGCGCAGATTCGTATTTTGTTTAAACGGACCGCTGCTCCCGAATCCCTTTTTGTGGATGACGAGTTTGTAGACTTTGTTGGTCCTCATCTTCGGCGCCGAACGTCCGCGGCGCTCCGGGTGCGAATGGCGGCGTCGGCCTTAAATTGTGCTTTTTCTCCTGTAAAATAAATAAATAAATAATATTTTTATTTATTTGTAGGGTATTTTTAAACAAAAAAAGGTATATAAATAAAGTAAACAAATGAATCAATCAATAAAAATTGCTCTGACTCAACAACAATAACAATACGAGATTAATATAAACAAATCATCATAATTGAATAAAAATTCTCAAAATGTGAGATCTCTAAAATAATATAATAATAATAGTAATAGTAATAATACTAATACTAATAGAATGAATATTTTATCACAAAGAAAAATATAAATTATTATTAGTATTATTAAATAAAAATGCTCCAACTTGAAGGTCTGTAAAATAGAATAATAATAAATTTTATGGCATAATTCCCCTCAATAATAGCCTCAAATCGTACATTCCCACTCAAAAAAGCCTTAAAATGGTACATTTTGGCATCAATAATAGCCTAAAATGGTACTTTTCCCCTCAAAAATACCCTAAAATGGTACATTGTCCCTCAATAATACCCTAAAATGGTACATTTTCCCTCAATAATAGCCTAAAATGGTACATTTTCCCTCAAAACTAATCTAAAATGGTACATTTCCCCTCAAAAATTGCCTATAATGGTACATTTCCTCTCAATAATACCCTAAATTGATATATTTCCCCTCAAAAATAGCCTCAAATGGTACATTTTCCCTCAAAAAGAGCCTAAAATGGTATATTTCCCCTCAAAAATAGCCTAAAATGGTTCGGTTTCCCTCAAAAATAGTCTAAAAAGTTACATTTCCCCTCAAAAATAGCCTAAAACATTATGTTTTCCCTCAAAAATAGCCTAGAAAGGTACATTTCCCCTCAAAAATAACCTAAAATGGTACATTTTCCCTCAAAAAAAACCACAAAAACCTAAAACGGTACATTTCCCTTCAAAAAATTCCTAAAATGGTACGTTTCCCGCTGTAATATCCTAAAATGGTACATTTCCATTCAAAAATTGCCTAAAACGGTACATTTTCCCTCAAAAATAGCCTCAAATGTTACATATCTCTCAAAAATAGCCTAAAATTGTACATTTTCCCTCAAAAATAGCCTAAAACGGTACATTTTCCCTCAAAAATAGTTCAAAATGGTACATTTCCCTTCAGAAATAGCCTAAAATTGTATATATCTGAGGGGATATAGCCTAAAATGATATATTTTCCCTCAAAAATAGCCTAAATTGATATATTTCCCCTCAAAAATAGCTCAAAACGGTACATTTTCCCTCAAAAATAGCTTAAAACGGTATATTTTCCCTCAAAAATAGCTCAAAATGGTACATTTTCCCTCAAAAATAGTCTAAAATGGTACATTTCCCCTCAGAAATAGCCTAAAATGGTACATTTTCCTTCAAAAATAGCCTCAAATTGTATATATCCCCTCAAACATAGCCTAAAATGGTATATTTTCCCTCAAAAATAGCCTAAGATGTTACATTTCCCCTCAAAAATAGCCTCAAATGGTACATTTTCCCTCAAAAAATAACCTAAAACGTTACATTTTCCCTCAAAAATAGCTCAAAATGGTACATTTCCCCTCAAAAATAGCCTAAAATGGTACATTTTCCCTCAAAAATAACCTAAAATGGTACATTTTCTCTCAAAAATAGCCTCAGATGGTTAAACCCACCTCAGTCTGGTCAATGGAAGCCCCCAAAACGCCTCCGACCCGAAAGAGAACAGGGTTTTTGGGGGGCGTGGCGGCTTTTTATACCACAGAAACAGTCCTCCAAGGCCTAGAGCGTCCTCATCCGGGTATTTAAAGGGGGACGCTCTTTCTCCATAAACTCTATGGTGAATGGATGTAAATAAAGGCCCGGATGAGGAAGTGAGGGAGGGAAAAACCATAGAGTTTGAGGGAAGGAGCGTCTGGATTTCTTTTGGAGGCCTCAGGGACGAAGGAGGGGAGCCTCTGAGGTGATTAAAATCTCCTCAAAATTAAGGAATTAATTGGAATAAATGGGTCCAAATTAAGGATGGGGGGCTGAGGGAAGGGAAAGGGGTCTTTTTTGGGGGGGTCCCTAATTTAGACACCCCAAAAAAGACCCCATTTTTAATAATATCAAGAGCTCAGCTCTTGGAAAATATATATTCATATATATATTTATATATATTCATATATATATTTATATATATTCATATATATATTTATATATATTCATATATATATTTATATATATTCATATATATTTTTATATATTCATATATATATATATATATGAATATGTATATATATATGAATATATATATATATATATGAATATATATATATATATGTTTATATATTTTTATATATATAATATTTATATATATATATATATTGTTTATATTTATATATATCAATATGGAGATGTAAATATCATATAGCTATACATACTGCTGTTTATTATATTTATTATATATTACAATACTTTATATATTTTCCATTTTATTTATACAGATGTCCTAGGTATGTTTTATATCTATATAAATTTTATATTATATACATATATTATTTGAATACTTTCCATTTTCTCTCTCTCTCTCTCTCTCTATATATATATATTATTAGAATATGTTATAATATTTTCCATTTTATATATATATATATATAATAGATATATAATCATAAAAAATGTTGTAATGTATTACTGTATAATAAACAAGAATATGCTAAATCGTTAAATTGATATAGTTTAATTAATCATGTCTTTTATTTGTTATTTATTGTGTTGCAATACATTATAATGCAAAGTATATATATATATATATATATATATATATCATATGGCTATACATGCTGTTATTTATCATATTTATTATTCATTATAGTTTAATTTACTTATATATATATAATATTTGATTACATTATAATATTTTCCATTTTATATATATATATATATATATATATATAATAGAATACGTTATAATATTTTCCATTTTATATATAGATAGATAGATATAATACAAGAATACATTATATTTTCCATTTTATATATCCATATATCTATATATAAGAATACATTATAATATTATCAATTTTCTCTCTTTATATATAATATATAAATATATAAAATATTAGAATACGTTATAATATTTTCCATTTTCTGTAATATATATATATATATATATATGCACACATACAATTACAATATGTATATGTTTTATATATATATATATATGTATGTATGTATAATAGATATATAACCATAAAAACATTATACTGTATTGTAATACTGTAAAGTAAATAAAAATGTACAAAATAATATAATTTTATTATATAAATTGTTTGATAATACATGTTATTTATCATTTGTTATATTACTCTACATTATGATACAAAGTATATAAAGATATATATAATATGGCTATAATATGGCTATTGTTTAATATATTTCTTATTTATTATATTACATTTTTCTATAATTTAATTTTATATATATATATATATATATATACACAAATATATATGATATATGATATATACAAATAACATATATATATATATATATGATATATAATGTATTGTAATACTCTATAGTAAACAAGAATATACTAAATAATATATTTTAAAAATTAGATGTAACAATACAATTTATTCAATAATATATTTTATTTATTACTTATTATAACACAATAAAATGCAAAGTATATAAAGATATATATCGCATAGCTACACATACTATTATTTATTATATTTATACTTTCATAGACTCATAGAATTTAATAATTTGTTATTCATATTCAAGATAATTTATTATATTGCTATATTATATTACTGTTATATTATATAATTGTTATATTACAATTATATTATAATATAGTATATAATATATTAAATTATATTACTGTTATATTTTATTATATAATTATTATCTTACTATAATTTTATAATATGATATATATTATATTATATAATTATTATATTACTGTTATATTATAATATAGTATATATTATATTAAATTACTGTTATTTCATAATTATTATATTACTTGCATTATATAATTATTACATTACTATAATATAATATAATATATAAAAATAGTATATAATAGTATATATAGTATATAAAATAGTATATAAAACTTATATATTTAGAATAGAAAATATAAGAGTAATATAATAAATTATGTCATGTTATGTAATAGAAATATATAATATATGACATAATTTATTATATTACTCTTATATTTTCTATTCTAAATATATAAATTTTACATACTATTTTATATAAATATTTGGCAATTATTTATATTGTGTATACATATACATATACAAACATATGTATACATATACATATATAAATATAAAACAGATATATAATGATAGAAAACATTATAATGTCACAATATACAGAAAATTATAAATCTATTAATATCATTAAATTACATTATATAATTACATTATTATATTTATAATTTATTATCGCGAAATACATTATAACATTATCTATGATTGTATTATATATTATATAATGTTATAATAAATATAAATAATATAATATAATATTGTAATGATATAATAATATAATTATAATATAATAATATAATATTATATATTGATACAATATTATAATATTATAATAATATAATTATAATATATTACTGGACCGAACGCATTTTTTTAATTATTATTTAAATAAATTAAAATTAAAATTAAATTGAATTTATTATTTTCCCGTTTCAGATCAAGCCGCCATTTTTGCGCCGGAGACCGCGATACGAGAAACGGAGGACCGCGAGGAGGAAACCGTAACGCTTTCTACGATATTAGATTGGAAAGGACAAATTTTCCGTATCGCGTTGTCCGTCCGGACCGCGCCGCGTCCGTTTTTGCGCCGTTTTTACGATGGACGCCATGACTTCGACGCCTTGAGATCGGCCATGTCCGCCGTCGTCCACGAAATCTATGCGCGTCCGGCGCGGGTCCCGGGTGCGAATCCCGACCCCTTCGTCCTACCCATCCGGAGGACCCACGGTCCGAAAATCCGCCGCCCGAATTCCCCCGAGAGCCTGGACCGCGAGGGACAAAATGGCGGCGGCGGCGCGACGGCGGACATCTTTGAGGGACCGAAAGAGGTAAAGACGGACCTTTTTAGGAATCTCTGGGTCGTCCGACGCAACTCTGTGGTCGACGGCGACAAAATTTGACCATAGAGTTGCACTGGAGGACCTAGAAATGCCTAGAGAGGCGTTTTCCGTAGGTCCTCCAATTCAACTCTATGGTCAAATTCCTAGAGAGGCGTTTTTTCTAGGTCCTCCAATGCAACTCTATGGTCAAATTCCTAGAGAGGCATTTTATTTAGCTCCTCCAATGCAACTCTATGGTCAAATTCCTAGAGAGGCATTTTTTCTAGGTCCTCCAATGCAACTCTATGGTCAAATTCCTAGAGAGGCATTTTATTTAGCTCCTCCAATGCAACTCTATGGTCAAATTCCTAGAGAGGCGTTTTCTGTAGGTTCTCCAATGCAACTCTATGGTCAAATTCCTAGAGAGGCATTTTCCGTAGGTCCTCCAATTCAACTCTATGGTCAAATTCCTAGAGAGGCATTTTCGGTAGTTCCTCCAATGCAACTCTATGGTCAAATTCCTAGAGAGGCATTTTCTGTAAGTCCTCCAATGCAACTCTATGGTCAAATTCCTAGAGAGGCATTTTATTTAGGTCCTCCAATGCAACTCTATGGTCAAATTCCTAGAGAGGCGTTTTATTTAGGTCCTCCAATGCAACTCTATGGTTAAATTCCTAGAGAGGCGTTTTCCGTAGGTTCTCCAATGCAACTCTATGGTCAAATTCCTAGAGAGGCGTTTTCCGTAGGTCCTCCAATTCAACTCTATGGTCAAATTCCTAGAGAGGCGTTTTCCGTAGGTCCTCCAATTCAACTCTATGGTTAAATTCCTAGAAAGGCGTTTTCCGTAGGTCCTCCAATTCAACTCTATGGTCAAATTCCTAGAGGCGTTTTCCGTAGGTCCTCCAATTCAACTCTATGGTTAAATTCCTAGAGAGGCGTTTTCCGTAGGTCCTCCAATTCAACTCTATGGTCAAATTCCTAGAGAGGCGTTTTCCGTAGGTCCTCCAATTCAACTCTATGGTTAAATTCCTAGAGAGGCGTTTTCCGTAGGTTCTCCAATGCAACTCTATGGTCAAATTCCTAGAGAGGCGTTTTCCGTAGGTCCTCCAATTCAACTCTATGGTCAAATTCCTAGAGAGGCGTTTTATTTAGGTCCTCCAATGCAACTCTATGGTCAAATTCCTAGAGAGGCGTTTTATTTAGGTCCTCCAATGCAACTCTATGGTCAAATTCCTAGAGAGGCGTTTTATTTAGGTCCTCCAATGCAACTCTATGGTCAAATTCCTAGAGAGGCGTTTTCTGTAGGTCCTCCAATGCAACTCTATGGTCAAATTCCTAGAGAGGCGTTTTATTTAGGTCCTCCAATGCAACTCTATGGTTAAATTCCTAGAGAGGCGTTTTCCGTAGGTCCTCCAATTCAACTCTATGGTCAAATTCCTAGAGAGGCGTTTTCAGTAGGTCCTCCAATGCAACTCTATGGTCAAATTCCTAGAGAGGCGTTTTATTTAGGTCCTCCAATGCAACTCTATGGTCAAATTCCTAGAGAGGCGTTTTCCGTAGGTCCTCCAATGCAACTCTATGGTCAAATTCCTAGAGAGGCGTTTTATTTAGGTCCTCCAATGCAACTCTATGGTCAAATTCCTAGAGAGGCGTTTTCTGTAGGTCCTCCAATGCAACTCTATGGTCAAATTCCTAGAAAGGCGTTTTCCGTAGGTTCTCCAATGCAACTCTATGGTCAAATTCCTAGAGAGGCGTTTTCCGTAGGTCCTCCAATTCAACTCTATGGTCAAATTCCTAGAGAGGCATTTCCCATAGTCCTCCAATGCAACTCTATGGTCAAATTCCTAGAGAGGCGTTTTCTTTAGGTCCTCCAATTCAACTCTATGGTCAAATTCCTAGAGAGGCGTTTTCCGTAGGTCCTCCAATGCAACTCTATGGTCAAATTCCTAGAGAGGCGTTTTATTTAGGTCCTCCAATGCAACTCTATGGTCAAATTCCTAGAGAGGCGTTTTATTTAGGTCCTCCAATGCAACTCTATGGTCAAATTCCTAGAGAGGCGTTTTATTTAGGTCCTCCAATGCAACTCTATGGTCAAATTCCTAGAGAGGCATTTTATTTAGGTCCTCCAATGCAACTCTATGGTTAAATTCCTAGAAAGGCGTTTTCCGTAGGTTCTCCAATGCAACTCTATGGTCAAATTCCTAGAGAGGCGTTTTCCGTAGGTCCTCCAATGCAACTCTATGGTCAAATTCCTAGAGAGGCATTTTCCGTAGGTCCTCCAATACAACTCTATGGTTAAATTCCTAGAGAGGCATTTTTTAAATTCCTCCAATGCAACTCTATGGTCAAATTCCTAGAGAGGCGTTTTATTTAGGTCCTCCAATGCAACTCTATGGTTAAATTCCTAGAAAGGCGTTTTCCGTAGGTTCTCCAATGCAACTCTATGGTCAAATTCCTAGAGAGGCGTTTTATTTAGGTCCTCCAATGCAACTCTATGGTCAAATTCCTAGAGAGGCGTTTTCTGTAGGTTCTCCAATGCAACTCTATGGTCAAATTCCTAGAGAGGCGTTTTCCGTAGGTCCTCCAATTCAACTCTATGGTCAAATTCCTAGAGAGGCATTTCCCATAGTCCTCCAATGCAACTCTATGGTCAAATTCCTAGAGAGGCGTTTTCTTTAGGTCCTCCAATTCAACTCTATGGTCAAATTCCTAGAGAGGCGTTTTCCGTAGGTCCTCCAATGCAACTCTATGGTCAAATTCCTAGAGAGGCATTTTCCGTAGGTCCTCCAATACAACTCTATGGTTAAATTCCTAGAGAGGCATTTTTTAAATTCCTCCAATGCAACTCTATGGTCAAATTCCTAGAAAGGCGTTTTCCGTAGGTTCTCCAATGCAACTCTATGGTCAAATTCCTAGAGAGGCGTTTTCCGTAGGTCCTCCAATTCAACTCTATGGTCAAATTCCTAGAGAGGCATTTCCCATAGTCCTCCAATGCAACTCTATGGTCAAATTCCTAGAGAGGCGTTTTCTTTAGGTCCTCCAATTCAACTCTATGGTCAAATTCCTAGAGAGGCGTTTTCCGTAGGTCCTCCAATGCAACTCTATGGTCAAATTCCTAGAGAGGCGTTTTATTTAGGTCCTCCAATGCAACTCTATGGTCAAATTCCTAGAGAGGCGTTTTATTTAGGTCCTCCAATGCAACTCTATGGTCAAATTCCTAGAGAGGCGTTTTATTTAGGTCCTCCAATGCAACTCTATGGTCAAATTCCTAGAGAGGCATTTTATTTAGGTCCTCCAATGCAACTCTATGGTCAAATTCCTAGAGAGGCATTTTCGGTAGTTCCTCCAATGCAACTCTATGGTCAAATTCCTAGAGAGGCATTTTATTTAGGTCCTCCAATGCAACTCTATGGTTAAATTCCTAGAAAGGCGTTTTCCGTAGGTTCTCCAATGCAACTCTATGGTCAAATTCCTAGAGAGGCGTTTTCCGTAGGTCCTCCAATACAACTCTATGGTTAAATTCCTAGAGAGGCATTTTTTAAATTCCTCCAATGCAACTCTATGGTCAAATTCCTAGAGAGGCGTTTTCCGTAGGTCCTCCAATTCAACTCTATGGTCAAATTCCTAGAGAGGCGTTTTCCGTAGGTCCTCCAATTCAACTCTATGGTCAAATTCCTAGAGAGGCGTTTTCCGTAGGTCCTCCAATGCAACTCTATGGTCAAATTCCTAGAGAGGCGTTTTCCGTAGGTCCTCCAATACAACTCTATGGTTAAATTCCTAGAGAGGCATTTTTTAAATTCCTCCAATGCAACTCTATGGTCAAATTCCTAGAGAGGCGTTTTCCGTAGGTCCTCCAATTCAACTCTATGGTCAAATTCCTAGAGAGGCGTTTTCCGTAGGTCCTCCAATGCAACTCTATGGTCAAATTCCTAGAGAGGCGTTTTCTGTAGGTCCTCCAATGCAACTCTATGGTCAAATTCCTAGAGAGGCATTTTATTTAGGTCCTCCAATGCAACTCTATGGTCAAATTCCTAGAGAGGCGTTTTCCGTAGGTCCTCCAATTCAACTCTATGGTCAAATTCCTAGAGAGGCGTTTTCTGTAGGTCCTCCAATGCAACTCTATGGTCAAATTCCTAGAGAGGCATTTTATTTAGGTCCTCCAATGCAACTCTATGGTCAAATTCCTAGAGAGGCGTTTTCCGTAGGTCCTCCAATTCAACTCTATGGTCAAATTCCTAGAGAGGCGTTTTCCGTAGGTCCTCCAATGCAACTCTATGGTCAAATTCCTAGAGAGGCGTTTTCCGTAGGTCCTCCAATACAACTCTATGGTTAAATTCCTAGAGAGGCATTTTTTAAATTCCTCCAATTCAACTCTATGGTCAAATTCCTAGAGAGGCGCTGCGACATATATATATATATATATATATATATAAAATTTATATTATATTTTATTTTTTTTCGCAGGAGACGCTTCCGACCGAAGAAAACGGCGAACCGCGTGCGAATCTCCCGTACGCCGAAACGGACGCCGCGCTCCGTAACATAGGTACGCAATATATATTATACTTTTCCGCGTTTCGGCGGCCGTTTTACGCCGAAATTCCAACGCGTTTGGCGCAAAAAGGAGATACAGCGCAATCCAACTCTATGGTTTTGCGCGATTCGTATTTACGGAAAATGCGTATTAATTTTCTCCGTATTTTTTTCGCTTTTTTTCACGAAGAAGACGGCGCCGAAGAGGAGCCGGACGGAAGCGGACGTGATTTCGGAAACGCGGCGCGGGAAGCGGACGGCGCCGGATTCGTCTCCGCGACGGACGGCGAGTGCGAGCGGCGGACGGACCACGATTATAGCCGTCCCGCCGAGGAAGGCGCCAAAACGCGCGACGTTAACTATATCCCAGAACTAGATGGTGTTACTCAGACTTTACTCCAGGTAGTAAAGGAAATGTGTATTTCGGAGGAGCAGCGAGTAGATGTTACTCAGGCTTTACTCCAAGGAGAGAAAGATATATCTATTTCGGAGGAGCACCGAGTAGTAGATGTTACTCAGAGTTTACTCCACACAGCTGAAAATATATGTGTTTTAGGGGAGCAACAAGTAGTAGATGTTACTCAGACTTTACTCCACGCATCTCAAGAGGTGTGTGTTTCAGAGGCGGAAGAAGTAGTAGACGTTACTCAGGCTTTACTCCACGCATCTCAAGAGGTGTGTGTTTCAGAGGAGGAGGAAGTAGTAGACGTTACTCAGGCTTTACTCCACACAGCTCAAGAAGTGATGTGTGTTTCAGAGGAGCAACCAGTAGTAAATGTTACTCAGACTTTACTCCACACAGCTCAGGAGATGTGTGTTTCAGAGGAAGAACAAGTAGTAGATGTTACTCAGACTTTACTCCACACACCTCAACAAGTTTCAGAGGAGCAACAAGTAGGAGACGTTACTCAGACTTTACTCCAAACAGCTCAAGAGATGCGTGTTTCAGAGGAACAACAAGTAGTAGATGTTACTCAGACTTTACTCCACACAGCTCAAGAGACAGCTATTTCAGAGGAGGAACAACTAGAAGACCTTACTCAGACTTTACTCCACACAGGTCAAGAGATGTGTGTTTCAGAGGAGCAACAGGTAGGAGACGTTACTAAGACTTTACTCCACACAGCTCAAGAGATACCTATTTCAGAGCAAGAAGAAGTAGTAGACGTTACTCAGGCTTTACTCCACGCATCTCAAGAGGTGTGTGTTTCAGAGGAGGAGGAAGTAGTAGACGTTACTCAGGCTTTACTCCACACAGCTCAAGAAGTGATGTGTGTTTCAGAGGAGCAACCAGTAGTAAATGTTACTCAGACTTTACTCCACACATCTCAAGAGATATGTAATTCAGAGCAACAAGTTGATGTTACTCAGACTTTACTCAAAACAGCTCAAAAAGTTTCAGAGGGGCAACAAGTAGACGATATTACTCAGACTTTACTCCACACAGCTCAAGAAACTCAGATATGTATTTCAGAGGAACAGCAAGTAGACATTACTCAGAGTTTACTCCACACAGTTCAAGAGATGTGTGTTTCAGAGGAGCAACCAGTAGTAGATGTTACTCAGACTTTACTCCACACATCGGAAGAGACATGTATTTCAGAGCGACAAGTCGATGTTACTCAGACTTTACTCCACACAGCTCAAAAAGTTTCAGAGGAACAAAAAGTAGTAGATGTTACACCGACTTTACTCCACGTATCTCAAGAAACTCAGATATGTATTTCACAAGAGCAACAAGTAGTAGATGTTACTCAGACTTTACTCACAACAGCTCAAGAGATACCTATTTTAGAGAAGCAGCAAGTAGTAGACATTACTCAGACTTTACTCCACACAGTTCAAGATATATCTATTTCAGAGCAGGAACAAGTAGGAGACGTTACTCACACTTTACTCCAAGCAGCAGAAGATATATCTATTTCAGAGGAGCAACAAGTAGTAGACCTTACTCAGACTTTACTCCACACAGTTCAAGATATATCTATTTCAGAGCAGGAACAAGTAGGAGACGTTACTCACACTTTACTCCAAGCAGCAGAAGATATATCTATTTCAGAGGAGCAACAAGTAGTAGACATTACTCAGACTTTACTCCACACAGTTCAAGATATATCTATTTCAGAGCAGGAACAAGTAGGAGACGTTACTCACACTTTACTCCAAGCAGCAGAAGATATATCTATTTCAGAGGAGCAACAAGTAGTAGACCTTACTCAGACTTTACTCCACGCAGCTCAAGAAACTTCAGAGGCGCCACAAGTAGGAGACCTTACTCAGACTTTACTCCATACGCCCAAAGAAACTCAGATAAGTGCTTCCGAGGAGCAACAAGTAGTAGATGTTACTCAGACTTTACTCCACGCAGCTCAAGAAACTCAGATATGTATTTCGGAGGAGGAACGAGTAGTAGACGTTACTCAGACTTTACTATGTACTCCTGAAGAAGCTCAAAAATTTATTCCGGAAGAACAAGAGGTAGAAGATGTTACTCAGACTTTACTACACGGTCAGTTGGTCATCCCTGAAGTCCCAGCCCCTCCGGACAATAATTCAGACGGTCAGTTGGCCATCCCTGAAGCCGAGGCCCCTCCGGACAATAATTCGGACGGTCAGTTGGTCATCCCTGAAGCCGAGGCTCCTCCGGACAATAATTCGGACGGTCAGTTGGCCATCCCTGAAGCCGAGGCCCCTCCGGACAATAATTCGGACGGTCAGTTGGCCATCCCTAAAGCCGAGGCCCCTCCGGACAATAATTCGGACGGTCAGTTGGTCATCCCTAAAGCCGAGGCTCCTCCGGACAATAATTCGGACGGTCAGTTGGCCATCCCTGAAGCCGAGGCCCCTCCGGACAATAATTCGGACGGTCAGTTGGCCATCCCTAAAGCCGAGGCCCCTCCGGACAATAATTTGGACAGTCAGTTGGTCATCCCTGAAGCCGAGGCTCCTCCGGACAATAATTCGGACGGTCAGTTGGCCATCCCTGAAGTCCAGGCCCCTCCGGACAATAATTCGGACGGTCAGTTGGCCATCCCTAAAGCCGAGGCCCCTCCGGACAATAATTTGGACGGTCAGTTGGTCATCCCTGAAGCCAAGGCTCCTCCGGACAATAATTCGGACGGTCAGTTGGCCATCCCTGAAGTCCAGGCTCCTCCGGACAATCCTTTGGACGGTCAGTTGGTCATCCCTGAAGCCCAGGCCCCTCCGGACAAGAATTCAGACGGTCAGTTGGCCATCCCTGAAGTCCAGGCCCCTCCGGACAAGAATTCGGACGGTCAGTTGGCCATCCCTGAAGCCCAGGCCCCTCCGGACAATAATTCGGACGATCAGTTGGCCATCCCTAAAGCCCAGGCCCCTCCGGACAATATTTTGGACGGTCAGTTGGTCATCTCTGAAGTCCCGGCCCCTCCGGACAATAATTCGGACGGTCAGTTGACCATCCCTGAAGTCCAGGCCCCTCTGGACAATATTTCGGACGGTCAGTTGGTCATCCCTGAAGTCCAGGCCCCTCCGAACAAGAATTCGGACGGTCAGTTGGTCATCCCTGAAGCCGAAGTCCCTCTGGACAATAATGCAGACGGTCAGTTGGCCATCCCTGAAGCCGAGGCTCCTCCGGACAATAATTCGGACGGTCAGTTGGTCATTCCTGAAGTCCAGGCCCCTCCGGACAATCCTCGAGACGGTCAGTTGGCCATCCCTGAAGTCGAGGCTCCTCCGGACAATCCTTCGGACAGTCATTTGGTCATCCCTGAAGTCTCTCCGGACAATTCTCCGGACGGTCAGTTGGTCATCCCTGAAACCGAGGCCCCTCCGGACAATAATTCAGACGGTCAGTTGGTCATCCCTGAAGTCCAGGCCCCTCCGGACAACAAGTCGGACGGTCAGTTGGTCATCCTCGAATTGCGAAATTGCGCAGAATTGACCCGAAAATACGAAACCGCGGCGCCAAATTTTTGCGCGAAAACCGCGAATCCCCGGAAACGCCTCCGTCTTGCGCCGCCGCGTCCCGAAGACGCCATTTTGAACAACGCTGCGCCGCGTTCCTTACGTAAAAAATACGCGAAATTCGCCGTCCGCGGCCGGACGCCGAAACCGGACGCAGCCGCCATTTTGAAGAAAATGTCCACACTGGCCGACGAAATTTCGCCGACGGAAAAATACGTAAATTTCGGAAACAAAATGGTACCCAAAATATTCGCCGCCGCCGCGGAGACGAAACTGCGCAATTCTTGGATCGGCGGCGAATTCGCCATCTGCGTTTTCGAGCCGGACGCGGACGTTTCGGCGTGGACTTTCTTCGTGTCGCGAAACGACGCGAAATACGTAAATTGCGCCGTTGCGCGCCGCTGCCGCGGCCTCCAGACCGTCCTGGCGCTGTTTTTCCCGGACTTCGGGCGGCTTTTGGGGAGGAGACGGCGTCCCGACGGAAATTTCGCGTCCGTACGAAAATTCGTCGTCTTGCGCTTCGGCGGCGTTTCGAAGGACGCGGATTCCTCTGCGCGGTTTTTGTCGCCGCCGCCATTTTGGAACCGGCTGCATCGTCCGTCCGGGTCGCCGTACGAAATTTGTCCGCGCCGCGCCGAATCGGCGACCGCGACACTACCGACGCCACAACGAAAGAGGTAATAAATAATCAATAGTAATTATTAGTAATTGATCCCTGATTTGAGGGGGAAATATATAATATAATATAATATTATTAATATATTATTTTATATGTAATATTATTTTTCTTTAATAAAATATAATATTATATAATATTACAGTTGATTATGTTATAGAATAAAAATATTATATATAAAATTTAATGTGATATAAATGTTTCTATATCTGTCTATCTATCTATATAAAAATAATATAATATAAACATATATATTTTCTCCTCAAATAGAGGATTATTTAGGGATTTTATAGTATATTAGGGATTATATTATATTATATTATATTTTGGAATAATAATATATCTAAAATTTAATATCTATCTATCTATCTATATGAAATCCCTAAATAATCCTCTGAGGGGAAAATATATAATTATATATAATTATATTATATTAATATTATATTATATTATATTATATTATAGAACAGTATTATATGTAAAATTTAATATTATATAATATTATATTATATAATTAATATTATAATATTATATATTATATATATATATGTGTGTGTAATATACTATATGCTATAGTATATAATTATTATAAATATATATAAGCCCTATATACTCTTTGACGGGAAATATTTAATAAT
>JAOEGL010000014.1:20784423-20860143 GCA_034509955.1 Urosaurus nigricauda | reverse complement strand
ATAAATATAAAACATAAATGTATTTATAAAAATAAATTATACGTATAAATTATACATATATTGATAAATATAAATTATATTTATTAATACAAATTGTAACTATAAATTGCAGTTATAAATTAGAAATATACATTATAATTATAAATTAAGGTTATAAGTTGTAAATATATCAAGAAATAGAAATAATAATATAAATAATATAAACAATAAAAATAAATTGTGAATTATAAAAATAATATTATAAATAATATTTATAAATCAATAATTTTTATGAATATATTTATAAATAAAACTTAATTATATTTAATAAATAAACAAATGATAAATGATAAACATTGACTAATAAATAAATAAATTTATATAAAATAAACGTATGAATTTCGAGAGAGAAGGAAACGATTAAGAAATCAAACTAAGGGTGGTGAATAGGCCCGAGGTGGAAAAACCAGCTTAATTGTAATTATAACTATAATTAAGGGTTGCTTAATTAGTGTTTGGAGGCCTTACCTGAGGAAAAATGAGCAAAACAGGCCAAGAAAAAGAGAAGGAAGGCCTTCATTATTCTTGATTTTTCTCTAAAAATCTAATTTATTTTTCTCTCTCTCGGTCCAGAAATTTTTTCGGAAAAATAGCCCTGTGAGGAAAAAGCAAACAAGGAAGGGTCAGTGGCCGGAGGAGGATTTTGGCCACAGAGTGGACATTGACCGTTAGCAACAGAAGACAAGAGCGGGACGGAAATAATAAAAATTTCTTAATTTAAATTTATATTTATTATTATTATTTAATTTATTATTATTATTATTATTATTATTATTATTAATTTATTCTTGATTTATATTTATATTCATTTATTTTTATATTTTTATATACATACGCATATGTACACACATATATACATATCTATCTATCTATATTTAAATTAAGTATATATTTATTATTATTATTATTATTATTTATTAATTTATTCTTAATTTATATTTATATTTATTCATTTTATCTACATACGCATATGTAGACACGTATATACATATCTATATATATATATTTAAATTTGGGTTGCTATAGATATGTATATATATGTGTGTGTGTGTGTACATATGTGTATATACGTATGTATATAAAACGATAAAAATAAATATATCTATCTATATGTATCGATATATATATATATATATATATATAAATACACACATACTGTACAGTATAAATATATATATATATATATATACACACACATATATAGTATATTTGTGTGTATATATATATATATATATATACACACACACATATCCATGCAATATATATAAATATATATATACATACACACAGTATAAATATATATATCACACAAACAGTATTTATGTTTGTCTGTGTATATATATATATATATATATATACACACACACACACATATATACAGTATATATGGTTGTGTTTATGTATATATACACACACTATATATATATATATATATATACATTATATATATATATATATATATACACAAATATATGCAGCATATATGTATATATATATATATATATACACACACACACACAATACAGACATATATATACAGTATATGTGTATGTGAATATATATGTATATATTACTTTTAATATATATATAAATATATATTATATATATATATAAATATAAATATATATATAATATATATATAAATATATATATATATATAAAGTATATGTGTGTATATATAATTATATGTATATGTATATGTCTAATTGTGATGACATTGAGGGTTTTCCCACACAACAACAACATTCCTTCCGAGGGAGGGCCCAGCCAGCCAGCCCTCAGGTCACCGAGGCCGGCCTCCCCCTCAGGGTCCCCGGCTTGGGCTGCCTACTCGAGCCCGGGGCTTTGGGGCCTAGTCGTCTCCCTTCTTTCTTCCCCTCCCTTCCTTCTCCATTCAAGGCCCGCCCCTTTTAAATCCCTCGGAGGAGAGGAGAAGACGGATAGAATAATAAATCGAGGCCGGGGAGAGACGGAGGAGGAGGGTTGTTTATTATTAGGCCTCAGTTTGGATAAATTTAATTTAATTTTATTTCTGAGGGGGAGACAAAATGGCGTCCATGGCCTCCATCTTTGTGGCCCTGAGGGGTTTTGGCGGGAAAAGGGCTAGTTTCATTCTCCTGAGGAGAAATCATGGAACCAGTCTGAGGTAAATAGGATTTATCGTTTTATATATATATATATATATATATATGTATATAATATTTATTATTATTCTTATCATTATTGTTGTTATTATCTTTGACATTTTTCCCTCAGGAATTGGTTTTGACTACTGCAAATCCCATCATCCATGGACATGGTTTGTTGTTTTTAAAAAATGCTGGGTTTTTGAGTCATTTAGAAAACTTCTGTGAGGAAAAATTTGGCTTTCCTAATGGTTTCCAGAAGGTTCTTTTCCTGTCAGGAACGTGGCCACTGCAAATCCCATCGTCCCTCACATTTGGTTTTGTGATGGGAGTTGCAGTCCACTTTTGAAAGGAGGGAGTGTTATTTGAGGAGCTCTAGAAGGTTCTAGAAGATTGTTTTTCTGTCAGAAACGTGGCCACTGCAACTCCCATCGTCCATTATATTTGGTTTTGTGATGGGAGTTGCAGTTCAATGTTAAATGGAAGGTTTGTTGTGAGAAAAGCTCCTTATCCTTTTCTTTTTTGGATTTCTAGAAGGTTCTTTTTCTGTCAGGAACGTGGCCAATACAACTCCCATCATTCCTCATACTTGTTTTTTATGATGGGAGTTGCAGTCCACTTTTGAATGGAAGGAGTGTTGTGTGAGGAGCTCTAGAAGGTTCTAGAAGGTTCTTCTTCTGTCAGAAATGTGGCCACTGCAACTCCCATCATCCCTTATAGTTGATGATTCGAAGGTTTGTTGGTTGAAAAGCTCCTTATCCTTTTCTTTTTTGGCTTCTAGAAGGTTTTTTCTGTCAGAAACGTAGCCACTACAACTCCCATCGTCCGTTACACTTGGTTTTTATGATGGAAGTTGCAGTCCACTTTTGAATGGAAGGAGTGTTGTGTGAGGAGCTCCCTTTTCTTTTCTTTTTTGGCTTCTAGAAGGTTCTTTTTCTGTCAGAAATGTGGCCACTACAACTCCCATCATCCATTATATTTGGTTTTGTGATGGGATTTACAGTCCACTTTTGAATGGAAGGAGTCTTGTGTGAGGAGCTCCCTTTTCTTTTCTTTTTTGGCTTCTAGAAGGTTCTTTTTCTGTCAGAAACGTGGCCACTACAACTCCCATTGTCCCTCACACTTGGTTTTTATGATGGGAGTTGCAGTCCACTTTTGAATGGAAGGAGTGTTGTGTGAAAACCTCCTTATCCTTTTCTTTTTGGCTTCTAGAAGGTTCTTTTTCTGTCAGAAACGTGGCCACTACAACTCCCATTGTCCCTCACACTTGGTTTTTATGATGGGAGTTGCAGTCCACTTTTGAATGGAAGGAGTGTTGTGTGAGGAGCTCCTTATCGTTTCTTTTTTGGGTTTCTAGAAGGTTCTTTTTCTATCAGAAACGTGGCCACTGCAACTCCCATCGTCCCTCACACTTGGTTTTTATGATGGGAGTTGCAGTCCACTTTTGAATGAAAGGAGTGTTATTTGAGAAGCTCTAGAAAGTTCTAGAAGGTTCTTTTTCTGTCACAAACGTGTCTATTACAACTCCCATAGTCCCTTACAATTGATGGGAGTCGCAGTCCAATGTTAATTGGAAGGTTTGTTGTGAGAAAAGCTCCATATCTTTTTCTTTTTTGGGTTTCTAGAAGGTTCTTTTTCTGTCAGAAACATGGCCACTGCGACTCCCACCATCCCTTACAACTGTTCCATCAATAAGAAGTCTTTTTGCTAATGAATGTGCTTAATTAACAATAATATATAGGTGCGCCCTTTAAAAAGTTCTTCTCGTTCTTTCTTAATTGGTGCGACAAAACCAGCTCGTTAATTTAGTCTTAAATTTCCTGTGTGACAGGAAAGTCAACAGGAGATACCGGTTTTACGCTCCTAATTAATCAGAGTAATTTATAATTAATGTGTCGAGAAAATCCCAGTTAATTTTATCAGAGAAAATCCCAATTAATTTATGATCGAAAATCCCAATTAATTGATCAGGGAAAATCCCAATTTATCAGACAAAATCCCAATTAATTTAGCAGAGAAAAATCCCAGTTTGTCAGAGAAAATTCTGATTAATGTATCACAGAAAAATCCCTATTTATAAGAGAAAATAAATTAATTTGTCACAGAAAATCTATATAAATTTATCAGAGAAAATCCCAATTAATGTATCGGGAAAAATCCCAATTAATTTATCACAGAAAATCCAAATTTATAGGAGAAAATCCCAATTAATTTTATCAGAGAAATTTATAGGAGAAAATCCCAATTAATTTATCAGAGAAAATCCCAATTCATGTATCGGGGAAAATCCCAATTAATTTACCACAGAAAATTCCAATTACTTTATCACAGAAAATCCCAGTTTGTCAGAGAAAATCCCAATTAATTTACCAGAGAAAATCCCAATTAATTGATCAGAGAAAATCCCAATTATTTTATCAGAAATAAACCTCAATTTATCAGAGAAAATCCCAATTTAACAGGAAAAAAATCCCAATTAATAGATCAGAGAAAATCCCAATTGATTTATCCCATAAAATCCCAATTAATTGATCCCATAAAATCCAAATTAATTGATCAGAGAAAATCCCAATTAATTGATCACAGAAAATCCCAATTAATCCTTTCCTATTTTTAATCCGTTTTTTAATTCCTCTCGCTTTCGTAAATCTACACGGATTTTTTAACCTCCTTTTTTACGCAGCAACGACCTCTTTGGCGGTTACGGCTGTCCTTCGCGAAATAAACGTGTCTCGACGCTCGCCGTAAACCTCGCCGCGACGACGCCAGCGTTTGCGAGGCGGACGATTTTTTCGTTTTTACTCAACGGTAAGAATTTAAAATTTTCGTATTCGATAAAACCACGTCACGTATTTTGTGCGTATTTTTTTTAATCGGTGTTTCTGTTACAGGACAGCGCGGCCTCCACACGGCGCCGGCGCGCAGCCTCCCGCGTCTGCGTCCGTTTCACTTCCTCGTCGCGACCGGCGGCGGTTACGCCGGATACCGCGAATACGAAAAACGCAAGGAGAAAGAACTCGAAAAATTGGGCGTTGAAATCCCGCCGAAACTCGCGAGCGACTGGGAGGTAAGTCCCAATTTACGTATTTTCCGTATTTTCCGTAATTGAATCGAATTGGGCGCGAATTGCGCAATTTCAAGAAACGCGATTTAGCGATTTAAGTTTTTAGGAAGTTTCTAAAGACTGTTTTAATTTCCATTATTTAAAAAAGTTACGTTTTTTGGGATTGCTTTCGAATGTTTCCGGCGAGCGTTTTCGCGACCGCCGGCGGCCATTTTGTGACTGCGCAGGAAAAGGTTAAAAAAAGCCAGGAAAATTACCTCAGGACTTTGGAATAATTGTTTGTTTACTCACGGATCGAGTCCTCGTTTACCGACCGCTCGCCTCCTCCGGAAAATTTTCGAAATAATTTGTTTGTTTACTGATCGCTTACCTCTTTCGGAATGATTTGTTTGTTTACTTATCTTTCGCCTCTTTCGAAAGAATTGTTTGTCTCCTTTAAAGGTCCTTTCCGCGACTCGACTCGGAGGCTTAAAAAACGATAAAATGTTTTATTTTCGACGCGTTTTTCTTTTATTATTTAATTGATTATATCGTTATATTACGTTTTTTATTTTTTGATGTATTTATCTAAATTAAATATAATTTAAAATAATATAATATAATATATTTTATTATATATAAATATATATTTTTATTATATCTATAATATAATATATTTTATTATCTATAAATATAATATATCTTTATTATATATATAATATATATATTTTGTTATCTATAAATATTATATATTTTTATTATATGTATAATATATTTTATTATCTATAAATATAATAAATTTTTATTATATAAATTATATAATATATTTTATCATCTATAAATATATTTTTATTATACATGTATATTTTATTATCTATAAATATAATATACTTTTATTATATATATAATATATTTTATTTTCTATAAATATATTTTTATCATATATAAATGAAATAAATATTAGATTTATATTATTTAATGTTAGTCTATCTAATTTTTATAAATATATATAATCAGATTTATATATAATATAATAAATTATGTTTTATATAAATTAGATAATGGTTAGATAAATATATTATATCATTAAATATTTATCAAATGTTTATCTCATTTATATAAATATTATGATATTATATTATTTAATGTTAGTCTATCTAATTTTTATAAATATATATTATTAATCAAATTTATATAATAAAAAATTATGTTTTATATAAATTAGACAATGATTAGATAAATATATTATATCATTAAATAGTTATCTAATCTTCATCTCATTTATATACATATTATGATATTATATTATTTAATGTTAGTCTATCTAATTTTTATAAATATATATAATAAATCCAATTTATATATGATATAATAAATTATGTTTTATATAAATTAGATAATGATTAGATAATGATGCCAAAGGGAGGAAATTTGAAATTAAAAAATATCGAAATATTTAATATTTTTCTTTCCTCTCCCTTTTCGGAGAAGGGTTAATTCCCCAATCTTTTAGGATCAATAAATTGCCAATATATTGATTTTATTTTATCATTTTAAAGGAGCGGGTCACTCCAATTTGGGACAGGAAGTGTCAGAGAGGTCCAAAGGTATTTTTCCGGCCGATAAGAAATAAATTCTTGGACCCTCGACCCCAAAAAGTAAATATTTACACAGGAAACTCAAACTAAATTTTATCCCCCGGATGCCGGCGCGGGTTTCGATTGCCGAAAAGCGTGAAAAAAGCGAGATAAAAATTACGGATGCGGGTGCGAAACTTAACCTGGGTCTTGCGAAACGAAGGCTGCCGTCGTTAATATAAATATTGGTTTGGTTGTTAATGCTTCGTTGTTGTTGTTGTTGTCGTCGTTATGCGCCGTCGAGATGTTTTTTTTTCCCACTGTACGGCGTACGAGAAAATCCCCGTTATTATGTGCCGCTCAGGTCTTGCAAAGCCGCTAATAATTAATATTAATTATTAACCCGGTTCTTAGTGATTTTCTTGGTTGTGGTTCTTTCCATCCTGAAAGAGGTTTATATATAATATAATATATTTTTATTTTATTTATTTATGGTATTTATTTATTTTATTTTTATTTATGGCATTTATTTTATTTATTTATGGTATTTATATTTTAATTTTATTTATTTATAATATTTATTTTATTTATTTTATTTTTATTTTTATGGTATTTATTTTATTTATTTATGGTATTTATTTTATTTTTATTTTTATCCGAGTGGCTTACAATTATTATTTTTAATTAGATATATTTAATATAACATAATATAATATAATACTTTTTAATTTTAATTATTTCTGGTATTTATTTTATTTATTTCTGGTATTTATGCCCCGATATTTAATCTTTATTTAATCTTTATCCAATATATATATATATATATATATGTAAATAATATATTATTATTTAATCTTTATCTAATTTTTATTATATTATATAAATTAAACATTATATAAATGTTATATAATATTTTATATTATAATATATTATATGTACCATATATATATATATATATATATACACACACACACATATACATTCCTTTCTCCCTGAGGTTTAAAATTACGGCTAACGAGGAGAGGGTTAATTTTGGAAGCTCGTTAAAAATCCCTTCCCTCATCCTTTAACAAATAAGGGTCCAACGAAGAAGCCATCCGCAAATAAGGGTCTGAGGAAACCCGGCGAACTTTGTCCGCCGTGACACAAGACACCGAAGCGTGCCGAGGCGGCGAGTTCGAGGAGTGACCGCCTCGACGGCCTTCCCTTTTGACAAGCCAAGTCCCTGACAGATCGGCCGCGCTTGACCGTTGGGGTGAGCTCCGTCGAGTCATCTCTTCTCCGAGAGGGCACCGGGTTCGGGTTTCGGACATCCCTTAAAGGCGTCCGAATGAGCGGGGAGGGTGCCAAGGGGTGACCCCGGCGACCGCTTCGGCCGCAGTGACCGGCGTGACGTCCGAAACCTCGGTCCACGACCGCTCCCTCAATCGGAAACCGTTAGGATGTTAGAGAGTGCGAATTGCGCAAAGCTAGGATTCGAACCCAGGTCCTAGCGTAACATTTCAACAGTTTTGACCATAGAGTTACACTGGAGGACCTAGATTTTACCTCAGAAAACACCTCTGTAGGCATTTTTAGGGTCCTCGGTGCAGTTTAGACCATAGATTTTCATTGTAGGACCTAGATTTTACCACAGAAAACACCTCTCTGGGCATTTTTAGGGTCCTCGGCACAGTTTTGACCATACAGTTACGCTGGAAGACCTAGATTTTCCATCAGAAAACACCTCTCTAGGCATTTTTAGGGTCCTTGGTGCAGTTTTGACCATAGAGTTACGCTGGAGGACCTAGATTTTCCCTCAGAAAACACCTCTCTGAGCATTTTTAGGGTCCTCGGCGCAGTTTTGACCATAGATTTTCACTGGAGGACCTAGATTTTCCCTCAGAAAACACCTCACTAGGCATTTTTAGCGTCCTTGGCATAGTTTTGACCATAGAGTTACGCTGGGGGACCTAGATTTTCCCTCAGAAAACACCTTTCTGGGCATTTTCAGGGTCCTTGGCGCAGTTTTGACCATAGAGTTACACTGGAGGACCTAGATTTTCCCTCAGAAAACACTTTTCTAAGCATTTTGAAGTAGAGAGAGTGCGACTTGTCTGAAACCTCGCGTCCGGTCACGGATTCGAATCCCGGTCCTGGTTTCGAACCTTCCTTCGTACTCTTCCTGCCATTCATTCATTGAGAGGAAAATAAAACAAACAAGCGTGGCTCTTTTTTTAGGCCCGGTTTTAAAAATAGATCCCTCTCTCTCTCTCTTTCTCTCTCTCGTAATTCGATCTCGGGGTCAGGGAGTTGCGCAAAACCCGCTCGGGGAAGGACTCGGCGTCCCTCAGACACACAAAACGGCGCGGGGCGAGCGGGTTCGCGGGCCGGACCGGACGAAGCGGACCGTTCCCTAAAGGCCGGTTTTATCGGGAGCCCTTGACAGAAAAGAAGATTTCGAGTGGGAAGAGGAGGAGGAGGAGGAGCTTTTTTTCGTTATAAAAACCTCCCGAGGAAGAAAGAACGAGGCAGAGACGGACGGGTCAGGTTCCCGTTATCTCTCCGGATCCCAGTCTCGTTCCTGCTCCAGTTATCTCTCCGTTTCTACGGCTCCCGTTATTTCTTCGGTTTCTGTTGTCTCTTCGGATCTCCGGTTCCAGTTATCTCTCCGAATCCCGTTATTTTTCCGGTACCTGGTTCCCGCTATCTCTCCGAATCCCGTTATCCTCGTTCCCGATATCTCTCCGAATCCCATTATCCTGGTTCCCGATATCTCTCCGAATCTCATTATCCTCGTTCCCGATATCTCTCCGAATCCCATTATCCTGGTTCCCGATATCTCTCCGAATCCCGTTATCCTCGTTCCCGATATCTCTCCGAATCCCATTATCCTGGTTCCCGATATCTCTCCGAATCCCATTATCCTCGTTCCCGATATCTCTCCGAATCCCATTATCCTGGTTCCCGATATCTCTCCGAATCTCATTATCCTCGTTCCCGATATCTCTCCGAATCCCATTATCCTGGTTCCCGATATCTCTCCGAATCCCATTATCCTGGTTCCCGATATCTCTCCGAATCCCATTATCCTGGTTCCCGATATCTCTCCGAATCCCATTATCCTCGTTCCCGATATCTCTCCGAATCCCGTTATCCTCGTTCCCGATATCTCTCCGAATCCCATTATCCTGGTTCCCGCTATCTCTCCGAATCCCATTATCCTCGTTCCCGCTATCTCTCCGAATCCCGTTATCCTCGTTCCCGATATCTCTCCGAATCCCATTATCCTGGTTCCCGATATCTCTCCGAATCCCATTATCCTGGTTCCCGATATCTCTCCGAATCCCGTTATCCTGATTCCCGTTATCTCTCCGAATCCCGTTATCGTTCCAGTTCCTGTTTCCCGCTATCTCTCTGAATCCCGATATCTCTCCCGTTATCGCTCCGGTTCCCGCTATCTCTCCGCACCGGGACTAAGAGGCCACGAAGATCGGACCCGAACCGTCCCAGAACTTTCCGGACTTTGCAAGAGTTTCCGAGGGGAGCGTCCATTTTGCGTCGCGATCCCGTAGCCGGGATCCCCGAAGGACGACGCGGCGGCGGCGGGCGAATTCGAACCCAGGTACAGGCTCTTTGGGGGGCGGGGATCCTCGGCCCCGGTTCCGCAAGACCCAGAAGGCTAATATATTGATAGTAATATTATTGATTTTGCATTATTGATTAGAACCAGACCCTGGCTTTGCAAGACCTGAGCGGATCAGCTTTCGCGACTCATTTAATAACTCAATAATGATGATTGATCGTTAGAGCGGCGGCCCGTTTCCAGTGGAAGATTTGGGGGGGCATCTATTGATTATTGGAAGATTTGGGGGGGGGTCCATTGATTATTGGAAGTGTCTAGAAAAGGGTTTTTGGGGGGGTCTATTGATTATCGGAAGAATTGGGGAGGTCTATTGGTTATTGGAAGTGCGCCTATTGAATCTTTGAAGATTTCTGGGGGAGGTCTATTGATTATTGGAAGATTTGGGGAGTCTATTGATTATTGGAAGTGCTTCTAGGAAAGATTTGGGGGTCTGTTGATTATTGGAAATCAACCTAGAAAAGATTTGGGCGGTCTATTGATTATTGGAAGAATTAGAGAGTCTATTGATTATTGGAAGTATGCCAAGAAAAGATTTGGGGGGGGTATATTGATTATTGGTAGAATTCGGGACTCTATTGATTATTGGAAGTGTGCCTAGAAAATATTTGGGGGTCTATTGATTATTGGAAGTGCAGCTAGAAAAGGTTTGGGGGGGGGTCTATTGATTATTGGAAGATTTGGGGACTCTATTGATTATTGGAAGTGTGCCTAGAAAATATTTGGGGGGTCTATTGATTATTGGAAGTGCGGCTAGAAAAGGTTAAGGGGGGTCTATTGATTACTGGAAGATTTGGGGTGTGCATTGATTTATTGGAAGTACTCCTAGAAAATATTTCGGGGACCTATTGATTATTGGGAGTGCGCTCAGGTAAGATTCGTCCCGTTTCGCCTCCCTTTCGAGGCTGAGAGAGTGTGACTCGCCCAAAGGCGAGGATTCGAACCCAGGCCTCGCCCGGCGGCTCAGGTCTTGCAAAACCAGGCTCTAATAAATCCCATTACGCGAACGCTCAACGCTTCGTCGCGTCATCACGCGCCGCGGAAACAGTTTCCGTATCGTCACGGCGACCCTCCGAGCGAGGGATTCCCAGCCGTCAGCTCAGGTCTTGCAGAGTCGCGATTCGCACTCGGACCCCCGTTTTCCAGCGAACGCCTCTCCTTAGGCATTTTTATGGTCCTCTCTCTGCCCAGGTCTTGCAAAGTCAATATCAATATTAGAGATATGGATGGATTGATTGATTGATAGATATGGAGGATGGATGGATTGATAAATATGGACGACGGATGGATGGATAGATAGATAGATAGATAGATATGAAGGATGGGTGAATGGATAGATAGATAGATAGATAGATAGATATCGAGGATGGATGGATAGATAGATAGATAGATAGATCTTGAGAATGGATAGATAGATGTGGAAAATGGATGGACAGATAGATACAGATTTGGAGGATAGATATAGATAGACAGGGAGGATGGATGGATAGATAGATAGATAGATAGATAGACAGGGAGGATGGATAGATAGATAGATAGATAGATAGATAGATCTGGAGGATGGATGGATAGATAGATAGATAGATAGATAGACAGGGAGGATGGATGGATAGATAGATAGATATCGAGGATGGATAGATAGATAGATAGATCTGGAGGATGGATGGATGGAGAGATAGGATTGTGGAGGATAGATGGATAGATAGATAGATAGATCTTGAGGATGAATAGACAGACACAGGTTTGGAGGATAGATAGATAGATATAAAGGAGTGATAGATACATAAATAGAAAGATAGATAGATAGATAGATAGATAGATAGATGATAGATAAATCTGGAGGACTGATGGACGGATAGACAGATAAAGATAGGGAGGGAGGATGGATGGACAAGTAGATAGATAGATAGATAGATTGGGAGGGAGGATGGATAGATAGATAGATAGATAGATAGATATAGGTTTATAGATGGATAGATAGATCTAGAGGACGGACGAATGGATAGATAGATTGGAGGATGGAGTGATAGAGATATAGAAAATAGATAGATACATAGAGAGAGAGGATGGATGGATGGATGGATAGATAGATAGATCTGGAGCACAGATGTATGGATAGACAGACAGAATCCAGACTGGAACCCGTGTCCAGTCTTTGCTGACCGGTCAGTGGTCACTCTCTCTCTGGCCGAACAAAGCCCTTTTTCTTTAGGCCTTGGCGGGGGGGGGGGGGCGGGGGTCACGGACAAAGGTCAGGCGAAGAAAGGCCGCCGTCAACGCCGCCGACGCGGGACGACGCCATCCTTTTATTGCTGCAGTGCGGTGACGGCGGCGGAGGCGAGTGCGAGGCCTTGCCGCGACGTCTTTTTCCGCATCCTCCGAAAACCCCGTCTTTTGTCTCCGGAGGACCGTGACACAATGCCTTTTTGTTCGCCGTAGCGGCGGCGACTGCGAGAACGGAGACGGATCCGAATGCCGCGGAGGCTTCTTTGAGCGTCGCCTCGAATCCGTCGCAGCGACCGCGGCCGCGCGTCTCGAACCCGTCCCTCCGCGGCATGTGCCAGCCCGGCGCCTTGCGAGGACCCGAACTCCACGCGGGGAAATGGTGAGAAATGCTTCTGTCCCTCCTACTTTTTCGACGGCGGGCGGCGCGGCCGCGGCGTCCCCGCCACGCGACGACCTGCGCAAGGTTAGGATCTGGCCCTTGCGGAGGCTGCGGCCGGCGAACAGCGGGGAGCCGCAGACCTCCTCGCACCCGCAGCTGGAGGATCCGGCCGCCCGGGAGACCCGGAATAGGAGAGCAAGGTTCAGGTACGGCGGCGGCAGCGGGATTCGGCGTTGACGGGGGAAAATGGCGCCGGGTTCGAGTGATTCGGAGGAAATGGTAGCGGCTACGATCCAAAATGGAGGAGGAAAGAGAGCCAGGGGTTGGATGGAATGATCAGACATGCAGGAATACAGAGAATGACATGCAGGAATACATAGAACGCTAGAGTCGGAAGGGGCTACTAAGGGCCCCATAGTCCAACCCTCTTCTGCCATGCAGGAATACAGAGAATGACATGCAGGAATACATAGAACACTAGAGTCGGAAGGGGCTACTAAGGGCCCTAGAGTCCGACCCTCTTCTGCCATGCAGGAATACATAGAACGACATGCAGGAATACATAGAACACTAGAGTCAGAACGGACTACTAAGGGCCCTATAGTCCAACCCTCTTCTGCCATGCAGGAATACAGAGAATGACATGCAGGAATACATAGAACGCTAGAGTCGGAAGGGGCTACTAAGGGCCCCATAGTCCAACCCTCTTCTGCCATGCAGGAATACATAGAATGACATGCAGGAATACATAGAACACTAGAGTCGGAAGGGGCTACTAAGGGCCCCATAGTCCAACCCTCTTCTGCCATGCAGGAATACAGAGAATGACATGCAGGAATACATAGAACACTAGAGTCGGAAGGGGCTACTAAGGGCCCTAGAGTCCGACCCTCTTCTGCCATGCAGGAATACATAGAATGACATGCAGGAATACATAGAACACTAGAGTCAGAAGGGACTACTAAGGGCCCTAGAGTCCAGCCCTCTTCTGCCATGCAGGAATACAGAGAATGACATGCAGGAATACATAGAACACTAGAGTCGGAAGGGGCTACTAAGGGCCCTATAGTCCAACCCTCTTCTGCCATGCAGGAATACGTAGAATAACATGCAGGAATACATAGAACACTAGAGTCGGAAGGGGCTACTAAGGGCCCTAGAGTCCGACCCTCTTCTGCCATGCAGGAATACATACAATGACATGCAGGAATACATAGAACACTAGAGTCGGAAGGGGCTACTAAGGGCCCTAGAGTCCAACCCTCTTCTGCCATGCAGGAATACGTAGAATAACATGCAGGAATACATAGAACACTAGAGTCGGAAGGGGCTACTAAGGGCCCTAGAGTCCAACCCTCTTCTGCCATGCAGGAATACGTAGAATAACATGCAGGAATACATAGAACACTAGAGTCGGAAGGGGCTACTAAGGGCCCTATAGTCCAACCCTCTTCTGCCATGCAGGAATACATAGAATGACATGCAGGAATACATAGAACACTAGAGTCGGAAGGAGCTACTAAGGGCCCTATAGCCCAGCCCTCTTCTGCCATGCAGGAATACAGAGAATAACATGCAGGAATACATAGAACACTAGAGTCGGAAGGGGCTACTAAGGGCCCTATAGTCCAGCCCTCTTCTGCCATGCAGGAATACATAGGATGACATGCAGGAATACATAGAACACTAGAGTCGGAAGGGGCTACTAAGGGCCCTATAGTCCAACCCTCTTCTGCCATGCAGGAATACAGAGAATGACATGCAGGAATACATAGAACACTAGAGTCGGAAGGAGCTACTAAGGGCCCTATAGCCCAGCCCTCTTCTGCCATGCAGGAATACATAGGATGACATGCAGGAATACATAGAACACTAGAGTCGGAAGGGGCTACTAAGGGCCCTATAGTCCAACCCTCTTCTGCCATGCAGGAATACAGAGAATAACATGCAGGAATACATAGAACACTAGAGTCGGAAGGAGCTACTAAGGGCCCTATAGCCCAGCCCTCTTCTGCCATGCAGGAATACAGAGAATAACATGCAGGAATACATAGAACACTAGAGTCGGAAGGAGCTACTAAGGGCCCTATAGCCCAGCCCTCTTCTGCCATGCAGGAATACAGAGAATAACATGCAGGAATACATAGAACACTAGAGTCGGAAGGGGCTACTAAGGGCCCTATAGCCCAGCCCTCTTCTGCCATGCAGGAATACAGAGAATAACATGCAGGAATACATACAACACTAGAATCGGAAGGGGCTACTAAGGGCCCTATAGTCCGACCCTCTTCTGCCATGCAGGAATACATAGAATGACATGCAGGAATACATAGAACACTAGAGTCGGAAGGGGCTGCTAAGGGCCCTATAGTCCAACCCTCTTCTGCCATGCAGGAATACAGAGAATGACATGCAGGAATACACAGAACACTAGAGTTGGAAGGGGCTACTAAGGGCCCTATAGTCCGACCCTCTTCTGCCATGCAGGAATACAGAGAATAACATGCAGGAATACATAGAACACTAGAGTCGGAAGGGGCTACTAAGGGCCCTAGAGTCCAACCCTCTTCTGCCATGCAGGAATACATAGAATGACATGCAGGAATACATAGAACACTAGAGTCGGAAGGGACTACTAAGGGCCCTAGAGTCCAACCCTCTTCTGCCATGCAGGAATACAGAGAATGACATGCAGGAATACACAGAACACTAGAGTTGGAAGGGGCTACTAAGGGCCCTATAGTCCGACCCTCTTCTGCCATGCAGGAATACAGAGAATAACATGCAGGAATACATAGAACACTAGAGTCGGAAGGGGCTACTAAGGGCCCTAGAGTCCATCCCTCTTCTGCCATGCAGGAATACGTAGAATAACATGCAGGAATACATAGAACACTAGAGTCGGAAGGGGCTACTAAGGGCCCTAGAGTCCAACCCTCTTCTGCCATGCAGGAATACAGAGAATGACATGCAGGAATACATAGAACACTAGAGTCAGAAGGGACTGCTAAGGGCCCTAGAGTCCAACCCTCTTCTGCCATGCAGGAATACATAGAATGACATGCAGGAATACATAGAACACTAGAGTCGGAAGGAGCTACTAAGGGCCCTATAGTCCAGCCCTCTTCTGCCATGCAGGAATACATAGAACACTAGAGTCGGAAGGAGCTACTAAGGGCCCTATTATCCAGCCCTCTTCTGCCATGCAGGAATACATAGAATGACATGCAGGAATACATAGAACACTAGAGTCGGAAGGGGCTACTAAGGGCCCTAGAGTCCAACCCTCTTCTGCCATGCAGGAATACAGAGAATGACATGCAGGAATACACAGAACACTAGAGTTGGAAGGGGCTACTAAGGGCCCTATAGTCCGACCCTCTTCTGCCATGCAGGAATACAGAGAATAACATGCAGGAATACATAGAACACTAGAGTCGGAAGGGGCTGCTAAGGGCCCTAGAGTCCAACCCTCTTCTGCCATGCAGGAATACATAGAATGACATGCAGGAATACATAGAACACTAGAGTCGGAAGGGGATACTTAGGGCCCTATAGTCCAGCCCTCTTCTGCCATGCAGGAATACATAGAACACTAGAGTCGGAAGGAGCTACTAAGGGCCCTATTATCCAGCCCTCTTCTGCCATGCAGGAATACATAGAATGACATGCAGGAATACATAGAACACTAGAGTCGGAAGGGGCTACTAAGGGCCCTAGAGTCCAACCCTCTTCTGCCATGCAGGAATACATAGAATGACATGCAGGAATACATAGAACACTAGAGTCGGAAGGGACTACTAAGGGCCCTAGAGTCCAACCCTCTTCTGCCATGCAGGAATACAGAGAATGACATGCAGGAATACACAGAACACTAGAGTTGGAAGGGGCTACTAAGGGCCCTATAGTCCGACCCTCTTCTGCCATGCAGGAATACAGAGAATAACATGCAGGAATACATAGAACACTAGAGTCGGAAGGGGCTACTAAGGGCCCTAGAGTCCATCCCTCTTCTGCCATGCAGGAATACGTAGAATAACATGCAGGAATACATAGAACACTAGAGTCGGAAGGGGCTACTAAGGGCCCTAGAGTCCAACCCTCTTCTGCCATGCAGGAATACAGAGAATGACATGCAGGAATACATAGAACACTAGAGTCGGAAGGAGCTACTAAGGGCCCTATAGCCCAGCCCTCTTCTGCCATGCAGGAATACATAGAACACTAGAGTCGGAAGGAGCTACTAAGGGCCCTATTATCCAGCCCTCTTCTGCCATGCAGGAATACATAGAATGACATGCAGGAATACATAGAACACTAGAGTCGGAAGGGGCTACTAAGGGCCCTAGAGTCCAACCCTCTTCTGCCATGCAGGAATACATAGAATGACATGCAGGAATACATAGAACACTAGAGTCGGAAGGGACTACTAAGGGCCCTAGAGTCCAACCCTCTTCTGCCATGCAGGAATACAGAGAATGACATGCAGGAATACACAGAACACTAGAGTCGGAAGGGGCTACTAAGGGCCCTATAGTCCAGCCCTCTTCTGCCATGCAGGAATACAGAGAATGACATGCAGGAATACATAGAACACTAGAGTCGGAAGGGGCTACTAAGGGCCCTAGAGTCCAACCCTCTTCTGCCATGCAGGAATACATAGAATGACATGCAGGAATACATAGAACACTAGAGTCGGAAGGGGCTACTTAGGGCCCTATAGCCCAACCCTCTTCTGCCATGCAGGAATACATAGAATGACATGCAGGAATACATAGAACACTAGAGTCGGAAGGAGCTACTAAGGGCCCTATAGCCCAGCCCTCTTCTGCCATGCAGGAATACAGAGAATAACATGCAGGAATACATAGAACACTAGAGTCGGAAGGGGCTACTAAGGGCCCTATAGTCCAGCCCTCTTCTGCCATGCAGGAATACATAGGATGACATGCAGGAATACATAGAACACTAGAGTCGGAAGGGGCTACTAAGGGCCCTATAGTCCAACCCTCTTCTGCCATGCAGGAATACAGAGAATGACATGCAGGAATACATAGAACACTAGAGTCGGAAGGAGCTACTAAGGGCCCTATAGCCCAGCCCTCTTCTGCCATGCAGGAATACAGAGAATAACATGCAGGAATACATAGAACACTAGAGTCGGAAGGAGCTACTAAGGGCCCTATAGCCCAGCCCTCTTCTGCCATGCAGGAATACAGAGAATAACATGCAGGAATACATAGAACACTAGAGTCGGAAGGAGCTACTAAGGGCCCTATAGCCCAGCCCTCTTCTGCCATGCAGGAATACAGAGAATAACATGCAGGAATACATAGAACACTAGAGTCGGAAGGGGCTACTAAGGGCCCTATAGTCCAACCCTCTTCTGCCATGCAGGAATACAGAGAATGACATGCAGGAATACATAGAACACTAGAGTCGGAAGGAGCTACTAAGGGCCCTATAGCCCAGCCCTCTTCTGCCATGCAGGAATACAGAGAATAACATGCAGGAATACATAGAACACTAGAGTCGGAAGGGGCTACTAAGGGCCCTATAGCCCAGCCCTCTTCTGCCATGCAGGAATACAGAGAATAACATGCAGGAATACATACAACACTAGAATCGGAAGGGGCTACTAAGGGCCCTATAGTCCGACCCTCTTCTGCCATGCAGGAATACATAGAATGACATGCAGGAATACATAGAACACTAGAGTCGGAAGGGGCTGCTAAGGGCCCTATAGTCCAACCCTCTTCTGCCATGCAGGAATACAGAGAATGACATGCAGGAATACACAGAACACTAGAGTTGGAAGGGGCTACTAAGGGCCCTATAGTCCGACCCTCTTCTGCCATGCAGGAATACAGAGAATAACATGCAGGAATACATAGAACACTAGAGTCGGAAGGGGCTACTAAGGGCCCTAGAGTCCAACCCTCTTCTGCCATGCAGGAATACATAGAATGACATGCAGGAATACATAGAACACTAGAGTCGGAAGGGACTACTAAGGGCCCTAGAGTCCAACCCTCTTCTGCCATGCAGGAATACAGAGAATGACATGCAGGAATACACAGAACACTAGAGTTGGAAGGGGCTACTAAGGGCCCTATAGTCCGACCCTCTTCTGCCATGCAGGAATACAGAGAATAACATGCAGGAATACATAGAACACTAGAGTCGGAAGGGGCTACTAAGGGCCCTAGAGTCCATCCCTCTTCTGCCATGCAGGAATACGTAGAATAACATGCAGGAATACATAGAACACTAGAGTCGGAAGGGGCTACTAAGGGCCCTAGAGTCCAACCCTCTTCTGCCATGCAGGAATACAGAGAATGACATGCAGGAATACATAGAACACTAGAGTCAGAAGGGACTGCTAAGGGCCCTAGAGTCCAACCCTCTTCTGCCATGCAGGAATACATAGAATGACATGCAGGAATACATAGAACACTAGAGTCGGAAGGAGCTACTAAGGGCCCTATAGTCCAGCCCTCTTCTGCCATGCAGGAATACATAGAACACTAGAGTCGGAAGGAGCTACTAAGGGCCCTATTATCCAGCCCTCTTCTGCCATGCAGGAATACATAGAATGACATGCAGGAATACATAGAACACTAGAGTCGGAAGGGGCTACTAAGGGCCCTAGAGTCCAACCCTCTTCTGCCATGCAGGAATACAGAGAATGACATGCAGGAATACACAGAACACTAGAGTTGGAAGGGGCTACTAAGGGCCCTATAGTCCGACCCTCTTCTGCCATGCAGGAATACAGAGAATAACATGCAGGAATACATAGAACACTAGAGTCGGAAGGGGCTGCTAAGGGCCCTAGAGTCCAACCCTCTTCTGCCATGCAGGAATACATAGAATGACATGCAGGAATACATAGAACACTAGAGTCGGAAGGGGATACTTAGGGCCCTATAGTCCAGCCCTCTTCTGCCATGCAGGAATACATAGAACACTAGAGTCGGAAGGAGCTACTAAGGGCCCTATTATCCAGCCCTCTTCTGCCATGCAGGAATACATAGAATGACATGCAGGAATACATAGAACACTAGAGTCGGAAGGGGCTACTAAGGGCCCTAGAGTCCAACCCTCTTCTGCCATGCAGGAATACATAGAATGACATGCAGGAATACATAGAACACTAGAGTCGGAAGGGACTACTAAGGGCCCTAGAGTCCAACCCTCTTCTGCCATGCAGGAATACAGAGAATGACATGCAGGAATACACAGAACACTAGAGTTGGAAGGGGCTACTAAGGGCCCTATAGTCCGACCCTCTTCTGCCATGCAGGAATACAGAGAATAACATGCAGGAATACATAGAACACTAGAGTCGGAAGGGGCTACTAAGGGCCCTAGAGTCCATCCCTCTTCTGCCATGCAGGAATACGTAGAATAACATGCAGGAATACATAGAACACTAGAGTCGGAAGGGGCTACTAAGGGCCCTAGAGTCCAACCCTCTTCTGCCATGCAGGAATACAGAGAATGACATGCAGGAATACATAGAACACTAGAGTCGGAAGGAGCTACTAAGGGCCCTATAGCCCAGCCCTCTTCTGCCATGCAGGAATACATAGAACACTAGAGTCGGAAGGAGCTACTAAGGGCCCTATTATCCAGCCCTCTTCTGCCATGCAGGAATACATAGAATGACATGCAGGAATACATAGAACACTAGAGTCGGAAGGGGCTACTAAGGGCCCTAGAGTCCAACCCTCTTCTGCCATGCAGGAATACATAGAATGACATGCAGGAATACATAGAACACTAGAGTCGGAAGGGACTACTAAGGGCCCTAGAGTCCAACCCTCTTCTGCCATGCAGGAATACAGAGAATGACATGCAGGAATACACAGAACACTAGAGTCGGAAGGGGCTACTAAGGGCCCTATAGTCCAGCCCTCTTCTGCCATGCAGGAATACAGAGAATAACATGCAGGAATACATAGAACACTAGAGTCGGAAGGGGCTACTAAGGGCCCTAGGGTCCATCCCTCTTCTGCCATGCAGGAATACGTAGAATAACATGCAGGAATACATAGAACACTAGAGTCGGAAGGGGCTACTAAGGGCCCTAGAGTCCAACCCTCTTCTGCCATGCAGGAATACAGAGAATGACATGCAGGAATACATAGAACACTAGAGTCGGAAGGAGCTACTAAGGGCCCTATAGTCCAACCCTCTTCTGCCATGCAGGAATACATAGAATAACATGCAGGAATACATAGAACACTAGAGTTGGAAGGGGCTACTAAGGGCCCTATAGTCCAACCCTCTTCTGCCATGCAGGAATACATAGAATAACATGCAGGAATACATAGAACACTAGAGTTGGAAGGGGCTACTAAGGGCCCTATAGTCCAGCCCTCTTCTGCCATGCAGGAATACATAGAACACTAGAGTCGGAAGGAGCTACTAAGGGCCCTATTATCCAGCCCTCTTCTGCCATGCAGGAATACATAGAATGACATGCAGGAATACATAGAACACTAGAGTCGGAAGGGGCTACTAAGGGCCCTAGAGTCCAACCCTCTTCTGCCATGCAGGAATACATAGAATGACATGCAGGAATACATAGAACACTAGAGTCGGAAGGGACTACTAAGGGCCCTAGAGTCCAACCCTCTTCTGCCATGCAGGAATACAGAGAATGACATGCAGGAATACATAGAACACTAGAGTCGGAAGGGACTACTAAGGGCCCTATAGTCCAACCCTCTCACTCTCCATCCGTATCCTTCGCCTTTTTATAATCGCAGACGCCGTTTTTCCGATTTTCTCGTGCAGTTCGGACTCGGTGGAAAAACACGTTTCCAAGATGGCCGCCCAAACCAGTGCAGGGACACTTCGGAGGACGAAAGCCTGCCTTTAAAGCATCCCAAAATGCCTTCCGACCGGAAGCAGAAAACAAAAATCGAATTAATTCCCTCGATTCGGACACTATATATTTATTTTGACTAGGATCACGTTCGCCTTTTTCGCCGCAGTGTTACACTGTTGGCTCATTTCAAAATGCAAATTTTTTAAAGCTATCCCTCTATTCCTCCGTCCAAATTGTCGATAAAGACGTCAAATAGCCGGGCCAAGACCCCCGCCGGACACCCCACCGGTCACTCCTCCCCAGGACAAAGACGTAGAGTAGCCATCGCTGACCGTTATTATTTATTTAACAACAATCCTTCGCGTTTGGTCGGCGAACCGATTACAAACCCATTTAAGGACAAAAATCACAATTTCTCCTTATTCTTTCATTTTTTTTGCACTTTGCGCTCGCTCAGGAGCTCCGTTTTTCACCCGTTTCGCTTTTTACACATAGTTTCCGGCGTGTATTATTTGCCCGCGCAAGTTTCGCCTCGTTTTTTGGCCCAGAAACGGCTTTTCCACGCCGTTTTTTACTCCGCGGCGCTGATGCCGCTCGAAAACGTTCCCGCTAAGACAGAGGACGAGGACGGAAAAAAAATTTTTTTTCCCGTCGAAATTTTTCGTTTACAAAACGTTACGAAAGGCTTTCTCGACCGAAGTGTAACTGTACCGAGTCCCGAGGGGGATTGTAAAAGCGTCGCGTCTCGAACCCGGTCCCCGCTGAACTTTTGTTGTTTGTTGTCGTTTGTCGTTGTTGTCTGTGGGTTTGTGGCGTCCCTCAGGTTGCAGTTCCCGCAGCTGGCGCTGAGGCGGAGGCTGGGTCAGCTGAGCTGCATGTCCAAACCGACCCTGAAGCTGCGCTCCTGGCCGCTGACCGTCCTCTATTACCTCCTGCCCTTCGGAGCCCTCAAGCCGCTGACCCGGGTGCGATGGAAGCCCATGAGCAGGGTGAGTCGGCCGCGTTCTGCCCTGCAGGAATACAGAGAACGCACCTTCTGACATGCAGGAATACAGAGAATACACCTTCTGACATGCAGGAATACATAGAATACACTTTCTGCCATGCAGGAATACATAGAACACACCTTCTGACATGCAGGAATACATAGAACACACCTTCTGACATGCAGGAATACATAGAATACACCTTCGGACATGCAGGAATACAGAGAATACACCTTCTGCCATGCAGGAATACATAGAATACACCTTCCGACATGCAGGAATACAGAGAACACTAGAGTCAGAAGGGAATATATCCCAGCATCCCCAATGTATCGAGACCTGGGTTTGAATTTCTCCCTTTCACTCAGCCTTGCGAAGGAAGCCACACTCTCTCAGCCTGAGAAAAACCCAATTTTCTCGAAAGTACGCGGCTGTGACAAAATGGACGCCGCGGCGAGGGGTGCGTCATATCCCATAATCCCCTGCAAAACCACATTAAACGCGTCCACCTTCTTTCGCCGTCCCTTTTGACGAAATTTGCGCGGTTTGGGAGAAAATATTAACGGGTTTATTTTCGGTTGTAAATATAATTTCGAGCCGGGATCGTGACGCTGCGGCGACGAAGGCGAATGCGATCGCAGTCTTAAATTTTGAATTTTGGAGTTATTAGCAAACCGGTCGCGAGCGGAAAGAGTTTCGATCTCGCGCCGTTGTCTTCCGCGCGTGACGTGCGAACGCTACCTTGCGCCGTCGCCGCTTTTGCGCATTTTTTTCGTGACAATTTCTCATTGATTTTTCCTTCTATTAGGAACTTAATTTAAAAATACGGGTCAGGTTTTGCAAAGCCAGAGTCTTGTTTATATTTATATTCATATTTAAAAATTATATAAATATAAGTAAATATAAATAAATGTTATTAATACAAATGCTAATAATAATAATAAATATTTCTAAATATTTATATTAATTTATAACTAAATAGTTAACCCTGTAATCCTCTGCTCAGATATATTAATTTATTTATATTGGTATTTATTTTTATAAATATTTTTTACATTTATATATGTTTTTATAAATATTAATTTATATATTTTTATAAATATTAGTTATTTATATTCATACTTATATTTATAAATATTCATTTATATTTACATACATAAATATTTCTATATATGTTCATGTATATTAATTTTTATATTGATTTTTATACTTATAAATATTAATCATTTATATTTACATTTATAAATCATTTATATTTACATTTATAAAATATAAAATCCTTTATATTTATATTTACATTTATAAATATTTATATTTACAAATATTAATTTTCATATTTATATTTATAAATAGTATTTTTATGTTGTTCATAGTTATAAATATATATTATTTATATTCATATTCATATTTATAAATATTTATTATTTATATATTTATACATATATATATATTTATAAATATTAATTTTCATATTTATATTTATAAATAGTATTTTTATGTTGTTCATAGTTATAAATATATATTATTTATATTCATATTCATATTTATAAATATTTATTATTTATATATTTATACATATATATATATTTATAAATATTAATTTTCATATTTATATTAATAAATATTATTTTTATGCGTGTTTATAGTTATAAATATAATTTATTTATATTCGTGTTTATATTTATAAACGTTTATGATTTATATTTACTTATAAATAAATATTATATTTATAAATATTTATATTTATATTTATAAATATTAATTTCCATATTTATATTAATAAATATTAATTTTCACATTTATATTTATATTTGCAAATGTTAATTACTTATATTCATATTTGCATTTATAAATATAATATCACCCCGATTCGCAAATATTTCCGGGGCACAAAATGGCGCACGGCGAAGACGTGGGATATTACGACAGGATTCGAACCCAGCTCCATATTTTTTTTCCCCGTCCGCACAGGTCTCTCTGTACAAGTCTGTGCCGACGCGGCTGCTGTCCCGCGCCTGGGGCCGCCTGAACAGCGTGGAGCTGCCGACGTGGCTCCGGAAGCCGATCCTGAGCCTCTACATCTGGACCTTCGGGGTCAACATGAAGGAGGCGGCCGTGGAGGACCTCCATCACTACCGAAACCTCAGCGAGTTTTTCCGGAGGAAGCTCAAGCCCCAGGCCCGGCCCATCTGCGGGTCCCACAGTGTGGTGAGTTCGAGGAAAAAAACCCCGCGCCCGGGAGGCGAAGTTCATTTTCCTCCTCGTCCTCCGTCCAGTCGGGAGTGTTTTCGAGCGGCATCAGCACTGGGAGGCTCAAAATACATTTAAATGCCGATTTCTAGCAGGGTTTTTTACTGTATTTAATATATATATGGATTTAGGGTGTTTTGATGTCACCTCCCAGCCCTCACAGTTCATCTCGCCCAGTTTTTAAATTTTCATCCTCGTCCTCTGTCCAGCTGGGAGTGTTTTCGAGCGGCATCAGCACTGGAAGCCTAGAACAACGTTTAGGTGTAGATTGATAGCAGCATAACTGCAGTATTAAATATTTTTAATCAACTCCCAACCAACAAGGTTATTCCATCCCAATTTTTAAAAATTTTCATCCTCGTCCTCCGTCCAGCTGGGAGTGTTTTCGAGCGGCATCAGCACTGGGAGGCTAGAATAATGTTTAGGTGTCGATTTATAGCAGCGTAACTACAATATTAAATATTTTTATAAATGTTTAATATTATAATATTAATTATAAGTTATAATATTAATTATAATTAATAATTATTAATAATTATTATTAATTAATTGTAATAATTTAAAAAATAACTGCAATATTTTATATATATATTTTTTCTATCAACTCCCAACCCACAAGGTTACTCCATCCCAATTTTTTAAAATTTTCATCCTCATCCTCTGTCCAGTTGGAGTGTTTTCGAGCAGCATCAGCACTGGAAGTCTAGAACAACATTTACGTGTAGATTTATAGCGGCATAACTGCAATATTAAATATTTTTATTAATATTTAATATTATAATATTAATTATAATAGTTATTATTTAATAATCCCAGTTTTTAATTTTCATCCTCGTCCTCCGTCCAGTTGGGAGTGTTTTCGAGCAGCCTCAGCACTGGAACAACATTTTAGGTGTAGATTTACAGCAGCATGACTACAATATTATATATGTGTATATATATATATATATATATATATTGACTCCCAGACTACAAGGTTACTCCATCCCAGTTTTTAAAATTTTCATCCTCATCCTCTGTCCAGTTGGGAGCGTTTTCGAGCGGCATCAGCACTGGAATATAGGATCAATGTTTAAGTATTAAGTTCCAGCGGCATTCCTGCAATATATGTTATATATATATATATTATAGTATATATTATATTTATTTATATTGTACTTTGATAAAAAATTATATATATATATATATATATATATAATTTTTATATAAATATAATATAAATATACATTTATATATAATAATATACAATCCATATATATAGACTTAAGATTTTTTTCCCTGTCATTTCCCAGCCCATAACCTTAGCCTACTCTAGTTTCTAATTTTCCTTCTCGTCCTCTGTCCAGTTGGGAGTGTTTTCAAGCAGCGTCAGCACTAGAATACTGTAACAACCTACAATGCCTACAAATACATAGTGTATATATATATATATATATATATATAATATTATAATTTTCCTATCATCTCCCAGCCCATAAGGTTAGCCTGCCCCATTTCCTAATTTCTCTCCTCGTCCTCCGTCCGGTCGGGATCGTTTTTAAGCAGCATCAGCACTTTTGATTCCGAACCGGATAGAAATTCGCCATTTTTTTCCCCCGTCCTCGTCCTCCGTCCAACTGGAACGTTTTTGAGCGGCGTCAGCGCCTTTTTCTCAACGTGAATTTCCGTTTCAGATCAGTCCGTCGGACGGGAAGATCCTGAGTTTCGGGCAAGTCAAAAACTGCGAAGTGGAGCAAGTCAAAGGCATCACTTACTCCCTCGAATCCTTCCTCGGCCCCCACGATTGTAAAGAGGACCCCAAAAACACGACGGGTGAGTCGCCTACGCCAATTGCGCTGCGTTTCGTTGGCGCCGCGGCGGAAATTTCGTTAATTTTAATCCGTTTCGGGGCGGAATTAAATGTGAGAACTGCTCCGGCGGCCACCATCTTAAATTTCCGCTTGAGAGTAACGCTGGAGGACCTAAAAAAGCCTTGAAAAATGGCCTCTCTAGGAATTTGTAGGTCCTCCAATGCAACTCTATGGTCACTTTCCCATAGAATAACTCTGGAGGAGCGAAAAATGCTCAGATAAATTGGTCTCTCTAGGAATTTGTAGGTCCTCCAGTGTAACTCTATGGTGAATATTGGCCAGAAGTGTCCTCTCTAGGAATCTCTAGGTCCTCCAGTTTAACTCTATGGTTAATAATTGCCCGAAGTGTCCTCTCTAGGAATCTAGTTCCTCCAGTGCAACTCTATGGTCAAAATCTTCCCATAGAATAACACTGGAGGATCCACAAATGCCCAGAAAAAGCGGTCTCTCTAGGAATTTCTAGGTCCTCCAGCGCAACTCTATGGTCACTTTCCTATAGAATAACTCTGGAGGATCTATAAATGCCGGAAAAAGTGGCCCCTCTAGGAATTTGTAAGTCCTGCAGCGCAACTCTATGATCAACATTTGCCAGAAGTGTCCTCTCTAGGTCCTCCAGTGCAACTCTATGGTCACTTTCCTATAGAATAACACTGGAGGATCCACAAATGCTCAGAAAAAGTGGTCTCTCTAGGAATTTGTAGGTCCTCCAGTGCAACTCTATGATCAATATTTTGCCAAAAGTGTCCTCTCTAGGAATCTCTAGGTCCTCCAGTGCAACTCTGTGGTCACTTTCCCATAGAATAACTCTGGAGGAACTACAAATTCCCAGAGAAAGTGGTCTCTCTAGTAATTTATAGGTCCTCCAGTGCAACTCTATGGTCACTTTCCCATAGAATAACACTGGAGGATCTACAAACGCCCAGAGAAAGTGGTCTCTCTAGGAATCTCTAGGTCCTCCAGCGCAACTCTATGGTCAAATTTTGCGCGCCTTCTCAAACCCGCTCTTTCCCGTCCGTTTTGCGCAGCCTCTTCGTCCCGCGACTCCTTCCAGAAGCAGCTCGTCACGCAAGAGAGCAACGAACTCTATCATTGCGTCATCTACTTGGCGCCGGGGGACTACCACTGCTTCCATTCGCCCACCGACTGGAAAGTTTCGCACCGGCGCCATTTTCCGGGTGAGTCTTCCTCTCTAGGAACCTCTGGGTCCTCCGGCGCAACTCTATGGTCAAAACCGTAGCGTCCTCTCTAGGAATCTCGGGATCCTTTGGCGTAAATTTCTCGCGGAAACCGCGCCGCGGACGGATAGTTTTCGTTTTTCTGACCGCCGTTTCTCGCACTCGCGTCCCAGGTTCGCTGATGTCCGTGAATCCCGGCGTGACGCGTTGGATCAAGGAGCTCTTCTGCCACAACGAACGCGTCGTCCTGACGGGGTTCTGGAAGCACGGGTTCTTCTCGCTGACCGCCGTCGGCGCCCAGAATGTCGGGTCCATCCGCATCTATTTCGACCGGGTGAGTACTGCGGGCGGCCATTTTAAATAACCATAATCTTGTAGGAATGTGTTCCGTGAGCGCTTTGCGCAGTTTGGTCCCCAAGGCGTGACGGAAGCCATCTTTAAATATCTGAAGGAATCTCCTCAGGAAGATATAGTTGTCCTTTGAGGTAACTTTCACCTTTAAGATGTGATGGAAGCCATCTTTAAATATATGAAGGGATTTTATGAGGAAAATATAATTGTTTCTTGAGGTAAACCATCTTTAAGACGTGATGGAAGCCATCTTTAAATATCTGAAGGGATTTAATGAGGAAGATATAGTTGTTTCTTGAGGTAAACCATCTTTAAGACATGATGGAAGCCATCTTTAAATATCTGAAGGAATCTCCTCAGGAAGATATAGTTGTCCTTTGAGGTAAACCTCCATCTTTAAGACATGATGGAAGCCATCTTTAAATATTTGATGGAAGATATTGTTGTACCTTGAGGTAAACCTCCGTCTTTAAGACACAATTCAGCTGTCTCTAAATATATGAAGGGACTTCATGGAGAATATATAGCTGTTTCTTGAGGTAAACCATCTTTAAGACATGATGGAAGCCATCTTTAAATATCTGAAGGGATTTCATGAGGAAGATATAGTTTGTACTTTGAGGTGACCTCTATCTTTAAGACATGATGGACGCCATCTTTAAATATCTGAGTGGATATCATGAGGAAGATATAGTTGTTCCCTGAGGTAAACCCTCCGTCTTTAAGACACAATTCAGCCATCTCTAAATATCTGAAGGGATTTCATGAGGAAGATATAATTGTTTCTTGAGGTAAACCATCTTTAAGACATGATGGAAGCCATCTTTAAATATATGAAGGGATTTCATGGGGAAGATATAGTTGTCCTTTGAGGTAAACCTCCATCTTTAAGACATGATGGAAGCCATCTTTAAATATCTGAAGGGATCTCTTGAGGAAGATATAGTTGTTTCTTGAGGTAAACCATCTTTAAGACACGATGGAAGCCATCTTTAAATATCTGAAGGGACCTCATGAGGAAGATATAGTTGTCCTTTGAGGTAAACCTCCATCTTTAAGGCACAATTCAGCAATCTTTAAATATTGGAGAAGATATAGTTGCCCCTTGAGGTAACTTTCACCTTTAAGACATGATGGAAGCCATCTTTAAATATATGAAGGGATTTCATGAGGAAGATATAGTTGGCCCTTTAGATAAACCTCTGTCTTTAAGATACAATTCAGCCATCTTTAAATATATGAAGGGACCTCATGGAGAATATATAGTTGTTTCTTGAGGTAAACCATCTTTAAGAAACGATGGAAGCCATCTTTAAATATCTGAAGGGACCTCATGAGGAAGATATAGTTGTCCTTTGAGGTAAACCTCCATCTTTAAGGCACAATTCAGCAATCTTTAAATATCTGAAGGGATTTCGTGAGGAAGATATAGTTGTCCTCTGAGGTAAATCTCCATCTTTAAATACTTAAAATTACCTCACGGAGAAGAGGAACTTTATGGTCTTTGAGGTAACCTCTATTTTTAAGACACAATACAGCCATTTTTAAATATCCGAAGGAATCTCCTGAGGAAGACATAGTTGTTTCTTGAGGTAAACCTCCATCTTTTATCCTCGAGAAGACACGACATTAGAACCGTATTTGAACGTTTTTCGTATTCCCGCACGTCCCGGTCGCGTTCTCTGTATTCCTGCATGGCAGAAACCGATTTTTTCCTACGAATATTTCCGAATTTTTCTTTCTCCCCTTTCTCAGGACTTACACACCAACAGCCCGCGCTACAACAAGGGCTCCTTCAACGACTTCAGCTTCGTCGGACCCGCGAACCGCGACGGCGTCGCGATGCGGAAAGGCGAGCATTTGGGCGAGTTCAACCTGGGGTCCACCATCGTCCTCATTTTCGAGGCCCCCAAGGACTTCAATTTCTACGTCAAACCGGGACAGAAAATACGTTTCGGGGAAGCCTTGGGATCCCTTTGAGGGACGAAACCTTGCGGCGGCGAAACCGCGACGGAATTTTTTTTTCGAAATATGCAAAAAAACCCAACGAAACGGACTCGAAATTTTCGTAACCGGGAGCAATTTTTTTTTCTTTTTTGCTCAGCAGGAACTGAGTGAGGAAAAAGTAACTTTTTAATTTAAAAAAAATTACCGGAAAAAAAATAAGACGCGGTTTTTTCGCTTTTTTTGTTTTTCGCCGTTTGACGTATCAGGGATCGTGGCCTTCGGAGGACGTAAACCGCGGCGGCTTTAAAAATTCCTCGCTTGTGCCTCGCGGCGGTTTGCGCTGGAAAAAAACACGTAAATAAAATGGACGCAACGCAGTGGGAGGGGGAGAATGAATTCACATTTTTTCCCTTAAATTTTAAAAATTTTTCCAAATTTTTAAACAGCGTGTTTCCGAGGAAGTTTATTACCGCCATTTTTCGTTTTTTTTTTCTTTTCTGCGCTATTCCGGCCTTAAAAAAAAAACTCATATTTTTCGTTAATTAATTCGTCCTTTTTAAAAAAAACAGATTTAGAGAAAGAAAGAAAAATAAAAGTAAATGCATGATAATTGGGTTTTTGGGAAAATAAATATAACGAGGGAGTCTTTTAACGGCGAAAAGCGGCGACGGTTTTCTTTTCTAAAAATTAAATTAAATTCAAAAATAAACAAGTCTAAAAATTACTATAATTCTCCTTTTCTCCTTATGTCCAGTTTGTTAAAAATGATAATTATCCTTTTCTTATGTCCAGTTAATTTTAATTAAACATAATTTCCCCCTCATGCCACTTTAATTTTAATAAAAAATATTTTTCTTTCCATGTCCAGTTAATTTTAGTTAACCATAATTTTCTCCTCAAGTCCAGTTAATTTTAAATAAACAAATTTTCACCTCTTGTCGTTAATTTTAATTAAATATAATTTTATCCTAATGTTCAGTTAATTTTGCTAAATTATAATTTTCTCCTCATGTCCAGTTAATTTTAATTAAATATGTTCTCCTCATGTCCAGTTAATTTTAATTAAAAATAATTTTCTCCTCATGTCCATTTAATTTTTCTTAAATGTAATTTTTCCCTCATGTCCACTTAATTTTAAATATAATTTTCTCCTCATCTCCAGTTATTTTTTGTTAAACATAATTTTCTCCTCATATCAATTTAATTTTAAATAAATATAATTTTCTCCTCGTGTCGTTAATTTTACAAAAATAAATTTTCTCCTCATGTCAGTTTAATTTTAATTAAACAAAATTTTCTCCTCATGTCCAGTTAATTTTTGTTAAACGTAATTTTCTCCTCATGTCCATGTAATTTTACATCTATATAATTTTCTCCTCTTATCCAGTTAATTTTAATTAAAAATAATTTTCTCCTCATGTCAATTTAATTTTAAATAAACATAATTTTCTTCTCATTTTCAGTTAACTTTTCTAAATTATAATTTTATCCTCATGTCCAGTTAATTTTTCTTAAACATAATTTTTCTCTCACGTCAATTTAATTTTAATTAAATATAATTTTCTCCTCATGTCCTCTTAATTTTAATTAAACATAATCTTCTCATGTCCAGTTAATTTTTCTTAAACATAATTTTTCTCTCATATCCAGTTAATTTTAATTAAATATAATTTTTCTCTCATGTCCATTTAATTTTAATGAAACACAATTTTCTCCTCTCTCCAGTTAATTTTGATTGAAAATTCTCTCCTTTTTAATTCCGTTATAAATTTAATTTTTAAACTATTTAATTTTTTGAAAATTTTTTTAGAAATTATTTTTAATCACTTTTGTGTTAAGACCAGCGACAAAAATCAGTGACAATTAGAAAATTCTAAATTTATTTTAAAATTTATTTAAAATTCGGAAAATGCCTCTCCAGAGACCGCGACGACAAAATGGCCGCCGCGCGCGGAAAACTTGTCGCTTAAATAAACGCGAAACGCCGTAAAGACGATAAAAATGTTGCCTTTTTTTGCTCGTTTTTCGCCTAATTATTAGAGGAAATTTCGAAAAATTTTGAGGGCCTAGAAGTTTCTACTTGACGAAAATCCGGTGCTGCGGGGGTCAAGGGTCGCCCGGACGCCATTTTGAACGGCGTCCGGGTTTTTTGGGCGCGATGCTGTGAAATCGTTTTAATTGATTTTTATTTTTATTTTTCAACTGTATTTTTGTATGTCGGGAAAAAAAAGGGAGTTAAAAAACGAAAATAAAAAATGTTCGTCTTAAATTAACGTTCGTTAATTCATTAACTGGAAATGTTTTAGAAACGTAAATAATAAAAAATAATAATAATAATAATAAAAAAGAATGTGTTAAACAATTTTTTGGCTGTTTTTGTTTTCTTTTTTTAATAATAAACGTAATTAAAATAAAAAGAAATAAGAACTGTGATGTTTTGCGACTCCAGTATATGAAAAATGATTATAACAATTTATAATTAAAAATGATTAATATTAATAATATTAAGAAATGATCATTATTAACTATTGTTTTAAAATTAATAATAACAACATATTTTATTATTAATTATAAAATAATAGTTAACATTTTTATTTATTAATAGTAACAATTTATTATTATCAATTATAAAATTTAATATTTTATTATAATAATACAATAATGATGATGATTAATTAATAATCATAAATATTCATTATTTGTAATATTATTAATAAACATTATTAAAAATAACATTAATTATTATTCATTATTATTAAGAAACCTATATACTATATATATTAATGAAGGTTTCTTAATAATAATCAATAGTAATTATTGTTATTTTAATAATATTTATTAATAATATTACAAACAATGAATATTTATGATTATTAATAAATCATCCCCATGATTTTATTAATTATAATAAATGATAAATAACAACAATAAGAATAAATAATATTATAATAAAAAAGAATGCCACAAACAATTTTTGGCTACTATTTGGTTTTTAATATTAAAAATCATTAAAATAAAAAACAAATAGAAATAGTTAATGATTGTTATTAATTAACAATTATAAATATTATTATAAAAACTAACACCTAATATTTATTATTAGTAGTACTAATAATTAAAAATCAATTATTATTATTATAGAAAATAGAACTGAGCTGTTTTGCAACTCACTTATACAAATAAGAAATTATTATTATGATTATAATATAATTATAATTATATATTCTAATTAATTATTATTATAATTTTAAAACAATTAAAAAATATATATATGGGAGTCTCAATACAGTTCAGTATTATAATAATAGAATTTGACTCCTAATTATTAGTATTAGTAAAAATAAATATTAATTATTATTTCAAAAATAATATTTATTATAAATAAACAATAAAAATTAACTAATTATTTCATTACAGTAAACATTTATTTACAGTAGTGTGAATGAAATTATATTAAGTCAAATGGTAAATATTTACGCATCGGGACTCTGTTTCGGTATTTGCGCCAAGATGGCGGCACAATTGCGCAGTTTGCGCGCCGGGACAAAACTCGTAATGACGGACGTCTCTCGAACCCGCGACAATTTACAAGGAATGTTCCTTCGATCCCTCCACCGTAGTCGGGCGCCGCGCAGGACGTAATCCCGTAATATTTTACGTATTGAGCGCGTTTCGTATTTCCCGTACGCGGTCGACGTACGCCTCCATCAGCCGCCGTTCTTCGTCTACGAAGGATTTCAGGGATTCGATCCGGACTCTGAGCTAAAATAGAAAATAAATATAAATATTATACTAATACAATGGAATCGGGGCGAAGGATTGCGCCGAACGCGGAAAAAACGAAAAATAATTATTTTCGCCGCTGTAGGAATATCTTTGTCCTCCAACGCAACTCTATGGTCAATATCGGGTCTACATTTATTCATGTTATTATTATAATATTATTATAATTATACTATTATTATAATATTATTAATATAGTATTATTTATTAATATTAATATTATTAATATTAACTAATAGAAATATAACTATTAAAATATTAATATTATAATTAATATTAATATTTTAATAGTATTATATTATATTAATATTAGTTAATATAATAATATTAAAATATTAATATTATAATAAATACTAATATTTTAATAGTATTATATTATATTATATTAATATTAGTTAATTTTGATATAATATTAATATTATTAATAATATATTAATATTTTAATATAATTATATTAATTAATAATATTGATATTAATTAATATATTGATATTAATATAAAATATTAATTAATATTATGTTCATATTGATATTAATATAATATTAATTAATAATTAATAATATTATTATATTAATCTAAACGGCAATTTACGTAATCCAGCGTTTCCTCCACTTTCTGCGCGTCTCCATCTTTTTCCGCCGCCGCCATTTCGCGCCATTTTCGTAAAAGCCGTTCTCGCCGCCGGCACGACCTGGAGGCGCAAAAACGGACGCGTTTTCGAAAACCCAGATTTACTAAAAATCCGCTTTTCATTCTAGGTCTTTTCCGCCATTTTGGGACCCGCGCCATCAAAATGGCGGCGGGCCAAACTGCGCAATACGGCGTCCGCCGCAGCCCCGGGTCCCGCGCTCGCCATTTTAATTTACGTATTACTCTTACTTCAGCTCTTGTTGCGCGTCGTGGTAACGCCGCATCTTCTCCGCCATGACGCGCAATTCGGCGTCCAGCTGTCCGTCAAATTCTGCGCAATCGGGCCGTCGCGGTCCGCGTTCTTCCGCGTTCAGGTCTGAAAACGAACAAAATGGAAGACGACGAGATTTTGTAAGACTTTCTTACAAAATGGACGCCGCACAGATTCGGTTAATCTTCACAAAATGGCCGCCGGCGCAATTCTTCAAAATGGACGCCGGCGCGATTCGGAGGAACAAAATGGCCCCCGCCACCGCCAATCGGAGGATCTTTAATAATATTAAATTGTAATCATAATAATTCGGAGCGTAATTTGCGCCGTTACCTGGCGCCTCGCGTTCTCGCCGCGCCAAATCGTCCGCCATCTTGAGATTTGCGCCGGTTCCCGCGATTTCGAAAACGGGACGTGGAAGCGTGGACCACGCCACCTGGAAGGGAAAGGATCCGCCATGATGGATCCACCGGGGGACGCCACGATAAATCACGTAAATAAAATGGCGTCCGCTCACCGGTTCGGGCGTCTCTGTCGTCCGTGGCGCGAAGGAAGATGGCGGCAAGAGTTCTGGGTTCGAGGAAACGCCGAAATTGCGCAATGGAAGGGGTCCGGGTTCGAGAGCGAGGAACGGCGGTCTGCGCGGTTTCGGACGCGCCGCTTGCGCCGACCGACTGCGCGGAAAAAGCGAATAAATACGACTAAACGCTTCCGCCATTTAATACGAAATGATTCGTAAAGACGCGATTCGTACTCACTGCTCGGACAAGATGGCGTCTCCGGCGGCGCCGAACGTGACGCGCTTTTTCGCGGGCCCGCGTTTACGGAAAAGCGCCTTCCGCTTCCAGACCGCGAAACAGCGAGCGACGGCGCGGCGACGGCGGCAAGCGACCTGCAACCGTAAAAATACGAAAAATAATCGCGAAAAATAATTACAAAAAAAATAATCCGTCGGGGTCCTCACCTCAAAATGGCGCCGCTCCCGGACGTTTTTCGCGCCGGCCGCGTAGCGCAGGAGCCGCGTGACGCCTTCGCGCAACAATTCGTTCCGATAGGCCTCCGCCGCCGCCTCGATCCGGCGCCGTTTGCGCAGCCGCTCCGCCGCGAACGCGACCCAAGCGTCGAACGCCTGCGGACGACGTGAAACGCGTAAACGGCGTTTTCGAAAAAAACATGGCGGAAGGAATAAAACGGGCGTCTCTTACCTTCGCCAGAAGCGTCCGCGACCAGTGCCACAACGCTCGCGCGGTTTGTCGCCGCTCGCGTCGCCCGGACGCCAACTTTGCGCAAAAACGGAAACGGACGCCATGTTAGCGGCGCGAACTGCGCAAATACGTCGCCCTGCGTTTACGTAAATTTCGAAGCTCACCTGCGTCTTCCACGCGGAGAAGGACGCAGCAAGGATCCGCCGCGAGAGGAAGCGTTCGCCGTGTCGACGCAAAAGCTGCGCAAAAACGAAAAAACGCGGCGTGAAACGGCGTCGGCGGGACGGCGAGGATTCGAAATACGTAAAAGCGCGTCCTCACCGACTTCCTGAGGCGCTGGGTTCGAAACCGTCTCCATCCGGCGAGGGATTTCCGCAGGAGACGCGTTTTGCGCCATTGCGCCGCGGCGGAGAGTTGGCGCCGTTCATGCGCGGATGTCGCGACACGGTCTTTCCAGCGCCGTAACGCTGACATTAGCTTCGCTGTACGAATTTTTGGAGAAAATAAAGCGTCGGTAGGTTGTTTTTTGGCGCCCAGATTTGCGAAAACGCAAAAATGGCGCAAATTGCGAAACGGACCATGAAAAATGGACGCTCACCTCGGTTTAAATGCTTCTTGGCGTCCAAAACGACGTCCGCCGCGCGCCGCCGGGCGTAACCGCGCAAGGCGGCGCAATCCCTCCACGCGAGCGTCGCCTGCGTAAAAAAAATGGCCGCCGTGAGTCGCGGTTTTGGAAGAGGACCCCCTTTCGTTCCCAAAATGGCGTCCGGGGATTTCGTTCGCCGCGTCTTCGGAAGCGAAACCCGCGACGTTTCTCGGATCGCCGCGTTTCCAACATGGCGGCGTACCTTGCGCAGGACGCTTTGCGTATAGCGGCGGTCCGCCAGCGCTGCTTTTCTCGCTTCGTCTTTGGAAGCCATGACGGTTTCCTTCCAAACGCGCAGCGTCCGCCTGAGGACGAAGCGAAAAACCGTAATTTTCGCGTCTGCGGTGAGATGCGAACCTGGCGCCGCAAGATGGCGTCCGGACCGTGGCGTCGAAACGTCTCGCCGAGGTATTTAAAAATGGTAATGATCCGAAATACGAAATTTTGGATCGATTTACCGTAGCAATCCAAGATGGCGGTGTCTCTCCTTTTCCGCGACTTGTGCAAAAACGCGCCGGACGCCGCTCTGGTACGACTGCGAGACGAAAAAAATATATTTATTTTTCGGATATTATTTGGATCAATAATTAATCGATAATGACCTCCGTTGAAGAAAACGTAAATATTTTAATCGGTCCTCGGCGCGATTTTTACGTAAATTTACCATAGAGTTGCGCCGGAGGACTGAGGGATTCCTAGAGAGGTCACTTTCTTTACGCGTTTTTGGGTTATATTTTCGTATTCGGGGACAAAATGGCGTTCCCAGATACGGTCCGAAGAGCGAAAATTTACGTAAAACGCGAATCGCGACGTACCGTCCAAGCGGCGAAAACCCAGCGGAGCAAACGTCGCTGGTAGTGACTTTCGGCGGTGGCCATTTTGTTCCATTTCTCGGAGCGGTGCCTCAGATACTGAGAGGAAATAGATGTCGAAAAAAATTATTTTTTCTGCCATGCAGGAATACATAGAATGACATGCAGGAATACAGAGAACACTAGAGTCAGAAGGGGCTACTAAGGGCCCTAGAGTCCAACCCTCTTCTGCCATGCAGGAATACATAGAATGACATGCAGGAATACATAGAACACTAGAGTCGGAAGGGGCTACTTAGGGCCCTATAGTCCAACCCTCTTCTGCCATGCAGGAATACATAGAATGACATGCAGGAATACATAGAACACTAGAGTCGGAAGGGGCTACTAAGGGTCCTATAGTCCAGCCCTCTTCTGCCATGCAGGAATACAGAGAATGACATGCAGGAATACAGAGAACACTAGAGTCGGAAGGGGCTCCTAAGGGCCCTATAGTCCAACCCTCTTCTGCCATGCAGGAATACAGAGAATGACATGCAGGAATACATAGAACACTAGAGTCGGAAGGGGCTACTAAGGGCCCTAGAGTCCAGCCCTCTTCTGCCATGCAGGAATACATAGAATGACATGCAGGAATACATAGAACACTAGAGTCGGAAGGGGCTACTAAGGGCCCTATAGTCCAACCCTCTTCTGCCATGCAGGAATACAGAGAATGACATGCAGGAATACAGAGAACACTAGAGTCGGAAGGGGCTCCTAAGGGCCCTAGAGTCCAACCCTCTTCTGCCATGCAGGAATACAGAGAATGACATGCAGGAATACATAGAACACTAGAGTCGGAAGGGGCTACTAAGGGCCCTATAGTCCAGCCCTCTTCTGCCATGCAGGAATACAGAGAATGACATGCAGGAATACATAGAACACTAGAGTCGGAAGGGGCTACTAAGGGCCCTAGAGTCCAGCCCTCTTCTGCCATGCAGGAATACATAGAATGACATGCAGGAATACATAGAACGCTAGAGTCGGAAGGGGCTACTAAGGGCCATAGAGTCCAGCCCTCTTCTGCCATGCAGGAATACAGAGAATGACATGCAGGAATACATAGAACACTAGAGTCAGAAGGGACTACTAAGGGCCCTATAGTCCAGCCCTCTTCTGCCATGCAGGAATACAGAGAATGACATGCAGGAATACATAGAACACTAGAGTCAGAAGGGACTACTAAGGGCCCTATAGTCCAGCCCTCTTCTGCCATGCAGGAATACAGAGAATGACATGCAGGAATACATAGAACACTAGAGTCGGAAGGGGATACTAAGGGCCCTATAGTCCAGCCCTCTTCTGCCATGCAGGAATACAGAGAATGACATGCAGGAATACATAGAACACTAGAGTCAGAAGGGACTACTAAGGGCCCTATAGTCCAGCCCTCTTCTGCCATGCAGGAATACAGAGAATGACATGCAGGAATACATAGAACACTAGAGTCAGAAGGGACTACTAAGGGCCCTATAGTCCAGCCCTCTTCTGCCATGCAGGAATACAGAGAATGACATGCAGGAATACATAGAACACTAGAGTCAGAAGGGACTACTAAGGGCCCTATAGTCCAGCCCTCTTCTGCCATGCAGGAATACAGAGAATGACATGCAGGAATACATAGAACACTAGAGTCAGAAGGGACTACTAAGGGCCCTATAGTCCAGCCCTCTTCTGCCATGCAGGAATACAGAGAATGACATGCAGGAATACATAGAACACTAGAGTCAGAAGGGACTACTAAGGGCCCTATAGTCCAGCCCTCTTCTGCCATGCAGGAATACAGAGAATGACATGCAGGAATACAGAGAACACTAGAGTCGGAAGGGGATACTAAGGGCCCTATAGTCCAGCCCTCTTCTGCCATGCAGGAATACAGAGAATGACATGCAGGAATACATAGAACACTAGAGTCAGAAGGGACTACTAAGGGCCCTATAGTCCAGCCCTCTTCTGCCATGCAGGAATACAGAGAATGACATGCAGGAATACATAGAACACTAGAGTCAGAAGGGACTACTAAGGGCCCTATAGTCCAGCCCTCTTCTGCCATGCAGGAATACAGAGAATGACATGCAGGAATACATAGAACACTAGAGTCAGAAGGGACTACTAAGGGCCCTATAGTCCAGCCCTCTTCTGCCATGCAGGAATACAGAGAATGACATGCAGGAATACATAGAACACTAGAGTCAGAAGGGACTACTAAGGGCCCTATAGTCCAGCCCTCTTCTGCCATGCAGGAATACAGAGAATGACATGCAGGAATACATAGAACACTAGAGTCGGAAGGGGATACTAAGGGCCCTATAGTCCAGCCCTCTTCTGCCATGCAGGAATACAGAGAATGACATGCAGGAATACATAGAACACTAGAGTCAGAAGGGACTACTAAGGGCCCTATAGTCCAGCCCTCTTCTGCCATGCAGGAATACAGAGAATGACATGCAGGAATACATAGAACACTAGAGTCAGAAGGGACTACTAAGGGCCCTATAGTCCAGCCCTCTTCTGCCATGCAGGAATACAGAGAATGACATGCAGGAATACATAGAACACTAGAGTCAGAAGGGACTACTAAGGGCCCTATAGTCCAGCCCTCTTCTGCCATGCAGGAATACAGAGAATGACATGCAGGAATACATAGAACACTAGAGTCAGAAGGGACTACTAAGGGCCCTATAGTCCAGCCCTCTTCTGCCATGCAGGAATACAGAGAATGACATGCAGGAATACATAGAACACTAGAGTCAGAAGGGACTACTAAGGGCCCTATAGTCCAGCCCTCTTCTGCCATGCAGGAATACAGAGAATGACATGCAGGAATACAGAGAACACTAGAGTCGGAAGGGGATACTAAGGGCCCTATAGTCCAGCCCTCTTCTGCCATGCAGGAATACAGAGAATGACATGCAGGAATACAGAGAACACTAGAGTCGGAAGGGGCTACTAAGGGCCCTATAGTCCAGCCCTCTTCTGCCATGCAGGAATACATAGAATGACATGCAGGAATACATAGAACACTAGAGTCGGAAGGGGCTACTAAGGGCCCTATAGTCCAGCCCTCTTCTGCCATGCAGGAATACAGAGAATGACATGCAGGAATACAGAGAACACTAGAGTCGGAAGGGGCTACTAAGGGCCCTATAGTCCAGCCCTCTTCTGCCATGCAGGAATACATAGAATGACATGCAGGAATACATAGAACACTAGAGTCGGAAGGGGCTACTAAGGGCCCTATAGTCCAGCCCTCTTCTGCCATGCAGGAATACAGAGAATGACATGCAGGAATACAGAGAACACTAGAGTCGGAAGGGGCTACTAAGGGTCCTATAGTCCAACCCTCTTCTGCCATGCAGGAATACATAGAATGACATGCAGGAATACATAGAACACTAGAGTCGGAAGGGGATACTAAGGGCCCTATAGTCCAGCCCTCTTCTGCCATGCAGGAATACAGAGAATGACATGCAGGAATACAGAGAACACTAGAGTCGGAAGGGGCTCCTAAGGGCCCTATAGTCCAGCCCTCTTCTGCCATGCAGGAATACATAGAATGACATGCAGGAATACATAGAACACTAGAGTCGGAAGGGGCTACTAAGGGCCCTATAGTCCAACCCTCTTCTGCCATGCAGGAATACAGAGAATGACATGCAGGAATACAGAGAACACTAGAGTCAGAAGGGACTACTAAGGGCCCTATAGTCCAGCCCTCTTCTGCCATGCAGGAATACATAGAATGACATGCAGGAATACATAGAACACTAGAGTCGGAAGGGGCTACTAAGGGCCCTATAGTCCAACCCTCTTCTGCCATGCAGGAATACAGAGAATGACATGCAGGAATACATAGAACACTAGAGTCAGAAGGGACTACTAAGGGCCCTATAGTCCAGCCCTCTTCTGCCATGCAGGAATACAGAGAATGACATGCAGGAATACAGAGAACACTAGAGTCAGAAGGGACTACTAAGGGCCCTATAGTCCAGCCCTCTTCTGCCATGCAGGAATACAGAGAATGACATGCAGGAATACAGAGAACACTAGAGTCAGAAGGGACTACTAAGGGCCCTATAGTCCAGCCCTCTTCTGCCATGCAGGAATACAGAGAATGACATGCAGGAATACAGAGAACACTAGAGTCGGAAGGGGCTACTAAGGGCCCTATAGTCCAGCCCTCTTCTGCCATGCAGGAATACATAGAATGACATGCAGGAATACATAGAACACTAGAGTCGGAAGGGGCTACTAAGGGCCCTATAGTCCAGCCCTCTTCTGCCATGCAGGAATACAGAGAATGACATGCAGGAATACAGAGAACACTAGAGTCGGAAGGGGCTACTAAGGGCCCTATAGTCCAGCCCTCTTCTGCCATGCAGGAATACATAGAATGACATGCAGGAATACATAGAACACTAGAGTCGGAAGGGGCTACTAAGGGCCCTATAGTCCAGCCCTCTTCTGCCATGCAGGAATACAGAGAATGACATGCAGGAATACAGAGAACACTAGAGTCGGAAGGGGCTACTAAGGGCCCTATAGTCCAGCCCTCTTCTGCCATGCAGGAATACATAGAATGACATGCAGGAATACATAGAACACTAGAGTCGGAAGGGGCTACTAAGGGCCCTATAGTCCAGCCCTCTTCTGCCATGCAGGAATACAGAGAATGACATGCAGGAATACAGAGAACACTAGAGTCGGAAGGGGCTACTAAGGGCCCTATAGTCCAGCCCTCTTCTGCCATGCAGGAATACATAGAATGACATGCAGGAATACATAGAACACTAGAGTCGGAAGGGGCTACTAAGGGCCCTATAGTCCAGCCCTCTTCTGCCATGCAGGAATACAGAGAATGACATGCAGGAATACAGAGAACACTAGAGTCGGAAGGGGCTACTAAGGGTCCTATAGTCCAACCCTCTTCTGCCATGCAGGAATACATAGAATGACATGCAGGAATACATAGAACACTAGAGTCGGAAGGGGATACTAAGGGCCCTATAGTCCAGCCCTCTTCTGCCATGCAGGAATACAGAGAATGACATGCAGGAATACAGAGAACACTAGAGTCGGAAGGGGCTCCTAAGGGCCCTATAGTCCAGCCCTCTTCTGCCATGCAGGAATACATAGAATGACATGCAGGAATACATAGAACACTAGAGTCGGAAGGGACTACTAAGGGTCCTAGAGTCCAACCCTCTTCTGCCATGCAGGAATACAGAGAATGACATGCAGGAATACATAGAACGCTAGAGTCGGAAGGGGCTACTAAGGGCCCTATAGTCCAGCCCTCTTCTGCCATGCAGGAATACAGAGAATGACATGCAGGAATACAGAGAACACTAGAGTCCGAAGGGGCTACTAAGGGCCCTAGAGTCCAACCCTCTTCTGACATGCAGGAATACAGAGAATGACATGCAGGAATACATAGAACACTAGAGTCGGAAGGGGCTACTAATGGCCCTATAGTCCAGCCCTCTTCTGCCATGCAGGAATACTTAGAATGACATGCAGGAATACAGAGAACACTAGAGTCGGAAGGGGCTACTAAGGGCCCTAGAGTCCAGCCCTCTTCTGCCATGCAGGAATACAGAGAATGACATGCAGGAATACATAGAACACTAGAGTCGGAAGGGGCTACTAAGGGTCCTATAGTCCAACCCTCTTCTGCCATGCAGGAATACAGAGAATGACATGCAGGAATACATAGAACGCTAGAGTCGGAAGGGGCTACTAAGGGCCCTATAGTCCAGCCCTCTTCTGCCATGCAGGAATACAGAGAATGACATGCAGGAATACAGAGAACACTAGAGTCCGAAGGGGCTACTAAGGGCCCTAGAGTCCAACCCTCTTCTGACATGCAGGAATACAGAGAATGACATGCAGGAATACATAGAACACTAGAGTCGGAAGGGGCTACTAAGGGCCCTATAGTCCAGCCCTCTTCTGCCATGCAGGAATACTTAGAATGACATGCAGGAATACAGAGAACACTAGAGTCGGAAGGGGCTACTAAGGGCCCTAGAGTCCAGCCCTCTTCTGCCATGCAGGAATACAGAGAATGACATGCAGGAATACATAGAACACTAGAGTCGGAAGGGGCTACTAAGGGTCCTATAGTCCAACCCTCTTCTGCCATGCAGGAATACAGAGAATGACATGCAGGAATACAGAGAACACTAGAGTCGGAAGGGGCTACTAAGGGCCCTAGAGTCCAGCCCTCTTCTGCCATGCAGGAATACAGAGAATGACATGCAGGAATACATAGAACACTAGAGTCGGAAGGGACTACTAAGGGCCCTATTGTCCAGCCCTCTTCTGCCATGCAGGAATACAGAGAATGACATGCAGGAATACATAGAACACTAGAGTCGGAAGGGGCTACTAAGGGTCCTATAGTCCAACCCTCTTCTGCCATGCAGGAATACAGAGAATGACATGCAGGAATACATAGAACACTAGAGTCGGAAGGGGCTCCTAAGGGCCCTATAGTCCAACCCTCTTCTGCCATGCAGGAATACAGAGAATGACATGCAGGAATACATAGAACACTAGAGTCGGAAGGGACTACTAAGGGCCCTATTGTCCAGCCCTCTTCTGCCATGCAGGAATACAGAGAATGACATGCAGGAATACATAGAACACTAGAGTCGGAAGGGGCTCCTAAGGGCCCTATAGTCCAACCCTCTTCTGCCATGCAGGAATACAGAGAATGACATGCAGGAATACAGAGAACACTAGAGTCGGAAGGGGCTCCTAAGGGCCCTAGAGTCCAACCCTCTTCTGCCATGCAGGAATACAGAGAATGACATGCAGGAATACAGAGAACACTAGAGTCGGAAGGGGCTACTAAGGGCCCTATAGTCCAGCCCTCTTCTGCCATGCAGGAATACAGAGAATGACATGCAGGAATACATAGAACGCTAGAGTCAGAAGGGGCTCCTAAGGGCCCTATAGTCCAACCCTCTTCTGCCATGCAGGAATACAGAGAATGACATGCAGGAATACAGAGAACACTAGAGTCGGAAGGGGCTCCTAAGGGCCCTAGAGTCCAACCCTCTTCTGCCATGCAGGAATACAGAGAATGACATGCAGGAATACAGAGAACACTAGAGTCGGAAGGGGCTCCTAAGGGCCCTATAGTCCAACCCTCTTCTGCCATGCAGGAATACATAGAATGACATGCAGGAATACATAGAACACTAGAGTCGGAAGGGACTACTAAGGGCCCTATAGTCCAGCCCTCTTCTGCCATGCAGGAATACATAGAATGACATGCAGGAATACATAGAACACTAGAGTCGGAAGGGGCTCCTAAGGGCCCTATAGTCCAACCCTCTTCTGCCATGCAGGAATACATAGAATGACATGCAGGAATACATAGAACACTAGAGTCGGAAGGGACTACTAAGGGCCCTATAGTCCAGCCCTCTTCTGCCATGCAGGAATACAGAGAATGACATGCAGGAATACAGAGAACACTAGAGTCGGAAGGGGCTCCTAAGGGCCCTAGAGTCCAACCCTCTTCTGCCATGCAGGAATACAGAGAATGACATGCAGGAATACAGAGAACACTAGAGTCGGAAGGGGCTACTAAGGGCCCTATAGTCCAACCCTCTTCTGCCATGCAGGAATACAGAGAATGACATGCAGGAATACATAGAACACTAGAGTCGGAAGGGACTACTAAGGGCCCTAGAGTCCAACCCTCTTCTGCCATGCAGGAATACAGAGAATGACATGCAGGAATACATAGAACACTAGAGTCGGAAGGGGCTACTTAGGGCCCTATAGCCCAACCCTCTTCTGCCATGCAGGAATACATAGAATGACATGCAGGAATACATAGAACACTAGAGTCGGAAGGGGCTACTAAGGGCCCTATAGTCCAGCCCTCTTCTGCCATGCAGGAATACATAGAATGACATGCAGGAATACATAGAACACTAGAGTCGGAAGGGACTACTAAGGGCCCTATAGTCCAGCCCTCTTCTGCCATGCAGGAATACATAGAATGACATGCAGGAATACAGAGAACACTAGAGTCCGAAGGGGCTACTAAGGGCCCTATTGTCCAGCCCTCTTCTGCCATGCAGGAATACATAGAATGACATGCAGGAATACATAGAACACTAGAGTCGGAAGGGGCTCCTAAAGGCCCTATAGTCCAACCCTCTTCTGCCATGCAGGAATACATAGAATGACATGCAGGAATACATAGAACACTAGAGTCGGAAGGGACTACTAAGGGCCCTATAGTCCAGCCCTCTTCTGCCATGCAGGAATACAGAGAATGACATGCAGGAATACATAGAACACTAGAGTCAGAAGGGGCTCCTAAGGGCCCTATAGTCCAACCCTCTTCTGCCATGCAGGAATACAGAGAATGACATGCAGGAATACAGAGAACACTAGAGTCGGAAGGGGCTACTAAGGGCCCTAGAGTCCAACCCTCTTCTGCCATGCAGGAATACAGAGAATGACATGCAGGAATACATAGAACACTAGAGTCCGAAGGGGCTACTAAGGGCCCTATTGTCCAGCCCTCTTCTGCCATGCAGGAATACATAGAATGACATGCAGGAATACATAGAACACTAGAGTCGGAAGGGGCTCCTAAGGGCCCTATAGTCCAACCCTCTTCTGCCATGCAGGAATACATAGAATGACATGCAGGAATACATAGAACACTAGAGTCGGAAGGGACTACTAAGGGCCCTATAGTCCAGCCCTCTTCTGCCATGCAGGAATACAGAGAATGACATGCAGGAATACAGAGAACACTAGAGTCGGAAGGGGCTCCTAAGGGCCCTAGAGTCCAACCCTCTTCTGCCATGCAGGAATACAGAGAATGACATGCAGGAATACAGAGAACACTAGAGTCCGAAGGGGCTACTAAGGGCCCTATAGTCCAGCCCTCTTCTGCCATGCAGGAATACATAGAATGACATGCAGGAATACATAGAACACTAGAGTCGGAAGGGGCTCCTAAGGGCCCTATAGTCCAACCCTCTTCTGCCATGCAGGAATACATAGAATGACATGCAGGAATACATAGAACACTAGAGTCGGAAGGGACTACTAAGGGCCCTATAGTCCAGCCCTCTTCTGCCATGCAGGAATACAGAGAATGACATGCAGGAATACATAGAACACTAGAGTCAGAAGGGACTACTAAGGGCCCTATAGTCCAGCCCTCTTCTGCCATGCAGGAATACAGAGAATGACATGCAGGAATACATAGAACACTAGAGTCGGAAGGGGCTACTTAGGGCCCTATAGCCCAACCCTCTTCTGCCATGCAGGAATACATAGAATGACATGCAGGAATACATAGAACACTAGAGTCGGAAGGGACTACTAAGGGCCCTATAGTCCAGCCCTCTTCTGCCATGCAGGAATACATAGAATGACATGCAGGAATACATAGAACACTAGAGTCGGAAGGGACTACTAAGGGCCCTATAGTCCAGCCCTCTTCTGCCATGCAGGAATACAGAGAATGACATGCAGGAATACATAGAACACTAGAGTCAGAAGGGACTACTAAGGGCCCTATAGTCCAGCCCTCTTCTGCCATGCAGGAATACAGAGAATGACATGCAGGAATACATAGAACACTAGAGTCGGAAGGGGCTACTTAGGGCCCTATAGCCCAACCCTCTTCTGCCATGCAGGAATACAGAGAATGACATGCAGGAATACATAGAACACTAGAGTCGGAAGGGACTACTAAGGGCCCTATAGTCCAGCCCTCTTCTGCCATGCAGGAATACAGAGAATGACATGCAGGAATACATAGAACACTAGAGTCGGAAGGGACTACTAAGGGCCCTATAGTCCAGCCCTCTTCTGCCATGCAGGAATACAGAGAATGACATGCAGGAATACATAGAACACTAGAGTCGGAAGGGACTACTAAGGGCCCTATAGTCCAGCCCTCTTCTGCCATGCAGGAATACAGAGAATGACATGCAGGAATACATAGAATGCTAGAGTCAGAAGGGGCTACTAAGGGCCCTATAGTCCGACCCTCTTCTGCCATGCAGGAATACAGAGAATGACATGCAGGAATACATAGAACACTAGAGTCGGAAGGGACTACTAAGGGCCCTATAGTCCAGCCCTCTTCTGCCATGCAGGAATACATAGAATGACATGCAGGAATACATAGAACACTAGAGTCGGAAGGGACTACTAAGGGCCCTATAGTCCAGCCCTCTTCTGCCATGCAGGAATACAGAGAATGACATGCAGGAATACATAGAACACTAGAGTCAGAAGGGACTACTAAGGGCCCTATAGTCCAGCCCTCTTCTGCCATGCAGGAATACAGAGAATGACATGCAGGAATACATAGAACACTAGAGTCGGAAGGGGCTACTTAGGGCCCTATAGCCCAACCCTCTTCTGCCATGCAGGAATACAGAGAATGACATGCAGGAATACATAGAACACTAGAGTCGGAAGGGACTACTAAGGGCCCTATAGTCCAGCCCTCTTCTGCCATGCAGGAATACATAGAATGACATGCAGGAATACATAGAACACTAGAGTCGGAAGGGACTACTAAGGGCCCTATAGTCCAGCCCTCTTCTGCCATGCAGGAATACAGAGAATGACATGCAGGAATACATAGAACACTAGAGTCAGAAGGGACTACTAAGGGCCCTATAGTCCAGCCCTCTTCTGCCATGCAGGAATACAGAGAATGACATGCAGGAATACATAGAACACTAGAGTCGGAAGGGGCTACTTAGGGCCCTATAGCCCAACCCTCTTCTGCCATGCAGGAATACAGAGAATGACATGCAGGAATACATAGAACACTAGAGTCGGAAGGGACTACTAAGGGCCCTATAGTCCAGCCCTCTTCTGCCATGCAGGAATACAGAGAATGACATGCAGGAATACATAGAACACTAGAGTCGGAAGGGACTACTAAGGGCCCTAGAGTCCAGCCCTCTTCTGCCATGCAGGAATACAGAGAATGACATGCAGGAATACATAGAACACTAGAGTCGGAAGGGGCTCCTAAGGGCCCTATAGTCCAACCCTCTTCTGCCATGCAGGAATACAGAGAATGACATGCAGGAATACATAGAACACTAGAGTCGGAAGGGACTACTAAGGGCCCTAGAGTCCAGCCCTCTTCTGCCATGCAGGAATACAGAGAATGACATGCAGGAATACATAGAACACTAGAGTCGGAAGGGGCTACTAAGGGCCCTATAGTCCAACCGTCTTCTGCCATGCAGGAATACAGAGAATGACATGCAGGAATACATAGAATAATAAAGATGGCCGGTCCGTCTCACCTGCCGCCATTTTGTCCACGATCTTGATACGAGTTTGGCGTCATGGAACGTCAAGGCTTTGTCCTCTTTAGTCCTCCTGAAGGCAAAAATAAAGGAAAAATTATTTTAATAATAATAATAATAACAACAACAACTTTCAAACACTAGCGTTCTCTGTATTCCTGCATGTCATTCTATGTATTCCTGCATGGCAAAAAAAAAATAATATTTCCCATTCCCACCTTTCCTTGATCTCCTCAACGTTCTCCTTCCAGCGGCAGAAACTCGAACCCAGGACCCGGTATCGGTGATGCTCCGCCGCAAAGCGGATCCCTTCGCGCTCTTCCCGAAAATCAAGGGTCCTGCGGCGCCACAAATCCCAAAACCTGGACAGGAGGCGCCAGTCCGAGTGCGAATCGGCCTGACGGAGCGGAAAAAACGGGAAAATTAAGCTGCCATTTTGGCACGGGAGACAATTTTGCGCGGATGCCGCTCGAAAAAAGTCCGGCCGGACGGAGAACGAGGAGAGAAGAAAAAGCTTTAAAACAATTATATATAAATGGAATATTTTTTTAAAAAATTTGGTCATGTGACGTTACCGTTTCTTCGGCCATTTTGTTCTCCCGCCGCTCGTCGAAGGTCAGCCGCCATCTTTCGAAGAAACGCCGCGTCCAGGTTTCCCTTCGACAGGAAGAGGCGGGGCAAAGTGAGTTTCCTTTTCTGGGTCCTCCAGAGAAACTCTATGGTCAACTTTTTAGAGAAAAGTGTCCTCTCTAGGAATCTCTGGGTCCTCCAAGGCAACTCTATGGTCAATCTCTGACAGAAGCGTCCTCTCTAGGGATCTTTAAGTCCTCCAATAGAACTCTATGGTCATAATATGACAGAAGTGTCCTCTCTAGGAATCTCTGGGTCCTCCAAAGCAACTCTATGGTCAAAATCCGAAATAAGTGTCCTCTCTAGGAATCTCTGGGTCCTCCAAAGCAACTCTATGGTCAAAATCCAAAATAAGTGTCCTCTCTAGGAATCTGAGGTCCTCTAGTACAACTCTATGGTCGACATTTGTGTCCTCTCTAGGAATCTCTAGGTCCTCCAACAGAACTCTATGGTCAAAATTTGACAGAATTGTCCTCTCTAGGAATCTCTAGGTCCTCCAGGAGAACTCTATGGTCAATATTCAATCGAATAATAATAATAATGAAATTAATTCCACGTACCTATAGAAGCCGGCGGCCATTTCCTTCCCCGCGTCGCGTCGGCGCCGATATTCTACGAATTTCTTCCAGGCGCGGAAAGCCGCCGTCAGGACGACCGCGCCAAAATGGCGGTCGGCTTTGGCGAGTTGAAGCTGAATTTCGGGGAAAAATAAGGATCTAGGAGTATTTTAATTTCGGAGGATATTTTAGACCGAACGCCGTTCGCGTACGAAACCAGCGGCGCAGCGGGGACCCGGGTTCGAATCCCTGCGCAGTCGCGGAAAGCGGCCAAAAAAGACTATATTAATTGATTTTAATTAAATTAAAAATAGGAAGATTTTACGGTTACCTTTTGGCGCCTTTCAGAGTTGTAACGTTCTCGCCATTTTCCGAAATATTTGCGCAGTACGACCGCGCTGGAAACGAGGAAAATTAAAAAGTAATATATTATAAAAATATATAAATATATATACATTTATTAATATATATATATATATATATATATTTAACATTTTTATGAAACATAAAAATCTGTTTATAAATTATAAAATAATAGAAATATAAATATACTGAATATCGTTAGATTTTACTTAAAATAAAAATGTTTCAAAAATATAGAAATATATATTTATTAAATAAATATTTTTAAAACATTTAAAAAACAAAAATATTTCAAAATTATAAAATAATAAACAAAAATATAAGTAAATATAAATATACTGAAGATCGTTAGATTTTATTTAAAATTATATTTGAAAAATCAATATATATATATATATATATATATATTTATTAAATAAATATTTTAAAAATTCAAAAAAGAAAATTGCTTATAAATTATGAAATAATAAAACTAAATAAAAATATACTTATTTATATTTATTCATAATCATATTACAATTATTATATCATCTGTTAATACAAATATATATTTTAAACATAAACATATTTATATTTATTTATATTCTTATTATAATTATTATATTGTATATTTATATAATTATATATTTTTAACATAAACATATTTATATTTATTCGTATTCATATTATAATTATTATATTGTATTTTTATATAATTATATATTTTCAAAAGAAATATAAAAATTTATATTTTAAATATAAAAACATTTATAATAGATATAATACATTTACATATATTTAAAATATATATATTTACACTTTAAGCATAAATATTTTAAATATAAAATGACATTTTATATATATATAATTATGTATTTAAATATATATATTTTAAAAATATATGATATTTATATAAAAACATATGATTATTTCAAATAATATTTTTAAAATTAACTATTTTTTAAACTTAATTTAATTTAATTCCGTAATTTAATTTAAATTAAATTTAATTTAAATTAAATTAAATTACGAACGTTATCGGAACGGCGCGGTTTTGGACGCCATTTTGCGCGCCGACACCACATCCCTTTAACGCTCCTATATTTCGCGATTCGCTTTGCGCACCTGTAGCGAGTGCGAGCCGCCATCGTCAGCGTCCGATGATCCTCTTCCTCCTTTTCTTCCGAACGCGACGTCCATCGATTCCACGTTCTGCGCAAAACCTGTAACGAAGGCGAGAAAACGGCGTCCGTACGAAAAAAACGTACAGATACGAATCCTGTTGGGGTCCCGCGTTCGAGTCCCGCGGAGACCCAGGAAAACGAATTCCGTGAAACGAATTCCGTAATTTTTCGCGAATCGTACGTTGAGCCAGAGTCGTGACGCTGCGGCAAACGAGGGAAACGTTAATCCAATAAAATCGATTAAATTTCGCGAAACTCACCGTAATTCGGAATTGCTGGTGCGCCAAATTATTTCGTATCTGTTTCGCGGAGGCGTCCGCGACGTTTTCGCGCAATCCGCGGAGCGCGCAGATCTACGGAAAAGACCATACGGGATTTTTAGTTTCGTTTTTTCGTGTAATTGGACGCCATTTTGAATCGAAGCTAATTCACGAGAAAAAGCGGATCGTTACCAGCAAACGGCGCCGGCGGTGACCGTCCGCCATTTTGTAACGCGCCGCTTTTTCCGCGCGAAACGCAACGTCTGAGGCGCGGGTTAAGAAAATATTTTGTTTTTGTTTCCACGTATTCCCGCACGTCAGGTATTCCTGCACGTCCGGTTACGAAAAAAGGGATACAGAGCTTCCATCGCGCGAAAACGCGCTGCGCGGCGAGCCTTTCGCCGATTCGAACGGCGCGCTCTTCGTTCCGGCGCCGTTCCCCGATTCGCTCCCGAGCCAGACGCCATTTTGAGACGCAACGGCGTAGTACGCGGTCGCGGATGTACGCAGACGCGAGCCCTGGAACGAAAAAAACGCCGCGATTGCGCAAAATGGCGTCCAAAGCGGCGCCAAAATGGATTATTTCAGGAGTCCGGACGCGGTCGACTTACGTTTCTGGAGCGTTTTTTCCGTCCGTCGGCAAACGTAGACGCGCCACGTTTCCATGTATTTCCTCATGCGACGATGGCAGTCGTGTCCGACCGCCATTTTGTATTTTTGGCGCCAAACGTACATCTCTCTCCATTGAAACCAGGCCTGGCGACGAAAAAAAATTAAATAAGCGTCAAAATATTGATTTTTCACCCCGGAATGCGTTTCGGCGGACGTTTCGGCCATGTTTTGGGCACTTCCTGCGCCGATTTTGGCGCAGGAAGTGCCTGTTTGAAACGCAGGAAGTGCGCAGAAGTCACTTCCTTTTTCCCAAAATGCCATTCCTGTCTTATAAAATCCATTTCCTAATACTCAAGTCTGTAGGAAGTCGTTTTCCCTCACTTTTTCGGCACTTCCTGCGCAGTTTTTCTGCGCAGGAACTGGCTTTTTTTCCAACAGGAAGTGAGCAAAAGTTACTTCCTTTTTCTCAAAACGACATTCCTGTCTTATAAAATGTATTTCCTAAAGCTCAAGTCTGTGGGAAGCCATTTACCTCACGTTTTCGGCACTTCCTGCGCAGTTTTTTGGCGCAGGAAGTGCCCGTTTTAAGCACAGGAAGTGCCCAGAATTTACTTCCTTTTCCAAAAAGGGTCTTTCCTAGTACTAAGGAAAGATACTTCCTTGTACCAAAGCTTTACGGCGTTTCCTTCACGTTTCGGGGGCACTTCCTGCGCCGTTTTTGGCGCAGGAAGTGCGTTTTTTAGCAAACAGGAAATGAGCGGAAGACATTTTCTTTTTCGTCCGGCACTCACGCGAAACTGCAGCCGCCGCGCCCAATGTCCGAGAGCCCGAGCCGCCATTTTGTCCGCTTCGCGATTTCGTATCCATCGCCGCCTCCACGAACCCCAGGACAGGCTGCGAATAGACGCGAAAATTTTCAATATTTTAACGCCGACGGCATACGTAAAAAAAAGGAAGCGCCAAATTCGAACGCGGTTCTCACCGGAGGACGCTCCGCTCGCGGAAACGGACGGCCTCCGTACGCATCCTCCGCTTCGCGCGACGCAGCTCCACGTAAATCCGCCAACGGCGCAAGACCGCGTTGTAAAGTACGAACCTGCGCGAGACGCAATAAAAAACGATCAAAATGGCCGACAGATACCGACGCAGAGGGGCGGCGGCCATTTTGTTTGCGCAAAAAACGGATGCCGCGTCGCAATGTTCGCCCACCGGTTATGGCAGTCGGCTCTGACGGACAGCTTCCACTCGCGGCACGCGGCCCCACCATTCGTCCTTCCACGCCGCGAAGGCGCGGCGCAGCGTCCCGCGTTCGCGATGGCGCCTGAAACGGAAATTCGAAAACGCGGAGAAGACGATAAAGATATATACGGATAATTTGTTCGATATAGAAGTGGCCATAGAGTTGACCGTAGAGGTTCCCAGAGAGGACGCGTCGATTAAATGCGCAAAATTTACGAAAAAGCGAATTTTTACGAAAATTTGCGAAAACCTGGCGCGGGAAGGGAGGACTCTTCCGAAGGTCTTCTTCGTCCACAAATAAAAGAATTTCCTGGCCAAGTGTCTGAAAAAGACGAAATTAATTCGTTTTATTTTTGGGATAGAATTAAATTCAAAAGCCGAAATTAATTTGATATTTGATATAGAATTGAATTTATACGTGAAATTAAATTTATATTTCATAGAAAGGTTGGATTTAAACATCAAATTAATTTTATATTTTATATAAAGTTTGGATTTAAACTCAAAATTAATTTTATATTTAATATTCAGGTTGGATTTAAATGTGAAATTAATTTTATATTTAATATACAGGTTGGATTTAAAGAAAATATAATTTTATATTTCATATAAAGTTTGAATTTAAGCACTAAATTAATATTATATATAATATACAGGTTGGATTTAAACACGAAATTAATTTCATATTTAATATACAGGTTGGATTTAAACAGTAAATTAATTTTATATTTAATATATAGGTTAGATTTGAACCTGAAATTAATTTTATATTAAATTTTAACTTTGGATTTAAACATTAAATTAATTTTATATTTATAAATAGGTTGGATTTAAACACGAAATTAATTTTATATTTAATATACAGGATGGATTTATACGTGAAATTAATTTTATATTTGATATACAGGTTGAATTTAAACATATTATTTCTATTTATTTTGTCTTTTTTAATTGATCTATTTTATTGATCTATTAATCTGTCTATTTTAATTGATTTATCTACTTACATTAAGCATTAATTTTATTTTACATTTATTTTATCTATTTTAATTGGTCTATTTTATTGATCAATTTATCTATTTTTAATTCATCTGTCTACATACATTTAATTCATCTTTTTACATTTATCTATTTTATTGATCTATCAATCTGTATATTTTAATTGATTTAGCTACTTACATTCATTTTATCTATTTTAATTGATCTTTCCTTTGATTGATCTCTTTACATACATTTATTTTATCTATTTGAATTGATCAATCTACATACAAGTTGAATTTAAATACCAAACTCATTTGATAAATCATGTACAGGTTTAGTATAAATAATATATATAATAATTAATAATTTAATTATGTTTGTGTATTACCTGATACGTAGTTCTTTCAACCGTCCTCCGCGGTTCCAGGTGTAACCGACGCGGTAAACGGTCCCGCGACTCGCACTCGGGACCCGGCTTACGTCGAGACGAGGAAGAACTTTAGGACCGTACGATTTTTGTCCCTTTGGGACCTTTAGACTGAAAAATCAATAAAAATAAATCGGCCAGCCCTTTTTAATATATTTAAAAATTATTATTTCCAATCTACGCTTCGGAAAATGACGCAGTTCGACGCCGCTATTTAAACGCCATTAATGGCGGTTAAAAGTGGTATCAAACTGAATTATTTCTACAGTGTAGACGCACCTGTAATTTATTTTATTATTATTTATTCCTATTAAATTCGTCTCGCGTTTATTACCTGGTCTTTGTCTTTTTCTCCATTATTTGAAAAATCTTTTTATTCCTCGATTCCTGGAAAGACAGAAGAAGAAAATTGTCATTTTTGCAATATATTATAATATATTAAATTTATATAAATATTTTATTCGTATAATATTATATGATATGAATATTTATTGTTTTATATTGTATTTGTATAAGTATTAATTTAATTGAGTATTATATTAATATTATATTTTATTATATTAATATAATATTATACTTTATATCAGATTAATATTAATATTATATTTTAAGTATCATATTCATATAATGTTATATTTATACATTATACAAATATAATTATTATATTTATATACTATATTGAGAACCTTAAATATAAATTAGAATAATTTTTTATAATATTTTATAATGTAGTAAATTTATATAAACATTATATTAATAAAATATTATATGACATATCTATTATTATTGATTGTATTTATTTAAATATAAAAGTATATATATATATATATATATATACACACACAGTTAAGTATTATTTTAATAAAATATTTTATATCAAATTAATATTAATGTTATATTTTAAGTATTATATTCATATTATATTAAATAAACAAATATTTACTAATTTTATTTACTTATAGATAATATTTATTTATTAGTAAATAAAATTAATAAAGATTAATAAATAATAAATTGGTGGGAGTGAGGAGGAAGTTACTTATTTCGGGGTAACCATTTTCCTTTCGTAGCCAGCCCAAAAAAGTAACTATTCCACCCCCCCAAAATAACACTCGCTTTCAGTAATTAAGTAATTAGTTGAGTAATTAAGTAACTAAACCCAACCTAACAGAGTCATTGAAAAAAGTAGAAAGGTAGTTTTTTGGGATAGTTGTCCAAATAAGTAACTTTTTCCTCTGCTCCAAACTTCTGCCTGAGTAACTAAGTAGTTAAGTAACTATTCCTTGAATTGCATGGGATAAAGAGTTACGAAGTTCCTTTTTTCCCCAGAGAATTGCAAACCTTCCTTGCAAAGAAGGCCCCCATGCAATCCTATGGGATTACCTGAGAGTAACGAAAGTAAAGAGAATAAAAGGAACGTTTTTTCTTTGCAAAACTCCTTTTCCTGCAAAATGCAAAACTACTTCTTTATCTTTACCCAGATTTGAGGCTGGCCTTTGAAAACGCCTGAAGGACCCCTCCTTGGATTCCAAACAGTTTCCTGTGAAAATATATAATTATATAAAATGTTAAAAATGTAATTAATTACATACATACATAACTAGAGATAAATATATATATATATATATGTTTATTCTGTTGGTTTACTTTTTAATCACCTTTATGGTTTACTTTTTAATATATATATATTAAAAAGTATATATATATATATATACACACACATATACATAATTTAATATATATATATATATATTAAATTATATATATATATATATATATATATACTTTTAAATATATTATATTTACATATATAATATATATTGATATAGATATATATTATATATTGAAAAGTATATATTGAAAAGTGTATATATAATTTAATTAATATATACAATATATATTAATTATATTATATTATATATATATTCTTTTAATATATATTATATTTATTAATAAGTATATATATATATAATATAATTTTGTTAATACATAACATAGTAAGAAAATTATGTTTTATATATATATATAATTTTTCATGTATATATATTTATAGTATATTTATATATTAAAAATATGTATATATATAAAATATAATTTAATTAATCTATAATATATTTAGTAAAATGTTAATATAAATATATTATGTGTATATTAATATAATTATATATAATTAAATATATAATATGTAATAGATATTACATACATCTTTAAGAATATATATATTAAAATTTTTATATATATTTATATTAATATATAAAAATATATTATATATATATATACATATATATATATATATATATAGGTTTATACACAGAGAAACAAAAATACATATTATTATATATGTGGTTCCTAATAACATGTAAATAAAACATACATAGTAATATTTATATATATAAAATATATATAATTATATATATTATTATATTATATTATATTATATGTTTTTGTGTATATATATATATATTATATATATATATTTTTAATTTTCCAGTCAGGCGCAACAGATAGACACCCTCAAATTGGGGTCCTTTCTGAGGAGAAACAACGTTGGCTGCTTCTGCGCATGCGCCGAGTTCTTAAGCAACAGTATCCTCGGCCGCTTTCCCTCTTTTCTCACGTTTTCCTTTCTTGTTCCCGCGAGATTTCCCTGTTCCGCCTCCTCCAAATCTAGTGCGCATGCGCGGAGTACAGAAGACTCACCATCCTAGGCTTTGTCGCCTCTTTTCTCGAGTTTTCCTTCCAGTTCTCGCGAGATTTCCTTCTTCCGCCTCCTTTAAATCTCCTGCGCGTGCGCGGAGTCTGGACGAAACACTATCCTTCCCTCTTTTCTCGCGATACTTCCTCTCTCCACCTCCTTCAATGAATCTGCGCATGCGCGGAGTACTCTAATATGAAAAATCTCCCTTCCAGCTCTCGCGAGATTTCTCTCGGAAGGCGTTTTCGGCCTCAAAATCGTCTTCTGCGCATGCGCGGAGGCCCGAATAAGCCTGATATCTCGTTTTTCTCCGTAAATTCTCGCGATATTTCCCTCCTCCGCCCAGAAAACCGACTCCTGCGCATGCGCGTTGGGTATTAAATAGGGGGGAGGGGGCGGGGAGCGGAGGCCTCCCTTTTTTTCGGTCTTTTTCTCCGTTTAATGGCGGCGGCTGAAGAGGAGGAAGGAGGAGGAGGAAAAGGGGAGGAAGGGGAGCGGTTTTGGGGGCCTCAGGACGACGGCCCTGCCAGGTAGGCCCTCAGGAGCCTCTTATTGAGCCTCCTGAGCTTAAAAGACGCTTTCCTGAGGCTCACAAACAACAGCCCTGCCAGGTAGGACCCTCCAAATGAGGCTCAGGAGGGGTCTTTTCAGCCTCAGGACGACAACCCTGTGAGGTAGGACCTCAGGAGCCTTTTATTGAGCTTCTTGAGCTTAAAAGACGCTTTCCTGAGCCTCAAAAACAACATCCCTGCCAGGTAGGACCCTCCAAATGAGGCTCAGGAGGGCTCTATTCAACCTCAGGACGACAACCCTGCCAGGTAGGACCCTCAAAGAACGGCAGCCCTAACACTGAGCTTAAATAGGTTAAAATAGTGCTTTTGGGGCTTGTGGTCCCCACACTATCCCCCTTTAAGAGGTTTTGGACTACAACTCCCATGAGCCTCAGCCATGTTGGCCAATGGCCGGGGATTCTGGGAGTTTGAGTCCCCTAAAGGGGCACTGTTTAATCCTGCCCTAAAGGCAAGTATGGCAATAAAATGGTGTCCTTGGACTACAGCTCCCAGAAGCCTCAGCCATGTCGGCCAATGGCTTGGGATTCTGGGAGCTGTAGTCCAAAATTCTCTTAAAGGCTTGGGGAAACCATTGGAGCTAATGGGAAAAGGCATTAAGACCCTTAAAGGTAGTATTTAACCGGTTTCCTATTTTCCCAAACTTTGGACTCCGACTCCCATGAGCCTCAGCAGCCGGGGATTCTGGGAGTTGAAGTCCGAAATGCGCAGAGGTTTAGAAAGCTTATAGAAGACGGGATACTTGAGGGTCAAACTCTTTATTTTAAATGGTTTAATAATTTATTTATTTTAAAAATTTAAAATTGTATATTTTTAATTATTTATTAAAATTAAATTATACTTAATTACAATTTGTAATTAAAAATACTTCTAAATAAAAATACAGTTTATTTTATTTAAAATTATTTTGTTTTCAAAATTAAAAATATTTTTAAATAAAAGAAATAAATTATTAAAGAATTATTAATTATTTTCATAATAAATAATAGTGAATTACAAATTAAAGCAATTATTAATTATAATAATAATATTATCTACATTTAATTATTATTTTATTAATTTTCAAATAAATTAAATTCTTAAAAATAAATGTTTGATCAATTTAAATAATTATGAATTGTTTTACAGATACCTTTAAATTTTTAAAATTTATATTTTATTAAATAATAATAATATTTATTAATTTCAAATGAATTAAATAACAAATATTTAAATATTACTTAATAACTATTAATTATTTTTAAAATGTTTTTAAAATTTAAACATTAAAAAAATAACTTTAATTTAATTGATTTTAATTATAATAATATTTCTATGTAGTTATAATTTTTAACAGACATACAGCACTAATAGACGAACAATAAACTCAAAAATGAACGAAAACATATCAAACATCAACCAGATAAATTAAATTAAAAGTGGCTTCCCGTCCTTGGATTATTGGTGTGCTTAATTATTATTTTGTACTTATTAAATAAATTAAATAACAAAATTTATAAGTGCATTTTAAATAATTTTTTTATTATTAAATAATTATTAATTCTTTTAATAATGGCTTTAAAATTTTAAATAATATTTAATTAAGTAAATATGTAATAATTAAATAAATATTTAATTATTAAATAAATCTTAATTATTTTAATATGGCTTCACAAAATATTTTTTTTTAATTTTAAATTTAAATTTTAAAAAATGTAAATTAAATTTTAAAAATTACCTTTTCTTCGTTTTTATGGTTTTCCTCGCCGTCCAGGCGTCGCGGGATCAGCGATGGATAAAAAGGTCTCGCTGACGGAAGCGGTGAACGGCGGCGGACCTTTCCCGGACGCCCGCAGGACCCACGCCATGCGGTTCCCCCATCGTTACACGAAAGTAATTAATTAGCGGCTGTTACGAAACGAACGGCGACGGAAAGGTACGAAATTTGCGGTTTTTAACGCGTATTTTTCCTTCGTTTTCTCTAGGAGGAACTCCTGGACATCAAGGAGCGTCCGCACTCGAAGCGGCGGCCGTCGTGCCTTTCCGAAAAATACGACAGGTGAGCTTTTAAAGCGTCTTTCGCAATCCGGGCCTCTCTAGGAATCTGTAGGTCCTCCAGAGCAACTCTATGGTCAATGTTTTCCCATAGAATAACATTGAAAGACTTACAAATGCCAAAAGTGTCCTCTCTAGGAATCTGTAGGTCCTCCAAGGCAACTCTATGGTCATTGTTTTCCCATAGAATAACGTTATACCAAAAGTGACCACTCTAGGAATATGTAGGTCCTCCAAGGCAACTCTATGGTCAATGTTTTCCCATAGAATAACATTGGGAGACCTACAAATGCCAAAATGTCCTCCGTAGGAATCTGTAGGTCCTCCAAGGCAACTCTATGGTCAATGTTTTCCCATAGAATAACATTGAAAGACTTACAAATGCCAGAGGTGTCCTCTCTAGGAATCTGTTGGTCCTCCAAGGCAACTCTATGGTCAATATTTTTCCATAGAATAACATTGGGAGACCTACAAATGCCAAAAGTGTCCTCTCTAGGAATCTATGGTTCCTCCAGTGCAACTCTATGGTCAAAAATTAGCCATAGAAAAACATTGGAAGACCTACAAATACCCAAAACTGTCCTCTCTAGGAATCTGTAGGTCCTCCAATGCAACTCCATGGTCAATATTTATCAGAAATGTCCTCTCTAGGAATCTCTAGCTCCTCCAGTACAACTCTATGGTCAAAATCTTCCTATATAATAACATTGTACTTAATCCCCGGAGAAAATGTCCTCTCTAGGAACCTCCGGGTCCTCCAACGCAACTCTATGGTCAAATTTTGCGCAATTTTTTTCCCCATCGTAACAGCGACGGCGTCTGGGACCCGGAAAAATGGCACGCGTCGCTGTACCCGAATTCGGGACGGACGTCTCCGGCGGAGCCGCTCAAGAAGGACGCGGATTCGGACCGCGCTTCGCTCGTCCGGCGCCTTATCGGTGAGTCCGCGCCGCCAAACGGCGCCGCGGCGGTTTCGAAAATTTTTCGAAACCGCCATTTTTTTGCATGCACGGTTTTATATAAATAATCGTAAATTTGAAAAAATTCGTAAACCAAATTTTTGTGTATCGCGCTTAATTTGACCGTAAAAACCGCGCAGACCCGCGCGAACGCGTGAAAGAAGACGACCTGGACGTGGTCCTGAGCCCGCAGAGGCGGAGCTTCGGCGGCGGGTGTCACGTGACCGCCGCGGTCGGGCCGCGCCGCGCGGGGAGCCCCCTGGAGAAGGAGAGCGACGGCGTCCGCGTCATCGGCGGGCGACGCATCGGGAGCGGGCGCATCATCGCGGCGCGGAATTTCGAAAAAGAGCACCGCGGCGGCGGCGAGAAGGAGCCCCGCGACGCCAGGGACCGCGACCGCGAGTACAAGGACAAGCGGTTCAGGGTGAGTTTTGTAAAAAAAATGGCCGCTCTAGGAATATCTGGGTGCCCCCAACGCAATAAAATATATTTATATTTAATATAATAAATAAATTTATATTGAAAAATAAATATTACTTAAATATGTAATATTATCTGATACTATTAAGTAACGTTCAATTAATTTTTTAATATTATTAAATTATCAAATACGTATTTGTTCTTTTTGAATAAATATTTAAAGCTATGAATAAATATATATTTAAGTAATATTTGATACACTTATGTTTTCAAATATTATGTTTTCTAAGTATTTAATATTTTAAAAATAAATATTAATTAGTTAATATTGTTTTATATTATCTAATATTATTAAGTAATGTTTATTTAGTACTGTTCAATTATCAAATACATATTTTATCTTTCTAAATAAATATTTAAAGTTATGAATAAATTTTTATTTGTACAAATACCTTTATTTAATATTTTAACAATAAATATTACTTACTTAAAATTAATTAATATTAAGTAATGTTTAATTAATTCACATTGTTAAATTATCAAATACGTATTTGATCTTCTTAAATAAATATTGGAAGTTATAAATAAATTTATATTTAAACAAATATGTTTGTTCAATATTTTAGAAATAAATGTTAGTCATTTTAATATTATTTAATATTATCTAAAATTATTAAGTAATGTTTAATTATTTAATATTTTTAAATTATCAGACACATATTTGATCTTTTTTAAATAAACATTTAAAGTTATAAATAAATTTGTAATTAAACAAAAAGCTTATTATTTAATATTGTTAAATTATCAAATACATATTTGATCATAATTTATATGTTTATATAATTTATAATTTAAATTTTTGTTTAAATTACATTTCCGTATATCTCACGTTTTTGATGAGTTCGCAAATTACGTTTTTGCGCACTTATGTTTACATATCATGCCACTTCATATACATTTTTATATGTCATTATTTAATTCATCGTTTCCTTTAAATTACATTTTCGCGCCGCTTACCTCTCACGCTTTCGCGCGCGTCGCAAATTACGTATTTCCGCCGCTCGCGTTTCCGCGCCACGCGGCGCGACTTTTCGACGCGGGTCGCGACGTATATATTTTTCCGGCGTAATTTTTTCTCCTTTCTCCGCTTCTTTCGAAACCCAGCGCGAGTTCGGCGACGGGAAGCGCGTTTTCGGCGAACGGCGCCGCAACGACTCGTACACGGAGGAGGAGCCCGAATGGTTCTCCGCCGGACCCACGAGCCAATCGGAAACCATAGAGTTGACCGGATTCGACGACAAAATCCTCGAGGAGGAGCACAAGGGACGAAAACGCGCGCGGCGGCGTACGGCGTCGCTGAAGGAAGGTAACAAAATGGCGGCCGCGGCGGTCACGGTCGCCGTTGCGGAACCGCGTACGAACCTCGCCGCGTTTTGCGCGGTCTTCGTACCACCATTTTGGGCCGCTGTACGGCTCCGGTTGCGTTTTGCGCCGTTTTCAAAATGGCGGCTGCGCGATTTCGAAATAATAAAAGCTTCGTCCTTCGCAGGCGTCGAGTGCAACGGCGGAGTCGCCGAGGAGGAGGAAATGCAGACCGCGCCGAGTCGGGAAGCGGTGGCGGCGGCGGAACAGGAAGTGGCCCGGGAAGCGGTCCTTCAGGAAACTTCCCCCGGAGGAGAGTTCGATTTCAACGAGTTTTTCAATCTGGATAAGAGCGTCCCGGGCCTGGCTTCGGTGAGTCCCTTTCTGCCATGCAGGAATACAGAGAACACGCCTTCTGCCATGCAGGAATACATAGAATACTCCTTCTGCCATGCAGGAATACAGAGAATGACATGCAGGAATACATAGAACACTAGAGTCGGAAGGGGCTACTAAGGGCCCTAGAGTCCGACCCTCTTCTGCCATGCAGGAATACATAGAACGACATGCAGGAATACATAGAACACTAGAGTCGGAAGGGACTACTAAGGGCCCTATAGTCCAACCCTCTTCTGCCATGCAGGAATACATAGAACGACATGCAGGAATACATAGAACACTAGAGTCGGAAGGGGCTACTAAGGGCCCTAGAGTCCAACCCTCTTCTGCCATGCAGGAATACATAGAATGACATGCAGGAATACATAGAACACTAGAGTCGGAAGGGACTACTAAGGGCCCTAGAGTCCAACCCTCTTCTGCCATGCAGGAATACAGAGAATGACATGCAGGAATACATAGAACACTAGAGTCGGAAGGGACTACTAAGGGCCCTAGAGTCCAACCCTCTTCTGCCATGCAGGAATACAGAGAATGACATGCAGGAATACATAGAACACTAGAGTCGGAAGGGACTACTAAGGGCCCTATAGTCCAGCCCTCTTCTGCCATGCAGGAATACAGAGAATAACATGCAGGAATACATAGAACACTAGAGTCGGAAGGGGCTACTAAGGGCCCTAGAGTCCAACCCTCTTCTGCCATGCAGGAATACATAGAATGACATGCAGGAATACATAGAACACTAGAGTCGGAAGGGACTACTAAGGGCCCTATAGTCCAGCCCTCTTCTGCCATGCAGGAATACATAGAATAACATGCAGGAATACATAGAACACTAGAGTCGGAAGGAGCTACTAAGGGCCCTATAGTCCAACCCTCTTCTGCCATGCAGGAATACATAGAATGACATGCAGGAATACATAGAACACTAGAGTCGGAAGGGACTACTAAGGGCCCTAGAGTCCAACCCTCTTCTGCCATGCAGGAATACAGAGAATGACATGCAGGAATACATAGAACACTAGAGTCGGAAGGGGCTACTAAGGGCCCTATAGTCCAGCCCTCTTCTGCCATGCAGGAATACATAGAATGACATGCAGGAATACATAGAACACTAGAGTCGGAAGGGACTACTAAGGGCCCTAGAGTCCAACCCTCTTCTGCCATGCAGGAATACAGAGAATGACATGCAGGAATACATAGAACACTAGAGTCGGAAGGGACTACTAAGGGCCCTAGAGTCCAACCCTCTTCTGCCATGCAGGAATACATAGAATGACATGCAGGAATACATAGAACACTAGCGTCAGAAGGGGCTACTAAGGGCCCTATAGTCCAGCCCTCTTCTGCCATGCAGGAATACATAGGATGACATGCAGGAATACATAGAACACTAGAGTCGGAAGGGGCTACTAAGGGCCCTATAGTCCGACCCTCTTCTGCCATGCAGGAATACAGAGAATGACATGCAGGAATACATAGAACACTAGAGTCGGAAGGGGCTACTAAGGGCCCTATAGTCCGACCCTCTTCTGCCATGCAGGAATACATAGAACGACATGCAGGAATACATAGAACACTAGAGTCGGAAGGGGCTACTAAGGGCCCTAGAGTCCGACCCTCTTCTGCCATGCAGGAATACATAGAACGACATGCAGGAATACATAGAACACTAGAGTCGGAAGGGACTACTAAGGGCCCTATAGTCCAACCCTCTTCTGCCATGCAGGAATACATAGAATGACATGCAGGAATACATAGAACACTAGAGTCGGAAGGGGCTACTAAGGGCCCTAGAGTCCAACCCTCTTCCGCCATGCAGGAATACATAGAACGACATGCAGGAATACAGAGAACACTAGAGTCGGAAGGGGCTACTAAGGGCCCTATAGTCCGACCCTCTTCTGCCATGCAGGAATACATAGAACGACATGCAGGAATACATAGAACACTAGAGTCGGAAGGGACTACTAAGGGCCCTAGAGTCCAACCCTCTTCTGCCATGCAGGAATACATAGAATGACATGCAGGAATACATAGAACACTAGAGTCGGAAGGGACTACTAAGGGCCCTAGAGTCCAACCCTCTTCTGCCATGCAGGAATACATAGAATGACATGCAGGAATACATAGAACACTAGAGTCAGAAGGGACTACTAAGGGTCCTATAGTCCAACCCTCTTCTGCCATGCAGGAATACATAGAATGACATGCAGGAATACATAGAACACTAGAGTCAGAAGGGACTACTAAGGGTCCTATAGTCCAACCCTCTTCTGCCATGCAGGAATACATAGAACGACATGCAGGAATACATAGAACACTAGAGTCGGAAGGGGCTACTAAGGGCCCTATAGTCCGACCCTCTTCTGCCATGCAGGAATACATAGAACGACATGCAGGAATACATAGAACACTAGAGTCGGAAGGGACTACTAAGGGCCCTATAGTCCAACCCTCTTCTGCCATGCAGGAATACATAGAACGACATGCAGGAATACAGAGAACACTAGAGCCGGAAGGGACTACTAAGGGCCCTATAGTCCAGCCCTCTTCTGCCATGCAGGAATACAGAGAATGACATGCAGGAATACATAGAACGCTAGAGTCAGAAGGGACTACTAAGGGCCCTAGAGTCCAACCTACTTTCTGCCATGCAGGAATACATAGAATGACATGCAGGAATACATAGAACACTAGAGTCGGAAGGGGCTACTAAGGGCCCTAGAGTCCAACCCTCTTCCGCCATGCAGGAATACATAGAACGACATGCAGGAATACAGAGAACACTAGAGCCAGAAGGGGCTACTAAGGGCCCTAGAGTCCAACCCTCTTCTGCCATGCAGGAATACATAGAATGACATGCAGGAATACATAGAACACTAGAGTCGGAAGGGGCTACTAAGGGCCCTATAGTCCGACCCTCTTCTGCCATGCAGGAATACATAGAACGACATGCAGGAATACATAGAACACTAGAGTCGGAAGGGACTACTAAGGGCCCTAGAGTCCAACCCTCTTCTGCCATGCAGGAATACATAGAATGACATGCAGGAATACATAGAACACTAGAGTCGGAAGGGACTACTAAGGGCCCTAGAGTCCAACCCTCTTCTGCCATGCAGGAATACATAGAATGACATGCAGGAATACATAGAACACTAGAGTCAGAAGGGACTACTAAGGGTCCTATAGTCCAACCCTCTTCTGCCATGCAGGAATACATAGAATGACATGCAGGAATACATAGAACACTAGAGTCAGAAGGGACTACTAAGGGTCCTATAGTCCAACCCTCTTCTGCCATGCAGGAATACATAGAACACTAGAGTCAGAAGGGACTACTAAGGGTCCTATAGTCCAACCCTCTTCTGCCATGCAGGAATACATAGAATGACATGCAGGAATACATAGAACACTAGAGTCGGAAGGGACTACTAAGGGCCCTAGAGTCCAACCCTCTTCTGCCATGCAGGAATACATAGAATGACATGCAGGAATACAGAGAACACTAGAGTCGGAAGGGGCTACTAAGGGCCCTATAGTCCAACCCTCTTCTGCCATGCAGGAATACATAGAATGACATGCAGGAATACATAGAACACTAGAGTCGGAAGGGGCTACTAAGGGCCCTAGAGTCCAACCCTCTTCTGCCATGCAGGAATACATAGAATGACATGCAGGAATACATAGAACACTAGAGTCAGAAGGGGCTACTAAGGGCCCTAGAGTCCAACCCTCTTCTGCCATGCAGGAATACATAGAATGACATGCAGGAATACATAGAACACTAGAGTCGGAAGGGGATACTAAGGGTCCTATAGTCTGACCCTCTTCTGCCATGCAGGAATACAGAGAATGACATGCAGGAATACATAGAACACTAGAGTCGGAAGGGACTACTAAGGGCCCTAGAGTCCAACCCTCTTCTGCCATGCAGGAATACAGAGAATGACATGCAGGAATACATAGAACACTAGAGTCGGAAGGGACTACTAAGGGCCCTAGAGTCCAACCCTCTTCTGCCATGCAGAATGACATGCAGGAATACATAGAACTCTAACTTTCTCGCCCGATAGATGATCGAGGACGTTCTGGGGGAGGGCTCCGTCTCGGCCAGTCGCTTCAGCCGCTGGTTCTCGAACCCGAGCCGCTCGGGGAGCCGCTCCAGCAGCCTCCGCTCGACGCCCCACGAAGAGCTGGAGAGGCTGGCAGGTAAGTCGACACGTAAAATGGCCGCCGGCAACACACAAAATGGCCGCCGAGGACGCGCCTCCCGTTTTCGAAGGCCGCAAAATGGCCTCCGTCCGCCATTTTGTGACTGCATCCGTCTGTTTTAGGTCTCGATCCGGGAGCCCTGTCCCCGGCGCAAAATTCGGCGAACTTTTTTGCGCCGATTCCGTCGGAGGACCGCGCCGAAACGAAGGTGGACATCCTAGAAATGCTCCAGAGGGCAAAGGTCGACCTCAAGCCCCTCCTCTCCAGCCTCTCGGCCAATAAGGAGAAGCTCAGGGAGAGCAGTGAGTACCTTCGCCCCCCGCGCAGGAAGTGGGCGGGGCCTGGATCTCCCCGGCGCAGGAAGTGGCCGCGTCCGGGCTCCCCTGCGCAGGAAGTGGGCGGTTTTTGGTTTCTTCGTGCAGGAAATGGTCAAGCTTTGGTTCTTATAAACAGGAAGTGGCCAAGCGTTGGTTTTCCCAGACAGGAAGTGGCCAAACTTTGGTTCTCCTAAACAGGAAGTGACCAAACGTTGGTTTTTCCCTGACAGGAAGTGGCCAAGGTTTGGTTTCCTTAGACAGGAAGTGACCAAGCGTTGGTTCTTCTAGACAGGAAGCGACCAAGTGTTGGTTCCCCAGACAGGAAGTGTCTAAGCTTCGTTTCTCAGAAGCAGGAAGTGTCTAAGTGTTGGTTTTCCCAGACAGGAAGTGACCAAACCTTGGTTCTCCCATATAGGAAGTGACCAAGCGTTGGTTCCCCAGACAGGAAGTGTCCATGCTTTGGTTCTCAGAAGCAGGAAGTGATGAAACCTTGGTTTTCCTAGACAGGAAGTGTCCAAGCGTTGGTTCTCAGAAGAAGGAAGTGGCAAAAGCTTTGGTTCTCATAAGCAGGAAGTGTCCAGAGAGGAAGTGCCCAAGCTTTGGTTTCCCAAACAGGAAGTGCCCAAGCTTTGGTTCTCATAAACAGGAAGTGACCAAATTTTGGTTTTCCCAGACAGGAAGTGTACGAGCTTTGGTTCTCAGAAGCAGGAAGTGACCAAACCTTGGTTCTTCCAGAAAGGAAGTGTTTAGTGTAGCAGGAAGTGTCCAAGTGTTAATTTCCCTAGACAGGAAGTGTCCAAGCTTTTGTTCTCCCAGACAGGAAGTGTCTAATCTTTGGTTCTCAGACACAGGAATTGTCCAAGCGTTGGCTTTTCCCAGACAGGAAGTGTCCCAAGCTTTGGTTTTCAAAAGCAGGAAGTGACCAAACTTTGGTTCTCCCAGACAGGAAGTGACCAAACCTTGGTTCTCCTAGACAGGAAGTGTCCAAGCTTTGGTTCTCATAAACAGGAAGTGACCGAACTTTGGTTTTCCAAGGCAGGAAGTGTCCAAGCTTTGGTTCTGAGAAGCAGGAAGTGGCCAAGTATTGGTTTTCCCAGACAGGAAGTTGCCCAGCTTTGGTTCTCATGAGCAGGAAGTAACCAAACCTTTGTTCACCGAGACAGGAAGTGTCCACAGTTTGGTTCCCATAAACAGGAAGTGACCAAACTTTGGTTCTCCCAGACAGGAAGTGCCCAAGCTTTGGTTCTCAGAAGCAGGAAGTGACCGAACCTTGGTTCTCATAAACAGGAAGTATCCAAGTGTTGGTTCTCCCAGACAGGAAGTGTCCAAGCTTTGGTTCTCATAACCAGGAAGTGACCAAACCTTGGTTCTCCCAGACAGGAAGTAGCCTGATATTGTTTCCTCTGCGCAGGAAGTGACCAAACTTTGGTTCCCCCAGGCAGGAAGTAGCCTTATTTTCGTTCCCCTGCGCAGGAAGTGGCGAAACGTCGCTCCCTCTGCGCAGGAAGTGACCTAACCTTGCCCCTCCCTTCACGCCGTTCCTCCATTTTGTCTTCGCAGCGCATTCGGGGGTCGTCCTTTCCGTGGAGGAAGTCGAAGCCGGCCTCAAAGGACTCAAAATGGACGCCGAAGGCAAGATGGCGGCGGCGGCGTCCGAGCCCCTCAACGCCGCGGATTCGCACCGCGCCAAGGACGGCGGCGGCGGCGACATGTCGGCCTTCAACAAACTGGTCAGCAGCATGAAGGCCAGCGGGACGCTCCCCGCGCACCCGAAAGCCAGCGTAAGTATGGCGGACACCGCGTCACGCCGTTCACGGATTTCGAAATCGGGGGGCGTTGAGACGCGGCGCGAAAAGCGTCGCCGCTCCCTCCGCCTTTTGCGCGTTTCTTTTCCTCAGATTTCGTTTTAACATGGCGTCTTTATAAATTACGTAATTTACGTTTCTCGCCGCCATTTTGTCGTGCGTATTGTTGCGTCTTGTAACGTGATTTAATAATAATTATATTAGTTTATTATTATTAAATTATTTATATTACTTTAATTAATATTATTATTATTATTATTATAAGTTATATGAGTATATTATATATTATATATTACATATTTCAGAATTATGATATTTTAAAATAATTGTATCATATATTAATTATTATTGTATATATAATTATAATTATATTATAGAATAATTATGTATTATATATAATATTATACTATATAAAAATGAGTATTTTATAAGTACATTATATATACATACATTATAAATTATATAAATTCATTATATATCCATAATTATATTATGTATCATACATTATATTATGATATATAAAATTATTCCATTTATAATAATTATGTTTTGTATATAATACAATAATTTGATAACTAAAATGATTATATTATATATTATTCTTTTATATACAAAAACAATTCTGTGTTATATAGTATATTAATTTATACTACATTTAAAATAATATACTGCTTTATTAAAATTAATTATTATATTATATATAATACAATAATTTGATAACTAAAATAATTATATTATATATTATTCTTTTATATACAAAAATAATTGTGTTATGTAATATATTAATTTATACTACATTTAAAATAATATACAGCTTTATTAAAAATAATTATTATATTATATATAAAATAGATATTTCATAATAATTATATTACCTAAAATAATTATATTATATATTATAGTGTTCTATACAAAAACAATTTTGTGTTATATAGTATATAAATTTATGTTACATTTAAAATAATATATTGCTTTATTAATAATAATTAATATATTATACATAAAATAGATTGTATTACCTAAAATTATAAAACATAATAATGATAAATCATAATTATAAAACAATTTATTATTTTATATAGAATATAATACTATAATATATAATACAATTATATATAAAATAATTACATCGTCTTATAATATTTATTTTATTTTATCATTATTATTCTTCGCAGCAAAACCTCGAAAGCCACTTGATGTCGCCTCCGGAAATTTCCGCGCCGCCGGCCGCGAAAAACATCTTGCAGGTGAGTCCGCAAAAATTACGAAATTTAAATTTAAAATTTTTAATTAAAAATCCGAAACGCGCACGGGAGACGCGGCGTTCGGGACGGAAACGCGTTCCCGGCGCGGTGACGTCACGGCGCCTTTTCCGTATTTCGCAGGAGATCCTGGGCCCGCCGTCCGGGCGTCCATCTTCGAACGTCCTGAGCGCCTTGATGGGCGGCTTGGAGCCCGTGGCCTCCATTTTGGGACAGAGAGCGCCGTCGCCGCCGCAGCCGCCGTCCGTGGCGCAGATGTTCCCCGCGCGGGCCGCCTCCGCGGACTATTTGCGCCAACGCGTCCCTTCCCCCGTCGGTAAGTCCGCGTCCCGTTTCGTTTGCGCGAAAACGGGGAAGAAACGGTACCGGACTACAACTCCCAGAAGCCTCAGCCCTATGCTCCAATGGCCGGGAATTCTGGGAGTTGTAGTCCAAAGCGTTCCGAAACTCGATGGTTTAAAGAGAAGGTAACAAAGCCTTTATGTTACCGTAATAATAATTAATATTAATATATGTTATTTATATTAACAAAACACACAATTATATAATATGTATATTAATATTAATTATTATTATGGTTTATTTGTACGGTTTTCTAAATATTATACGTTTCTTATATAATATTTATTAATATATGTTACTATATTATATTGTTGTTATGGTTTATTTGTATGGTGCCGAAAATATTGTACATTTCTTATATCATATTATATGTATTATATTATTATATTGTTATTAAGGTTTTTTATATTGCACTGTGTATAAATATATACATATAATTATATATAAATGTATAATATTAGTACTATTTTTTAAAAAAAATTATTTGTATGGCAATGTAGATATATATAATACATATATAAATATTATAAATTTTATACAAATATATATATATATTACATTATTTTTTATTTTTTCTCAGTAAGATATTTTTAATGGCAATATATACATATACGTATACATAATATAAATTATATATAAATATGTGTATTATATTATTAAATTATATATTATTATATATATTATATTATATTATTTATTATTAAGGTTTATTAATATGGCCCTTTAAATATATATATATATATATATATATATTACACATTATATATAGATATATATATATAAAATTGTTATTATTCATTTTTTATTATAGAGGTTTATTTATATGGCACTTAATATAATATATATATTAAGTTATATATAAACATATATATATGTTTAAATATAATTTATAAAATGCATATATAATTGTATTATTAATATAAAGGTTTATTTATATGGCAATGTAAATATGTAAATGTATAATTTTTACATAAGTATATATAATATTGTTGTGTATATTATTGTTATTATTTATTAGTAAGATTTATTTATATATAAACATATATACATATATTAATGTTATTATTTCTTATTTATAATTAGTAAGGTTTTTTTTTTACATTTTGCTTTAAATCTATAATATATATTATTATATAATCCTTATAATTAATTTCACATTAATTAATATTAATATAAATATTTTATTTTATTATTTTATTGTCATTGCTGTTAAGCCTGATTTACCTGAAAAAAAATATTTTATATATTATATATAATTACAAATATTATTATTATTAAGATTTAAATATAAAACATAATATATGTGTATATATATATATATATATATATGGAAATAATATATCTTATATACATTGGTAAGAACTGGGCCCGATTTCTTCCGTTTGAAGCAGCTTCATGTGGGACTACGACTCCCAGAAGCCTCAGCCATCTCCGCCAGCAGCCGGGAATTCTGGGAGTCGTAGTCCAGTGTCCCAAAACCCCTCTTTCCGCAGGTTTCGGCCCCGGTTCCCAGCCGTTTCTTGGCGATCCGTTCCAAGGGATGCGGAAGTCCATCAGCCCCGCGGCGGCGGCGGCGGCGGCGCAGGTGAGCGTATTTATTAAATTGCCATGCAGGAATACATAGAACAATGGCATTTAATAACTTTCTGCCATGCAGGAATACATAGAATAATGGCACTTAATGACTTTCTAGGTATATCTAGAATAATTATGCTTCATGGACTTTGTGCCATGCAGGAATACGTAGAATAAATAGGTTTAATGGACTTTGTGCCATGCAGGAATACGTAGAATAAATAGGTTTAATGGACTTTCTAGAAAGACGTAGAATAAATGCATTTATTGACTTTGTGCCATGCAGGAATACATAGAATTATGATGCTTAATGACTTTCTAGGAGGACGTAGAATAAGTTTGCTTAATTAATTTTTGCCATGCAGGAATACATAGAATAAAGGCTCTTAATGATTTTCTAGGAATACATAGAATAATTATGTTCAATGTCTTTCTGCCATGCAGGAATACATAGAATAACGTCACTTTGTGCCATGCAGGAATACATGGAATAATGGCGCTTAATGCCTTTCTATGAATACAAAGAATATTTATGATTAATGACTTCCTGCCATGCAGGAATACATAGGATAATGGTTCTTAATAAATGGTCCTGCCATGCAGGAATACATAGAATAACGTCACTTTCTGCCATGCAGGAATACATAGAATAAATATGAATAATGTCTTCCTGCCATGCAGGAATACATAGAATACTGGTGTTTAATAAATTTCGAGAAATATATAGATTAATTATGCTTAAGGTCTTTGTGCCATGCGGGAATACATAGAATAATGTACATAATGACTTTCTGCCATGCAGGAATACACAGAATAAATGCATTTACTAACTTTGGGCCATGCAGGAATACATAGAATAAAGGCATTTAATGGCTTTCTAGGAATACTTAGAATAAAGGCATTTAATGACTTTCTGCCATGCAGGAATACATAGAATAACATCACTTTCCGCCATGCAGGAATACATAGAATAAAGGCATTTAATGACCTTCTAGGAAAACAAAGAATTATTATGCTTAATGTATTTCTGCCATGCAGGAATACATAGAATAAATAGGTTTAATGACTTTCTAGGAATACATAGAATAAATGCATTTATTAACTTGGTGCCATGCAGGAATACGTAGAATAATGATGCTTAATCACTTTCTACGAGTACGTAGAATAAATTTGCTTAATTAATTTTTGCCATGCAGGAATACATAGAATAAAGACATTTAGTAACTTTCTGCCATGCAGGAATACGTAGAATAATGGCATTTTAACAACATTCTAGGAATACATAGATTAATTATGCTAAGTGAATATCTGCCATGCAGGAATACATAGAATAAAGGCATTTACTAACTTTGTGCCATGCAGGAATACATAGAATACTGGTGTTTAATAAATTTCTAGAAATATATAGATTAATTATGCTTAAACTCTTTCTGCCATGCAGGAATACATAGAATAATGGCATTTAATAACTTTCTAGGAATACATAGAATAAATAGGTTTAATGACTTTCTGCCATGCAGGAATACATTGAATAATGGCTCTTAATAACTTTGTGCCATGCAGGAATACATAGAATAATGTATATAATGACTTTCTGCCATGCAGGAATACATAGAATAAAGGCATTTAATGGCTTTCTAGGAATACAAAGAATAATTATTCTAAATGGCTTCCTGCCATGCAGGAATACATAGAATAAATGCATTTAATAACTTTGTGCCATGCAGGAATACATAATAATAATTATGTTTAATTACTTTCTGCCATGCAGGAATACATAAAATAATGTCACTTTCTGCCATGCAGGAATACATAGAATAAAGGCATTTAATGAATTTCTAGGAATACATAGAACAATTATTCTAAATGGCTTCCTGCCATGCAGGAATACATAGAACATCACTTCGTGACATGCAGGAATACATAGAACAACCGCGAAAACGACCGATAAAACGTCTCGTTTTAACGTATTAACGGCGCCGTTTTTGTTCCCTCAGATGGCCGCTCTGGATCTCCCGCCGGCGTCCCTCGAGGGCTTCGCGTTCCCGCCGCACGAACTGACCGCGCAAACGGCGAACGCCTACCCGGCCGGTTACGGAAAAGCGCCAAACAACGACAAAACCCGCGACGGTTTCAGGAGCAGGTGAGGGACGCAGAGTCGCGCCGGGGGCCCAGAGCGGCCGTCCCGCGCCGCCGTCCTCAACGCGTTTTCGTTTTTTTTTTTTTCGTTTTGCGCAACGCAGGCCGCCGCAACCGCAACCGCCGCGCGTGACGAAGTCGCCCGCCTCCCTCGGACACAGAGGAAGCCCCGCCTCCCCGCCGACCGCGACGGCGTCCATCACGAGCATGGTCAGTCCCCGTTTACGTATTCGCGGTTTTCGCGTTCGCGGTTTTCGCCGTTT
>JAOEGL010000014.1:20737124-20784323 GCA_034509955.1 Urosaurus nigricauda | reverse complement strand
CACCCCCCCCCCCCGGATATTTCGGGCTCCCGTAACGTAGTCAGGACACCCCCCCTTTCCCGAAAACGCGGGGCAAAGGCAGGCGCGGGGCGGCGGCGGCGGATGGCGGCGGCGGTGGTGGTTCCGGCGTCAGGATCTCACCTCCTTTTGTCTCGTTTAGGTTTCTCCTCTGCCTCCTACTTAAAGGTCCATGTTAAAACCCACCACGATGTTCCCCTTCCCCAGGTCTCCCGACACCCGGAGCCCATCCCGAATGGGGGAGCAGCGTACCACAGCGCCAGGACCTATGGCATCAAAGGCAAGACAAAACGCGTCGCCGCCGTCGCCGCCGTCGCCTCCTTTCCCCATCCGTCTCCTAGTATAGGACCCCCCCTTTTCACGGAGGAGGGTGGGGGGACTCGAATTCGCGCTCCGTTTGCGCCGTCGCGAAGTCTAACTGCGCCGTTTTGGGCTTTTTGCGCCAAAATGGCGTCTCCGTTTTCCCCCCCGTCCTCCCGTAAACCGCGGTCTCCCCATACGCTTCCCGTAACCCCCTTTTTTGGCTCCGTTTTTTACGTTTTTTAATGGTCACCCTTAACCATAGAGTTGTATTGGAGGACCTAGAGATTCCTAGAGAGGCATTCTTTTTAGTAAAATACGTAAAAAAAATTGTTACTTGCGATTTTTCCATATTCACAGGGACTCGCGTTCCTACATTTTTACGTATCCCGATCTACCCTCGTATTTTTTCGTATTTTTTTCGTATCCCGTTTCCCCGCAAACTATCCTCGAATCCTCGTATTTTTTTTCGCCTCCGCTGCACGAAATCTTTCGCGACGATCGGCGGTTGGCGCGGTTTCCGTCGGGCGCCGTCCGTTTTAACGTCGCCAGCCGTTCCCGGCGTTGCGTTAGCGTCGTTCCCAGGATAAAACGTTTTTGTCTTTTTCTTTTTTTGTCTCTCTTTCTCTTTCTCTTTCTCCCCAGAAGGCCAGAAATGCTCCCATTTGGACCAGATTGAGAGTTCGGATTCGTACGGCGACCTCTCCGACGCGAGCGACCTCAAGACCCCCGAGAAACAGCAGAACGCCAACGGATCCTTCGCCTGCGAGTTGCTCGTCGCCGCGGCCGCCAAAAACAAACCGGAGTCGGAGAGTCCGACCGGAAGTACCCCTGCCCCGAGTGCGGGAGCTTCTTCAGATCCAAATCCTATCTCAACAAACACATACAGAAAGTCCACGTCCGGGCCCGCTCGCGGCGGCCGCGGCGGGGGGTCCGTTAGGGGACTTGGGGTCGGCCCTGGGGTCCCCCTTTTCCCCGCAACAGAACATGTCCCTCTTGGAGTCGTTCGGGTTTCAAATCGTCCAGTCCGCCTTCGCCTCGTCTCTCGTCGATCCTGAAGTCGACCAGCAATCGATGGGACCCGACGGTAAATGAGACCCGTCGGGGAAAAGAGACTTGGCGGAAAACGAGGCCCGTCGCAAAATGGGTCCCGTCGGAAAACGAGTCTCGTCGGACAATGAGACTCGGAAAACGAGATTCGTCGGAAAACGAGTCTCATCGGAAAATGACACTCAGAAAACGAGTCTCGTCGGAAAACGAGTCTCGTCGGAAAACGAGACTTGTAAGAATATGAGTCCCGTTGAAAAAGAGACTCGTCAAAAAACGAGTCTCGTTGGAAAACGAGACTCGTCGGAAAACGAGTCCCGTCGAAAACGAGACTCGTCGGAAAACGAGACTCGTCGGAAAACGAGAATCATCGGAAAACGAGTCCCGTCGGAAAATGAGTCCCGTCGAAAATGAGACGCATCAGAAAACGAGACTCGTCGGAAAATCGGAAAACGAGACTCGTCGGAAAACGAGACTCGTCGGAAAACGAGACTCGTCGGAAAACGAGACTCGTCAGAAAACGACGGAAAACGAGACCCGACGGAAAACGAGACCCGGACAAAACCCGAAACGACTTTCTGAGCCAACTGCGCGGGATATTCCGTATATCGAAACAAAACACAACATTCAGGGGATCTAGCGGGGGGGAAAAATATTAATCGAGTTTTATAGCAGGAAGATATTTTTGTTTTATTTCCTTTAATTGCCCCCCTCCACTTTTTCTCTGTCCCACAAAAAAAACCTTTCGATAGGGATCGTTTAGATTGACGCCCGAAATGATCGAATGTTTTGGGAGGTCTTGGGAAACCCGTAAAAAATAACGAAAAAATTTATTATTTTTTACGGGATTTTTTTTTCCCTTGGAATTTACCCGGAAAACCTTGTCGACATCCTCTTCGACCTTTTCCAGAGATCCGCGTTTTATCGTCTTGTTCGTAATCAATTACTTTTACGAAAACGAAACCCTGTGGTATCTTTAAGTAGGTTAGAGATGTTCCTTTAAAAGATGGCGACTGCGACGGAGGGGGGAAAAAACCGCGTCCGCGCGAATTTCGGAAAAACGAACGAAACGTTATCGGTCCGCGTCGAATTTTTTAACCGAGTAGCCGCGAGGCGATTGTTTCTCTCGTTTTAGCGGCGCCGAATTCGGGGACGGGGGTCGCGCAAAAACGCGGCGCGCGGCTTTTACGAGAGACACGAAACGCCGTCGCGGTACTCGTTTTTTTCCCCCGTAATTTTGGATTTTTACACCTCGATCTCTCCTTTTTTTCTCTCTCTGTCTAAACGATCATGGTTATTATTATTATTATTACATTTTATGATTTTTTTAGGACCTGTTGTAGTGATTTGCTACTGAGAAGCCGTTTTTTTTCGGCGGCATTTACGCGAGAGATTTCTTATAAAAGCGCGGCAGACCTGTTTAGGGTTAGTATTAATTCTTCCTTTTTAATTTTGTTTTTTTTTTTTAGATGTATCATAATTAATAACTTGGCTAGTCGATTGGGTTTTTTTTTTTTTTAATTTTAAAGAAAAATCTATGGGATAATAGAGTTATGCAAAAAAAAAAAAAGAAAACGGAAGAAGGCGGGAGGGAGACGGAAAAATAAATTCGGTTTTTAAATTAAAACGCAATCGCAACAAAATAAAACGAAATAGAGTTGGTTGGCGCATAAAGACAACGGGGGGGAAAAAATCTCTTTTATTTCTATTTCTTCTCCTTCAACGAAGACGGTTTAATCGTTTTTCTGGACAACCAACCTTTTTTTTTTTTTTTTTTGGTGCAAAAAAAGTTCATTAACGAGGATAAAATTAATCAATTGGTTTGGACTGCATTAAAGGAGTTAGAGTGTTACTTTACGCCATTTCCTTTTGTCTTCTTTGTAAATTTTTATATCCGATTATTTTTCGGCGGCTTGACATGGGAAGATCCGACGCAAATTTCCCCAAATTCGCGATTTAGACTTTTGTAGATTTGATTGATTTTCCGTTTTGATCAATAACGTCCTCTCTAGGAATTTCTAGATTCCTAGAGAAATTGACCATAGAGTTGGACTGTATATGTTCCTAGAGAGGACACTTCTCTAGGCATTTGTAGGTCCTCCGGCACAACTCTATGGTCAGTGTCTGGCAGATGTTGACCATAGAGTTGCACTGGAGGACCTAGAGATTCCTAGAGAGAACTCTTTAATTTGACCATAGAGTTGATCTGTATAGATTCCTAGAGAGGACACTTCTCTAGGCATTTGTGGGTCCTCCAGTGCAACTCTATGGTAAATATCTCAAACGATCGTAACAGTCATTCTGGAAGACCCCGAGATTCCTAGACAGGACACTTTTCTATGCATTTTTAGGTCCTCCAGAGTGACTCTATGATCAACGCCTGGTGGATGTTGACCATAGAGTTGCGCTGGAGGACCTGGAGATTCCTAGAGAGGACACTTCTCTAGGCATTTGTAGAAGGTAACCCCATAATTAACGCTCTCAATTACAATATTCGCCTTCCTTCCCTCGTCTTCCAATTAATTTTTCTAGGGTTTTTTTTCTAGGGTTTCCCCTCCAAGGGCCGTCCAGGCCTGACCCTGCTTAGCTTCCGAAACCAGGTGGGAATCTGGTCCCTTTTGTTGCATGGCATGAATAATAATAATAATATAAAAAGCTTCATCGTGGCCCGCCTCGCAGGATTTGTCGCTGATGCCAAGTCGTGGGTTGAAAGCAGCCACCTTGGACGGATTTTGGAAGGGCGCCCATCTTGGCAAAGGCTGCCGGGCATGAGGGCTGCTTCCTTCCAAAAAAAAACGGAATGGGGGAAAAGTAGGGAAGGAAATAAGACGGAGAAAAGGGGGAGAAGGAAGGAAGGGAAAGAAGATGGAGGGAAGGAAAGGAAAGAGAAAAGGAAGGAAGGAAGGGAAAGAAGATGGAAGAAAGGAAGGAAAGGAAAGTGAGAAGAAGGAATGAAGGAAGAAGGTAGGAAGAAAGAGAAGCCAGAGAAAATGAAAGAAGGAAGGAAAGAAATAGGAAGGAAAGGAGGAAAAGAAGCTGGAGAAAAGGAAGGAAAGAAAGAAGGAAGGAAGGAAGGAAGGAAGGGAAAGAAACCGGAGAAAATGAAAGAAGAAAGGAAAGGAAATTGAGGAAGGAAAAACGAGAAAAGGAAGGAAAGGAAGGAAGGAAGAGAAAGAAGCTGGAGAAAAGGAAGGAGGGAAAGAAAAGTGAGGAAGGAAGGAAGGAAATAGGAAAGAAAGAAAGAAAAAAAATAAGGAAGGAAAGGAAAGAAGCTGGAGAAAAGGGAAGAAGAAAGGAAGGAAAAATGAGAAAAGGAAGGAAAGAAAGAAGAAGGAAGGAAGGAAGGAAGGGAAAGAAAGCTGGAGAAAATGAAAGAAGTAACGAAAGAAAAATGAGGAAAGAAAGGAAACTGGAGAAAAGGTAGGAAGGGAAAGAAGATGGAGAAAAGGAACGAAGGAAGGAAGGAAAGAAATTGGAGGGAGGCAAAGAGGAAGGAGGAAGGAAGCTACGGAGCGAAGGAAGGGAAAAGTTATGGAAAAAAGGAAGGAAGGAGAAGAAGCAATGGAGAAATGGAGGGAAGGAGGGAAGGAAAAAAGGAAGGCGAGGAAGGAAAAGGTATTAAAAAGAAGGAAGAAAAAAGGGAAAGAAGGTATGGAAATAAGGAAGGAAGGAGTAAGGCAAAGAAAAGGAAAGAAAAGCTATGGGAAAAGGGAAGAAAAAAGGAAGGAAAGGAAGCAATGGAAAAAAGGGAGGAAGGAAAAAGGGATGGAGAAAAGGAAGGAAGGAAAAAAGGAGAAAAGGAAGGAAGGAAGGAAGGAAGGAAAAGGTCCGGAGAAAAGGAAGGGAGGAAGGAAGGAGAAAAGGAAGGAAGGAGGAAAAAAAGGTATGGAGAAAAGGAGGAAAGAAGGAAGGGAAAGAAGGGAAGGAGGAGGAGTGAAGGCGTTCCTTTCTGTGCCTTTAAAGGCTTCTGTTTGGGAGGATTGGAACCCAGCGCCACGTGATGGAGGTGGAGCTGAGGAGCTGTTTACAGGCTAAGAAGAAAGGAAGGAAGGAAGGAGAAAAAGAAGGAAGGATAGAAGGAAGGGGGCGATGGGGGTCCTGGGTCCCTGGATGCTTCTGGGCTTCTTCCTCCTGGGAGCCTCCGCCGAAGAAGGTAAGGCCCCCACCTCCCCTCCATCCCTCCTTCCTTCTCCTCCTTTCCTTCCTTCCCTCCATCATCCTATCCCTCTCCCTTCTTTCCTTCTTTTCCTCCTTCCTTCCTTCCTTCCTTCCATCCTACTCTCCCTCCATTCTTTCTTTCTCTCCTTCTTTCCATCCCATTCTTCCTTCTCCTTCTTCCATATCCCTCTGTCATCCCTCCCCTCCTTTCTCCTTCCTTCCTTCCATCTCTCCCTCCTTTCCTTCCCTTTCTTTCTTTCCTTCCTTCCTTCCTTCTCTCCATCCTCCTTTCCCTCTCCCTCCCTCCTTTCTATCCTTCTGTTCCTTTCCCTCCATCCATCTCTTCGTCCTCATATATCCCTCTGTCATCCCTCCCCTCCTTTCTCCTTCTTTCCATCCATCCATTCTTCCTTCTTTCCTTCCTTTACTCTTTCTCTCCCTCCCTCCTACCTTTCTCTTTCCCTCATTTCCTTCTTTCCTTCCTTTATTTCTCCCTCTTTTCCTTGCTTTTCCCTCCCTCTTTCCTTCCTTATTTCCCTTCTTCTTCCATCTCTCCATCCTCCCTTCTTTGATTCCTTCCTTCCCTTTCTTTCTTTCACTCCTCTTTTCTTCCTTTCTTTCATCTCTCCATCTTCATATCCCTCTCCTTCCCTTCCTTCCTTCCTTCCTTCCTCTTTCCCTTCTATCTCTCCATACTCTTTCCTTCTTTCTATCTATCCTTATTTTCCTCTTCTTCCTATCCTTCTTTCCCTCCTTCCCTTCTTCCTCCTATTTTCCTTCCTTCCTTCTTCCTTCCTTCTTTCCCTCCTTCCTTCCATCTATTCTTTCATTCTTTCCTTTTTCTTCTTCCTTTGCTTCTTCCTCCTCATTTCCTGCTCTCCCCATCCTTCCTTCCTTCTTCCTATTTCCTTCCTTTTCCTTCCCTCTTTCCTTCCTCCTATCCTTATTTCCTTCTTTCTTTCTCTCCTTCAATTCTTCATTCCATCTCTCCCTTTCTTTCTTTCTTTCTTTCCTCCTTTCCCTCCTTCCTTCCATCTCTTCTTCTTTTCCTTTCTTTCCTCCTTCCTCCTCTTTTCCTTCTACCTCTCCATCCTTCCCTTTTCATTCCCTCTTTCCTCCCTTCTATCCTTATTTCCCCTTTTCTTTCCCTCCTTCCTTCTCTCCCTCTTTCTTTCTTTCTTTGCTTCCTTCCCTTCTTTCTCCTCCTCTTTTCCTTCTATCTCTCCATCCTTCCTTCTTCCTATTTCTTTCCCTTTCTTTCCCTTCTTCCTTCTCTCCTTCTATCCTCCTTCCTTCCATCTCTCCCTCTTTTTCTTTCTTTCCTCCTTTCCTTCCTTTCTTCCTCTTTTCCTTCTATCTCTCCATCCTTCCTTCCTTCCTTCTTCTTCTTTCCTTCCTTTTCCTTCCCTTTCCTTCCTTCTATCTATCCTTATTATCCTCCTCCTTTCCCTCCTTCCTTCCATCTCTCCCTCTTTTTCTTTCCTTCTTTCTCCCCTTCCCTTCTTCCCCCTCTTTTCCTATCTCTCCATTCTTCCTATCGCCTTCCTTCCTTCTTTTTATCCTGATTTCCCTCTTTCTTTTCCTCCCTTCCTTCCTTCCATCTCTTCCTCTCTTTCCTTCCCTTGTTCCTCCTCTTTTCCTTCTCTCTCTCTCCATCCTTCCTTCTTCCTGTTTCCTTCCTTTCCCTTCCCTTTCTTTCCCTTCTTCCTTCTTTCTGCCTTCCTTCTCTCCCTCTTTTTCTTCCTTCCTTTCTTCCTCCTCTTTTCCTTCTCTCTCTCCATCCTTCCTTCCTTCTTCCTATTCTCTTCCTTTTCCTTCCCTCTTTCTTTCTTTCTTTCCTTCCTCCCTTCCCTCCTTCCATCTCTCCCTTTCTTTGCTTCTTTTCCTCCTTCCCTTCTTCCTTCCTTCCATCTCTTCCTCTTTCTTTCTTTCTTTCTTTCTTTCTTCCCTTCTTCCCCCTCTTTTCCTATCTCTCCCTTCCTTCTTTCCCTTCTTCCTTCCTTCCATCTTTTCCTTTCTTTCCTTCTTTCCTTCCCTTCTTCCACCTCTTTTCCTTCTCTCTCTCCATCCTTCCTTCTCCCTATTTCCTTCCTTTTCCTTCCCTCTTTCCTTCCCTCCTTCCATCTCTCCCTTTTTTAATTCTTTCCCTCCTTCCCTTCTTCCTTTCTTCCTTCCTTCCTTCCTTCCTTCCTTCCATCTCTTCCTCTATCTTTCTTTGCTTCCTTCCCTTCTTCCTCCTCTTTTCCTTCCCTCCTTCCTTCCTTCCTTCCTTCCTCCCTCCCTCCCTTCCTTCTATCCTCCTTTCCCTCCTTCCTTCCTTCCTTCCCTCCATTTTGCGGCCATTTTGGGGCCTTTGCACTCTGCACAAGCTCAGAGGCACTGGACTTTCTTCTGCGCATGCGCAGAAGCCGCCAAGTGCAGCAGAGCACCACAGGAGGGGGCGTGGCTAAGCGCTCAATCCTGATTGGCCAGCCGCTGTCGCCAGGACCAGGCTCCGCCTTTCCTGGCCGGGGTGACGTCACCCCCTCAGCGGAGTAAACAAACTGACGTCACTGGGGGCGTGGCCTTGCCTAGGCTCCTCCCTTTCTTGATTAGTTCAAAAACTTAATCTTTTATTCAAAGCCGCAGATTCTTCGTCAGTTGGTCTTTAATTTATGAGGGAACCTTGAGCTTTAATTAAGACTAATTAATTAAAAAGAGACCTAAAAGCTGAGGAAATAACTTATGTTATTTTAATTTTTGGAACTATGTAACTTCCTGAATAAAATTGGAATTTTATTTTAGAATAATATTTATTTTTTTTTCAAAAAATTAAATAAAAATGAAATAAAACAAAAATATGTAGTTTGCTAATTAAAATTAAAAATATTATTTTAAAATAATGTTTATTATTTAAAAAATAAATATAACATAAGAATAAAATAAAAAATAAGATTATACAATAATTATATTTTTATTATAATATTTAGCTAGAATATTACTATAACTATTGTTTATTATTATTTATTAAAATTATACAATAATTATAGTTTTTCTTATAATATCTAACTAGATTATTATTATGACTATTCTCTATTATTATTTATTAAAATTTTACAATCATAATAGTTTTATTATAATATTTAACTAGAATATTATAACTATTCTCTATTTTATTTATTAAAATTATACAATAATTATAGTTTTTATTGTAATATTTAACTAAAATATTATTGTAACTGTTCTCTATTATTATTTATTTAAATTATACAATAATTATTATAATTTTAAATTATAAGATTGCTATACAATAATAATTTTAATTGTAATATTATCAAAATATTATTATAAGTTAAATTATAATTTGACTATAATATTATTATAATTATTATACATAAATATATGTGTATTATAATTACACAATAACTATTATAATTTTAAATTATAATATTATGGTATTATAATTATTATTATAAAATAATTGAAAATTTCATTGTTATTATATTATTATAATATTTTAATTTATAAATCAACTATAATATTTTTATAATTGTTATATATACATAATACATATATTACAATTATAAAATGACTATTATAACTTTAAATTGTAATAATATTATAATTATTATAAAATAATTATTTGATCATTATTATTATATTATTATTTTATCATTATCATTTATAAATTGACTATACTGTTATTATATATACATAACATATAATAATTATACATAAAAATATATATTGTTATTTTAAAAAATTAATATATTTTAAATTATAATTATTACAATATTATTTTTATTATTATTATACAATAAGTATAATTTTTAATACTGACAAAAGTCACACTCTCTCAGCTTTGGAATAATTTTCTGAACCTAGAAAACCAATTGAGTAATTTATTTCGAATCCTTGCTCAACTACAGATAAAAAAGCAGCCACTGGGTCACACTCTCTCAGCCTCAGACTCATTCTGATGCTGAGAGAGTGTGACCCGCAAGTGTGGATTCGAACCCCGATCTCCGGCAGTCAATATAGATGAGCAAAAATTTAATTAATGTTTTCTCGAACTCGGCTCCCGTCCAGAGGTGAACACTATCATGGCCACTATGGCTCTCACCGCCAAGATGGCGTCAGCGGCGCCGGCGTCCACCGAGGAGACGGCCGAAGTCTTTGAGCCGGCCAAGAGCGCCCCCTCCAGGAGCGAAGCGGCCGCAGTCCAGCCGGTCATCGGGATCGGTCAGCGGGTCAAGATGCGGAGCGGAGAGAAGAAGGACCTGGGGACGCTGGGTGAGTCAATCCGCCTTTAAACATATATATATAGATACATAGACAGATAGATATGATATTACATAATTATATATGTATTATATACAAAATTTGAAATTTGATGAATAGTCCAGTGTAGCTCGGGAAACTTGCCAATTGTATTTTTTGAATTTTGCCTGATGTATAGTCCAGTGTAGGTCAGGAAACTTACCAATTGTATTTTTTGAATTTTCCCTGATGTATAGTCCAGTGTAGCCCGGGAACCCTGCCCATTGTATTTTTTGAATTTTCCCTGATGTATAGTCCAGTGTAGCTCGGGAAACTAACCAATTGTATTTTTTGAATTTTCCCTGATGTATAGTCCAGTGTAGGTTAGGAAACTTGACAATTGAATTTTTTGAAAATTCCCTGATGTATTGTCCAGTGTACCACTGGAAACCTACCGATTGTATTTTTGGAATTTTCCCTGATGTATAGTCCAGTGTAGCCCGAGAAACCTGCCGATGGAATTTTGGAATTTTCCCTGAATTGTAGTCCAGTGTAGCCCCGTAAACCTGCCGATGGAATTTTTGGAATTTTCCCTGATGTATAGTCCAGTGTAGCCCGGGAAACCTGGCCATGGAATTTTTGGAATTTTCCCTGATGTATAGTCCAGTGTAGCCCGGGAAACCTCCCGATGGAATTTTTGGAATTTTTCCTGATGTATAGTCCAGTGTAGCCCCGGAAACCTGCCGATGGAATTTTTGGAATTTTCCCTGATGTATAGTCCAGTGTAGCCCGGGAAACCTGCCGAGTGTATTTTTGGAATTTTCCCTGATGTATAGTCCAGTGTAGCCCGGGAAACCTCCCGATGGAATTTTGGGAATTTTCCCTGATGTATTGTCCAGTGTAGCTCCGGAAACCTGCCGATGGAATTTTGGGAATTTTCCCTGATGTATAGTCCAGTGTAGCCCGGGAAACCTGCCGAGTGTTTTTTTGTAATTTTCCCTGATGTATAGTCCAGTGGAGCCCCGGAAACCTGCCGATGGAATTTTTGGAATTTTCCCTGATGTATAGTCCAGTGTAGCTCCGGAAACCTGCCGATGGAATTTTGGGAATTTTCCCTGATGTATAGTCCAGTGTAGCTCCGGAAACCTGCCGATGGAATTTTGGGAATTTTCCCTGATGTATAGTCCAGTGTAGCTCCGGAAACCTGCCGATGGAATTTTGGGAATTTTCCCTGATGTATAGTCCAGTGTAGCTCCGGAAACCTGCCGATGGAATTTTGGGAATTTTCCCTGATGTATAGTCCAGTGTAGCCCCGGAAACCTGCCGATGGAATTTTGGGAATTTTCCCTGATGTATACTCCAGTGTAGCCCCGGAAACTTGCCGATGGAATTTTGGGAATTTTCCCTGATGTATACTCCAGTGTAGCCCGGGAAACCTGCCGATAGAATTTTTGGAATTTTCCCTGATGTATAGTCCAGTGTAGCCTGGGAAACCTGTCGATAGAATTTTTGGAATTTTCCCTGATGGATAGTCCAGTGTAGCCTGGGAAACCTGTCGATAGAATTTTTGGAATTTTCCCTGATGGATAGTCCAGTGTAGCCCTGGAAACCTGCCGATGGAATTTTTGGAATTTTCCCTGATGGATAGTCCAGTGTAGCCCCGGAAACCTGCCGATGGAATTTTTGGAATTTTCATTGACGTATAGTCCAGTGTAGCCCCGGAAACTTGAGGATGGAATTTTTGGAATTTTCCCTGATGTATAGACCAGTGTAGCCCGGGAAACTTGCCGATTGCATTTCTTGAATTCTCACTGATGTATAGTCCAGTGTGGTCCGGGAAACTTGCTGATGGAATTTTTGGAATTTTCATTGACGTATAGTCCAGTGAAGCTCCTGAAACCTACCGATTGTATTTCTGGAATTTTCCCTGACGTATAGTCCAGTGCAGCCCCGGAATTTTCCCTGATGTATAGTCCAGTGTTGTCTGGGAAACCTGCCGATGGAATTTTCGGAATTTTCCCTGATGTATAGTCCAGTGTAGCCCCGGAAACCTGCCGATGAAATTTTGGGAATTTTCCCTGATGTATAGTCCAGTGTAGCCCCGTAAACCTGCCGATGGAATTTTTGGAATTTTCCCTGATGTATAGTCCAGTGTAGCCCCGGAAATCTGCCGATGGCATTTTGGGAATTTTCCCTGATGTATAGTCCAGTGTAGCTCCGGAAAATTGCCGAAGGAATTTTGGGAATTTTCCCTGATGTATAGTCCAGTGTAGCCCGGGAAACCTGCCGATGGAATTTTTGGAATTTTCCCTGATGGATAGTCCAGTGTAGCCCCGGAAACCTGCCGATGGAATTTTTGGAATTTTCATTGACGTATAGTCCAGTGTAGCCCCGGAAACTTGAGGATGGAATTTTTGGAATTTTCCCTGATGTATAGTCCAGTGTAGCCCGGGAAACCTGTCGATAGAATTTTTGGAATTTTCCCTGGTGTATAGTCCAGTGTAGCCCTGGAAACCTGCCGATGGAATTTTTGGAATTTTCCCTGATGGATAGTCCAGTGTAGCCCCGGAAACCTGCCGATGGAATTTTTGGAATTTTCATTGACGTATAGTCCAGTGAAGCTCCTGAAACCTACCGATTGTATTTCTGGAATTTTCCCTGACGTATAGTCCAGTGCAGCCCCGGAATTTTCCCTGATGGATAGTCCAGTGTAGCCCCGGAAACCTGCCGATGGAATTTTGGGAATTTTCCCTGATGTATAGTCCAGTGTAGCCCCGGAAACCTGCCGATGGAATTTTGGGAATTTTCCCTGATGTATAGTCCAGTGTAGCCCTGTAGACAACACTGGACTATACACTGGACTAACATGGTTTCCGGGGCTACACTGGACTATACATCAGGGAAAATTCCAAAAATTCCATCGGCAGGTTTCCGGAGCTACACTGGACTATACATCAGGGAAAATTCCAGAAATACAATCGGCAAGTTTCCAGGGCTACACTGGACTATACATCAGGGAAAATTCCCAAAATTCCATGGGCAGGTTTCCGGGGCTACACTGGACTATACATCAGGGAAAATTCCCAAAATTCCATCGGCAGGTTTCCGGAGCTACACTGGACTATACATCAGGGAAAATTCCAGAAATACAATCGGCAAGTTTGCAGGGCTACACTGGACTATACATCAGGGAAAATTCCCAAAATTCCATTGGCAGGTTTCCGGGGCTACACTGGACTATACATCAGGGAAAATTCCAAAAATTCCATCGGCAGATTTCTGGGGCTACACTGGACTATACATCAGGGAAAATTCCAAAAATACCATCGGCAGGTTTCCGGGGCTACACTGGACTATACATCAGGGAAAATTCCAAAAATTCCATCGGCAGGTTTCCGGGGCTACACTGGACTATACATCAGGGAAAATTCCAAAAATACACTCGGCAGGTTTCCCGGGCTACACTGGACTATACATCAGGGAAAATTCCAAAAATTCCATCGGCAGGTTTCCCGGGCTACACTGGACTATAATTCAGGGAAAATTCCCAAAATTCCCTCGGGAGGTTTTCCGGAGCTACACTGGACTATACATCAGGGAAAATTCCCAAAATTCCATAGGCAGGTTTCCGGGGCTACACTGGACTATACATCAGGGAAAATTCCAAAAATACACTCGGCAGGTTTCCGGAGCTACACTGGACTATACATCAGGGAAAATTCCAAAAATTCCATCAGCAGGTTTCCGGGGCTACACTGGACTATACATCAGGGAAAATTCCAAAAATTCCCTCGGGAGGTTTTCCGGAGCTACACTGGACTATACATCAGGGAAAATTCCCAAAATTCCATCGGGAGGTTTCGCGGGCTACACTGGACTATACATCAAGGAAAATTCCAAAAATTCCATCGGCAGGTTTCCCGGGCTACACTGGACTATACATCAGGGAAAATTCCCAAAATTCCATCGGCAGGTTTCCCGGGCTACAATGGACTATACATCAGGGAAAATTCCCAAAATTCCATCGGGAGGTTTCCCGGGCTACACTGGACTATACATCAGGGAAAATTCCCAAAATTCCATCGGGAGGTTTCCCGGGCTACACTGGACTATACATCAGGGAAAATACCAAAAATTGCATCGGAAGGTTTCCGGGGCTACACTGGACTATACATCAGGAAAAATTCCAAAAATTGCATCGGAAGGTTTCCGGGGCTACACTGGACTATACATCAGGGAAAATTCCAAAAATTCCATCGGCAGGTTTCCGGGGCTACACTGGACTATACATCAGGGAAAATTCCCAAAATTCCATAGGGAGGTTTCCCGGGTACACTTGACTATATATCAGGGAAAATTCCAAAAATTCCATCGGCAGGTTTCCGGAGCTACAGTGGACTATACATCAGGGAAAATTCCGAAAATTCCATAGGCAAGTTTCCCAGGCTACACTGGACTATACATCAGGGAAAATTCCAAAAATTCCATCGGCAGGTTTCCGGAGCTACAGTGGACTATACATCACGGAAAATTCCCAAAATTCCATCGGCAGGCTTCCAGGGCTACACTGGACTATACATCAGGGAAAATTCCAAAAATTCCATCGGCAAGTTTCCCGGGGTACACTGGACTATACATCAGGGAAAATTCCAAAAATTCCATCGGCAGGTTTCCCTGGCTACACTGGACTATACATCAGGGAAAATTCCCAAAATTCCATCGGCAAGTTTCCTGGGCTACATTGGACTATACATCAGGCAAAACTCCCAAAATTCCATAGGAAAGTTTCCTGGGCTACACTGGACTATACATCAGGGAAAATTCCAAAAATTCCATTGGCAAGTTTCCCGGGCTACACTGGACTATACATCAGGGAGAATTCCAGAAATACAATCGGCAAGTTTCCAGGGCTGCACTGGACTATACATCAGGGAAAATTCCAAAAATTCCATCATCAAGTTTCCAGGGCTACACTGGACTATACATCAGGGAAAATTCCAAAAATTCCATCGGCAAGTTTCCCGCGCTACACTGGACTATACGTCAATGAAAATTCCAAAAATTCCATCAGCAAGTTTCCCGGGCTACACTGGACTATACGTCAATGAAAATTCCAAAAATTCCATCGGCAAGTTTCCGGGGCTACACTGGACTATACATCAGGGAAAATTCCAAAAATTCCATCGGCAAGTTTCCCGGGCTACACTGGACTATACATCAGGGAAAATTCCAAAAATTCCATCGGCAAGTTTCCCGGGCTACACTGGACTATACATCAGGGAGAATTCCAGAAATACAATAGGCAAGTTTCCAGGGCTGCACTGGACTATACATCAGGGAAAATTCCAAAAATTCCATCATCAAGTTTCCAGGGCTACACTGGACTATACATCAGGGAAAATTCAAAAAAATTCCATCGGCAAGTTTCCCGGGCTACACTGGACTATACGTCAATGAAAATTCCAAAAATTCCATCAGCAAGTTTCCCGGGCTACACTGGACTATACGTCAATGAAAATTCCAAAAATTCCATCGGCAAGTTTCCGGGGCTACACTGGACTATACATCAGGGAAAATTCCAAAAATTCCATCGGCAAGTTTCCCGGGCTACACTGGACTATACATCAGGGAATATTCCCAAAATTCCATCGGCAAGTTTCCCGGGCTACACGGGACTATACATCAGGGAAAATTCCAAAAATTCCATCGGCAAGTTTCCGGGGCTACACTGGCCTATACATCAGGGAAAATTCCAGAAATACAATCGGCAAGTTTCCGGGGCTACACTGGACTATACATCAGGGAAAATTCCAGAAATACAATCGGCAAGTTTCCCGGGCTACACTGGACTATACATCAGGGAAAATTCCAGAAATACAATCGGCAAGTTTCCGGGGCTACACTGGACTATACATCAGGGAAAATTACCAAAATTCCATCGGCAAGTTTCCTGGGCTACACTGGACTATACATCAGGCAAAATTCCCAAAATTCCATCGGCAAGTTTCCCGGGCTACACTGGACTATACATCAGGGAGAATTCCAGAAATACAATCGGAAAGTTTCCAGGGCTACACTGATCTATACATCAGGGAAAACTCCCAAAATTCCATCGGCTGGTTTCCAGGGCTACACTGGACTATACATCAGGAAAAATTCCCAAAATTCCATCCTCAAGTTTCCAGGGCTACACTGGACTATACGTCAATGAAAATTCCAAAAATTCCATCGGCAAGTTTCCGGGGCTACACTGGACTATACATCAGGGAAAATTCCAAAAATTCCATCGGCAAGTTTCCGGGGCTACACTGGGCTATACATCAGGGAAAATTCTAAAAATTCCATCGGCAAGTTTCCGGGGCTACACTGGGCTATACATCAGGGAAAATTCCCAAAATTCCATCGGCACGTTTCCGGGGCTACACTGGACTATACATCAGGGAAAATTCCCAAAATTCCATAGGCAAGTTTCCCGGGCTACACTGGACTAGACATCAGGGAAAATTCCAAAAATTCCATCGGCAGGTTTCCCGGGCTACACTGGACTATACGTCAATGAAAATTCCCAAAATTCCATAGGCAAGTTTCCGGGGCTACACTGGACTATACATCAGGGAAAATTCCAAAAATTCCATCGGCAAGTTTCCGGGGCTACACTGGGCTATACATCAGGGAAAATTCTAAAAATTCCATCGGCAAGTTTCCGGGGCTACACTGGGCTATACATCAGGGAAAATTCCCAAAATTCCATCGGCAGGTTTCCGGGGCTACACTGGACTATACATCAGGGAAAATTCCCAAAATTCCATAGGCAAGTTTCCCGGGCTACACTGGACTATACATCAGGGAAAATTCCCAAAATTCCATCGGCAAGTTTCCCGGGCTACACTGGACTATCCATCAGGGAAAATTCCCAAAATTCCATCGGCAGGTTTCCAGGGCTACACTGGACTATACATCAGGGAAAATTCCAGAAATACAATCGGCAAGTTTTCCAGGGCTACACTGGACTATACATCAGGGAAAATTCCAAAAATCCCATAGGCACGTTTCCCGGGCTACACTGGACTATACATCAGGGAAAATTCTAAAAATTCCATCGGCAAGTTTCCAGGGCTACACTGGACTATCCATCAGGGAAAATTCCCAAAATTCCATCGGCAGGTTTCCAGGGCTACACTGGACTATACATCAGGGAAAATTCCCAAAATTCCATCGGCAAGTTTCCGGGGCTACACTGGACTATACATCAGGGAAAATTCCAGAAATACAATCGGCAAGTTTCCAGGGCTACACTGGACTATACATCAGGGAAAATTCCAGAAATACAATCGGCAATTTCCAGGGCTACACTGGAGTATACATCAGGGAAAATTCCAGAAATACAATCGGCAAGTTTCCAGGGCTACACTGGAGTATACATCAGGGAAAACTCCCAAAATTCCATCGGCAGGTTTCCCGGGCTACACTGGACTATACATCAGGGAAAATTCCAGAAATACAGTCGGCAAGTTTCCAGGGCTACACTGGACTATACATCAGGGAAAACTCCCAAAATTCCATCGGTAGGCTTCCAGGGCTACACTGGACTATACATCAGGGAAAACTCCCAAAATTCCATCGGTAGGCTTCCAGGGCTACACTGGACTATACATCAGGGAAAATTCCCAAAATTCCATCTGCAAGTTTCCGGGGCTACACTGGACTATACATCAGGGAAAATTCCAGAAATACAATCGGCAAGTTTCCAGGGCTACACTGGACTATACATCAGGGAAAATTCCAGAAATACAATCGGCAAGTTTCCAGGGCTACACTGGACTATACATCAGGGAAAACTCCCTAAATTCCATCGGCAGGCTTCCAGGGCTACACTGGACTATACATCAGGGAAAATTCCAGAAATACAATCGGCAAGTTTCCAGGGCTACACTGGACTATACATCAGGGAAAACTCCCAAAATTCCATCGGCAGGCTTCCAGGGCTACACTGGACTATGCATCAGGGAAAATTCCAGAAATACAATCGGCAAGTTTCCAGGGCTACACTGGACTATACATCAGGGAAAATTCCAGAAATACAATCGGCAAGTTTCCAGGGCTACACTGGACTATACATCAGGGAAAACTCCCAAAATTCCATCGGCAGGCTTCCAGGGCTACACTGGACTATACATCAGGGAAAATTCCAGAAATACAATCGGCAAGTTTCCAGGGCTACACTGGACTATACATCAGGGAAAACTCCCAAAATTCCATCGGCAGGCTTCCAGGGCTACACTGGACTATACATCAGGGAAAACTCCCAAAATTCCATCGGCAGGCTTCCAGGGCTACACTTGACTATACATCAGGGAAAATTCCAGAAATACAATCGGCAAGTTTCCAGGGCTACACTGGACTATACATCAGGGAAAATTCCAGAAATACAATCGGCAAGTTTCCAGGGCTACACTGGACTATACATCAGGGAAAACTCCCAAAATTCCATCGGCAGGCTTCCAGGGCTACACTGGACTATACATCAGGGAAAACTCCCAAAATTCCATCGGCAGGCTTCCAGGGCTACACTGGACTATACATCAGGGAAAATTCCAGAAATACAATCGGCAAGTTTCCAGGGCTACACTGGACTATACATCAGGGAAAACTCCCAAAATTCCATCGGCAGGCTTCCAGGGCTACACTGGACTATACATCAGGGAAAACTCCCAAAATTCCATCGGCAGGCTTCCAGGGCTACACTGGACTATACATCAGGGAAAATTCCCAAAATTCCATCGGCAAGTTTCCGGGGCTACACTGGACTATACATCAGGGAAAATTCCAGAAATACAATCGGCAGGCTTCCAGGGCTACACTGGACTATACATCAGGGAAAATTCCCAAAATTCCATCGGCAAGTTTCCGGGGCTACACTGGACTATACATCAGGGAAAACTCCCAAAATTCCATCGGCAGGCTTCCAGGGCTACACTGGACTATACATCAGGGAAAATTCCAGAAATACAATCGGCAAGTTTCCAGGGCTACACTGGACTATACATCAGGGAAAACTCCCAAAATTCCATCGGCAGGCTTCCAGGGCTACACTGGACTATACATCAGGGAAAATTCCAGAAATACAATCGGCAGGCTTCCAGGGCTACACTGGACTATACATCAGGGAAAATTCCCAAAATTCCATCGGCAAGTTTCCGGGGCTACACTGGACTATACATCAGGGAAAATTCCAGAAATACAATCGGCAAGTTTCCAGGGCTACACTGGACTATACATCAGGGAAAACTCCCAAAATTCCATCGGCAGGCTTCCAGGGCTACACTGGACTATACATCAGGGAAAACTCCCAAAATTCCATCGGCAGGCTTCCAGGGCTACACTGGACTATACATCAGGGAAAATTCCCAAAATTCCATCGGCAAGTTTCCGGGGCTACACTGGACTATACATCAGGGAAAATTCCAGAAATACAATCGGCAAGTTTCCAGGGCTACACTGGACTATACATCAGGGAAAATTCCAGAAATACAATCGGAAAGTTTTCAGGGCTACACTGATCTATACATCAGGGAAAACTCCCAAAATTCCATCGGCTGGTTTCCAGGGCTACACTGGACTATACATCAGGAAAAATTCCCAAAATTCCATCCTCAAGTTTCCAGGGCTACACTGGACTATACGTCAATGAAAATTCCAAAAATTCCATCGGCAAGTTTCCGGGGCTACACTGGACTATACATCAGGGAAAATTCCAAAAATTCCATCGGCAAGTTTCCGGGGCTACACTGGGCTATACATCAGGGAAAATTCTAAAAATTCCATCGGCAAGTTTCCGGGGCTACACTGGGCTATACATCAGGGAAAATTCCCAAAATTCCATCGGCACGTTTCCGGGGCTACACTGGACTATACATCAGGGAAAATTCCCAAAATTCCATAGGCAAGTTTCCCGGGCTACACTGGACTATACATCAGGGAAAATTCCCAAAATTCCATCGGCAGGTTTCCCGGGCTACACTGGACTATACGTCAATGAAAATTCCCAAAATTCCATAGGCAAGTTTCCGGGGCTACACTGGACTATACATCAGGGAAAATTCCAAAAATTCCATTGGCAAGTTTCCGGGGCTACACTGGGCTATACATCAGGGAAAATTCTAAAAATTCCATCGGCAAGTTTCCGGGGCTACACTGGGCTATACATCAGGGAAAATTCCCAAAATTCCATCGGCAGGTTTCCGGGGCTACACTGGACTATACATCAGGGAAAATTCCCAAAATTCCATAGGCAAGTTTCCCGGGCTACACTGGACTATACATCAGGGAAAATTCCAAAAATTCCATCGGCAAGTTTCCCGGGCTACACTGGACTATCCATCAGGGAAAATTCCCAAAATTCCATCGGCAGGTTTCCAGGGCTACACTGGACTATACATCAGGGAAAATTCCAGAAATACAATCGGCAAGTTTTCCAGGGCTACACTGGACTATACATCAGGGAAAATTCCAAAAATCCCATAGGCACGTTTCCCGGGCTACACTGGACTATACATCAGGGAAAATTTTAAAAATTCCATCGGCAAGTTTCCAGGGCTACACTGGACTATCCATCAGGGAAAATTCCCAAAATTCCATCGGCAGGTTTCCAGGGCTACACTGCAGTATACATCAGGGAAAATTCCAGAAATACAATCGGCAAGTTTCCAGGGCTACACTGGAGTATACATCAGGGAAAACTCCCAAAATTCCATCGGCAGGTTTCCCGGGCTACACTGGACTATACATCAGGGAAAATTCCAGAAATACAATCGGCAATTTCCAGGGCTACACTGCAGTATACATCAGGGAAAATTCCAGAAATACAATCGGCAAGTTTCCAGGGCTACACTGGAGTATACATCAGGGAAAACTCCCAAAATTCCATCGGCAGGTTTCCCGGGCTACACTGGACTATACATCAGGGAAAATTCCAGAAATACAATCGGCAAGTTTCCAGGGCTACACTGGACTATACATCAGGGAAAACTCCCAAAATTCCATCGGTAGGCTTCCAGGGCTACACTGGACTATACATCAGGGAAAACTCCCAAAATTCCATCGGCAGGTTTCTAGGGCTACACTGGACTATACATCAGGGAAAATTCCCAAAATTCCATCTGCAAGTTTCCGGGGCTACACTGGACTATACATCAGGGAAAATTGAAAAAATACAATCGGCAAGTTTCCAGGGCTACACTGGACTATACATCAGGGAAAATTCCAGAAATACAATCGGCAAGTTTCCAGGGCTACACTGGACTATACATCAGGGAAAACTCCCTAAATTCCATCGGCAGGCTTCCAGGGCTACACTGGACTATACATCAGGGAAAATTCCAGAAATACAATCGGCAAGTTTCCAGGGCTACACTGGACTATACATCAGGGAAAACTCCCAAAATTCCATCGGCAGGCTTCCAGGGCTACACTGGACTATACATCAGGGAAAATTCCAGAAATACAATCGGCAAGTTTCCAGGGCTACACTGGACTATACATCAGGGAAAATTCCAGAAATACAATCGGCAAGTTTCCAGGGCTACACTGGACTATACATCAGGGAAAACTCCCAAAATTCCATCGGCAGGCTTCCAGGGCTACACTGGACTATACATCAGGGAAAATTCCAGAAATACAATCGGCAAGTTTCCAGGGCTACACTGGACTATACATCAGGGAAAACTCCCAAAATTCCATCGGCAGGCTTCCAGGGCTACACTGGACTATACATCAGGGAAAACTCCCAAAATTCCATCGGCAGGCTTCCAGGGCTACACTTGACTATACATCAGGGAAAATTCCAGAAATACAATCGGCAAGTTTCCAGGGCTACACTGGACTATACATCAGGGAAAATTCCAGAAATACAATCGGCAAGTTTCCAGGGCTACACTGGACTATACATCAGGGAAAACTCCCAAAATTCCATCGGCAGGCTTCCAGGGCTACACTGGACTATACATCAGGGAAAACTCCCAAAATTCCATCGGCAGGCTTCCAGGGCTACACTGGACTATACATCAGGGAAAATTCCAGAAATACAATCGGCAAGTTTCCAGGGCTACACTGGACTATACATCAGGGAAAACTCCCAAAATTCCATCGGCAGGCTTCCAGGGCTACACTGGACTATACATCAGGGAAAATTCCAGAAATACAATCGGCACGTTTCCAGGGCTACACTGGACTATACATCAGGGAAAATTCCAGAAATACAATCGGCAAGTTTCCAGGGCTACACTGGACTATACATCAGGGAAAACTCCCAAAATTCCATCGGCAGGCTTCCAGGGCTACACTGGACTATACATCAGGGAAAATTCCAGAAATACAATCGGCAAGTTTCCAGGGCTACACTGGACTATACATCAGGGAAAATTCCCAAAATTCCATCGGCAAGTTTCCGGGGCTACACTGGACTATACATCAGGGAAAATTCCAGAAATACAATCGGCAAGTTTCCAGGGCTACACTGGACTATACATCAGGGAAAACTCCCAAAATTCCATCGGCAGGCTTCCAGGGCTACACTGGACTATACATCAGGGAAAATTCCAGAAATACAATCGGCAAGTTTCCAGGGCTACACTGGACTATACATCAGGGAAAATTCCCAAAATTCCATCGGCAAGTTTCCGGGGCTACACTGGACTATACATCAGGGAAAATTCCAGAAATACAATCGGCACGTTTCCAGGGCTACACTGGACTATACATCAGGGAAAATTCCAGAAATACAATCGGCAAGTTTCCAGGGCTACACTGGACTATACATCAGGGAAAACTCCCAAAATTCCATCGGCAGGCTTCCAGGGCTACACTGGACTATACATCAGGGAAAATTCCAGAAATACAATCGGCAAGTTTCCAGGGCTACACTGGACTATACATCAGGGAAAATTCCCAAAATTCCATCGGCAAGTTTCCGGGGCTACACTGGACTATACATCAGGGAAAATTCCAGAAATACAATCGGCACGTTTCCAGGGCTACACTGGACTATACATCAGGGAAAATTCCAGAAATACAATCGGCAAGTTTCCAGGGCTACACTGGACTATACATCAGGGAAAATTCCCAAAATTCCATCGGCAAGTTTCCGGGGCTACACTGGACTATACATCAGGGAAAATTCCAGAAATACAATCGGCAAGTTTCCAGGGCTACACTGGACTATACATCAGGGAAAATTCCAAAAATTCCATCGGCAAGTTTCCGGGGCTACACTGGACTATACATCAGGGAAAATTCCAAAAATTCCATCGGCAAGTTTCCGGGGCTACACTGGGCTATACATCAGGGAAAATTCTAAAAATTCCATCGGCAAGTTTCCGGGGCTACACTGGGCTATACATCAGGGAAAATTCCCAAAATTCCATCGGCACGTTTCCGGGGCTACACTGGACTATACATCAGGGAAAATTCCCAAAATTCCATAGGCAAGTTTCCCGGGCTACACTGGACTAGACATCAGGGAAAATTCCAAAAATTCCATCGGCAGGTTTCCCGGGCTACACTGGACTATACGTCAATGAAAATTCCCAAAATTCCATAGGCAAGTTTCCGGGGCTACACTGGACTATACATCAGGGAAAATTCCAAAAATTCCATCGGCAAGTTTCCGGGGCTACACTGGGCTATACATCAGGGAAAATTCTAAAAATTCCATCGGCAAGTTTCCGGGGCTACACTGGGCTATACATCAGGGAAAATTCCCAAAATTCCATCGGCAGGTTTCCGGGGCTACACTGGACTATACATCAGGGAAAATTCCCAAAATTCCATAGGCAAGTTTCCCGGGCTACACTGGACTATACATCAGGGAAAATTCCCAAAATTCCATCGGCAAGTTTCCCGGGCTACACTGGACTATCCATCAGGGAAAATTCCCAAAATTCCATCGGCAGGTTTCCAGGGCTACACTGGACTATACATCAGGGAAAATTCCAGAAATACAATCGGCAAGTTTTCCAGGGCTACACTGGACTATACATCAGGGAAAATTCCAAAAATCCCATAGGCACGTTTCCCGGGCTACACTGGACTATACATCAGGGAAAATTCTAAAAATTCCATCGGCAAGTTTCCAGGGCTACACTGGACTATCCATCAGGGAAAATTCCCAAAATTCCATCGGCAGGTTTCCAGGGCTACACTGGACTATACATCAGGGAAAATTCCCAAAATTCCATCGGCAAGTTTCCGGGGCTACACTGGACTATACATCAGGGAAAATTCCAGAAATACAATCGGCAAGTTTCCAGGGCTACACTGGACTATACATCAGGGAAAATTCCAGAAATACAATCGGCAATTTCCAGGGCTACACTGGAGTATACATCAGGGAAAATTCCAGAAATACAATCGGCAAGTTTCCAGGGCTACACTGGAGTATACATCAGGGAAAACTCCCAAAATTCCATCGGCAGGTTTCCCGGGCTACACTGGACTATACATCAGGGAAAATTCCAGAAATACAGTCGGCAAGTTTCCAGGGCTACACTGGACTATACATCAGGGAAAACTCCCAAAATTCCATCGGTAGGCTTCCAGGGCTACACTGGACTATACATCAGGGAAAACTCCCAAAATTCCATCGGTAGGCTTCCAGGGCTACACTGGACTATACATCAGGGAAAATTCCCAAAATTCCATCTGCAAGTTTCCGGGGCTACACTGGACTATACATCAGGGAAAATTCCAGAAATACAATCGGCAAGTTTCCAGGGCTACACTGGACTATACATCAGGGAAAATTCCAGAAATACAATCGGCAAGTTTCCAGGGCTACACTGGACTATACATCAGGGAAAACTCCCTAAATTCCATCGGCAGGCTTCCAGGGCTACACTGGACTATACATCAGGGAAAATTCCAGAAATACAATCGGCAAGTTTCCAGGGCTACACTGGACTATACATCAGGGAAAACTCCCAAAATTCCATCGGCAGGCTTCCAGGGCTACACTGGACTATGCATCAGGGAAAATTCCAGAAATACAATCGGCAAGTTTCCAGGGCTACACTGGACTATACATCAGGGAAAATTCCAGAAATACAATCGGCAAGTTTCCAGGGCTACACTGGACTATACATCAGGGAAAACTCCCAAAATTCCATCGGCAGGCTTCCAGGGCTACACTGGACTATACATCAGGGAAAATTCCAGAAATACAATCGGCAAGTTTCCAGGGCTACACTGGACTATACATCAGGGAAAACTCCCAAAATTCCATCGGCAGGCTTCCAGGGCTACACTGGACTATACATCAGGGAAAACTCCCAAAATTCCATCGGCAGGCTTCCAGGGCTACACTTGACTATACATCAGGGAAAATTCCAGAAATACAATCGGCAAGTTTCCAGGGCTACACTGGACTATACATCAGGGAAAATTCCAGAAATACAATCGGCAAGTTTCCAGGGCTACACTGGACTATACATCAGGGAAAACTCCCAAAATTCCATCGGCAGGCTTCCAGGGCTACACTGGACTATACATCAGGGAAAACTCCCAAAATTCCATCGGCAGGCTTCCAGGGCTACACTGGACTATACATCAGGGAAAATTCCAGAAATACAATCGGCAAGTTTCCAGGGCTACACTGGACTATACATCAGGGAAAACTCCCAAAATTCCATCGGCAGGCTTCCAGGGCTACACTGGACTATACATCAGGGAAAACTCCCAAAATTCCATCGGCAGGCTTCCAGGGCTACACTGGACTATACATCAGGGAAAATTCCCAAAATTCCATCGGCAAGTTTCCGGGGCTACACTGGACTATACATCAGGGAAAATTCCAGAAATACAATCGGCAGGCTTCCAGGGCTACACTGGACTATACATCAGGGAAAATTCCCAAAATTCCATCGGCAAGTTTCCGGGGCTACACTGGACTATACATCAGGGAAAACTCCCAAAATTCCATCGGCAGGCTTCCAGGGCTACACTGGACTATACATCAGGGAAAATTCCAGAAATACAATCGGCAAGTTTCCAGGGCTACACTGGACTATACATCAGGGAAAACTCCCAAAATTCCATCGGCAGGCTTCCAGGGCTACACTGGACTATACATCAGGGAAAATTCCAGAAATACAATCGGCAGGCTTCCAGGGCTACACTGGACTATACATCAGGGAAAATTCCCAAAATTCCATCGGCAAGTTTCCGGGGCTACACTGGACTATACATCAGGGAAAATTCCAGAAATACAATCGGCAAGTTTCCAGGGCTACACTGGACTATACATCAGGGAAAACTCCCAAAATTCCATCGGCAGGCTTCCAGGGCTACACTGGACTATACATCAGGGAAAACTCCCAAAATTCCATCGGCAGGCTTCCAGGGCTACACTGGACTATACATCAGGGAAAATTCCCAAAATTCCATCGGCAAGTTTCCGGGGCTACACTGGACTATACATCAGGGAAAATTCCAGAAATACAATCGGCAAGTTTCCAGGGCTACACTGGACTATACATCAGGGAAAATTCCAGAAATACAATCGGAAAGTTTTCAGGGCTACACTGATCTATACATCAGGGAAAACTCCCAAAATTCCATCGGCTGGTTTCCAGGGCTACACTGGACTATACATCAGGAAAAATTCCCAAAATTCCATCCTCAAGTTTCCAGGGCTACACTGGACTATACGTCAATGAAAATTCCAAAAATTCCATCGGCAAGTTTCCGGGGCTACACTGGACTATACATCAGGGAAAATTCCAAAAATTCCATCGGCAAGTTTCCGGGGCTACACTGGGCTATACATCAGGGAAAATTCTAAAAATTCCATCGGCAAGTTTCCGGGGCTACACTGGGCTATACATCAGGGAAAATTCCCAAAATTCCATCGGCACGTTTCCGGGGCTACACTGGACTATACATCAGGGAAAATTCCCAAAATTCCATAGGCAAGTTTCCCGGGCTACACTGGACTATACATCAGGGAAAATTCCCAAAATTCCATCGGCAGGTTTCCCGGGCTACACTGGACTATACGTCAATGAAAATTCCCAAAATTCCATAGGCAAGTTTCCGGGGCTACACTGGACTATACATCAGGGAAAATTCCAAAAATTCCATCGGCAAGTTTCCGGGGCTACACTGGGCTATACATCAGGGAAAATTCCCAAAATTCCATCGGCAGGTTTCCCGGGCTACACTGGACTATACGTCAATGAAAATTCCCAAAATTCCATAGGCAAGTTTCCGGGGCTACACTGGACTATACATCAGGGAAAATTCCAAAAATTCCATCGGCAAGTTTCCGGGGCTACACTGGGCTATACATCAGGGAAAATTCTAAAAATTCCATCGGCAAGTTTCCGGGGCTACACTGGGCTATACATCAGGGAAAATTCCCAAAATTCCATCGGCAGGTTTCCGGGGCTACACTGGACTATACATCAGGGAAAATTCCCAAAATTCCATAGGCAAGTTTCCCGGGCTACACTGGACTATACATCAGGGAAAATTCCAAAAATTCCATCGGCAAGTTTCCCGGGCTACACTGGACTATCCATCAGGGAAAATTCCCAAAATTCCATCGGCAGGTTTCCAGGGCTACACTGGACTATACATCAGGGAAAATTCCAGAAATACAATCGGCAAGTTTTCCAGGGCTACACTGGACTATACATCAGGGAAAATTCCAAAAATCCCATAGGCACGTTTCCCGGGCTACACTGGACTATACATCAGGGAAAATTTTAAAAATTCCATCGGCAAGTTTCCAGGGCTACACTGGACTATCCATCAGGGAAAATTCCCAAAATTCCATCGGCAGGTTTCCAGGGCTACACTGCAGTATACATCAGGGAAAATTCCAGAAATACAATCGGCAAGTTTCCAGGGCTACACTGGAGTATACATCAGGGAAAACTCCCAAAATTCCATCGGCAGGTTTCCCGGGCTACACTGGACTATACATCAGGGAAAATTCCAGAAATACAATCGGCAATTTCCAGGGCTACACTGCAGTATACATCAGGGAAAATTCCAGAAATACAATCGGCAAGTTTCCAGGGCTACACTGGAGTATACATCAGGGAAAACTCCCAAAATTCCATCGGCAGGTTTCCCGGGCTACACTGGACTATACATCAGGGAAAATTCCAGAAATACAATCGGCAAGTTTCCAGGGCTACACTGGACTATACATCAGGGAAAACTCCCAAAATTCCATCGGTAGGCTTCCAGGGCTACACTGGACTATACATCAGGGAAAACTCCCAAAATTCCATCGGCAGGTTTCTAGGGCTACACTGGACTATACATCAGGGAAAATTCCCAAAATTCCATCTGCAAGTTTCCGGGGCTACACTGGACTATACATCAGGGAAAATTGAAAAAATACAATCGGCAAGTTTCCAGGGCTACACTGGACTATACATCAGGGAAAATTCCAGAAATACAATCGGCAAGTTTCCAGGGCTACACTGGACTATACATCAGGGAAAACTCCCTAAATTCCATCGGCAGGCTTCCAGGGCTACACTGGACTATACATCAGGGAAAATTCCAGAAATACAATCGGCAAGTTTCCAGGGCTACACTGGACTATACATCAGGGAAAACTCCCAAAATTCCATCGGCAGGCTTCCAGGGCTACACTGGACTATACATCAGGGAAAATTCCAGAAATACAATCGGCAAGTTTCCAGGGCTACACTGGACTATACATCAGGGAAAATTCCAGAAATACAATCGGCAAGTTTCCAGGGCTACACTGGACTATACATCAGGGAAAACTCCCAAAATTCCATCGGCAGGCTTCCAGGGCTACACTGGACTATACATCAGGGAAAATTCCAGAAATACAATCGGCAAGTTTCCAGGGCTACACTGGACTATACATCAGGGAAAACTCCCAAAATTCCATCGGCAGGCTTCCAGGGCTACACTGGACTATACATCAGGGAAAACTCCCAAAATTCCATCGGCAGGCTTCCAGGGCTACACTTGACTATACATCAGGGAAAATTCCAGAAATACAATCGGCAAGTTTCCAGGGCTACACTGGACTATACATCAGGGAAAATTCCAGAAATACAATCGGCAAGTTTCCAGGGCTACACTGGACTATACATCAGGGAAAACTCCCAAAATTCCATCGGCAGGCTTCCAGGGCTACACTGGACTATACATCAGGGAAAACTCCCAAAATTCCATCGGCAGGCTTCCAGGGCTACACTGGACTATACATCAGGGAAAATTCCAGAAATACAATCGGCAAGTTTCCAGGGCTACACTGGACTATACATCAGGGAAAACTCCCAAAATTCCATCGGCAGGCTTCCAGGGCTACACTGGACTATACATCAGGGAAAATTCCAGAAATACAATCGGCACGTTTCCAGGGCTACACTGGACTATACATCAGGGAAAATTCCAGAAATACAATCGGCAAGTTTCCAGGGCTACACTGGACTATACATCAGGGAAAACTCCCAAAATTCCATCGGCAGGCTTCCAGGGCTACACTGGACTATACATCAGGGAAAATTCCAGAAATACAATCGGCAAGTTTCCAGGGCTACACTGGACTATACATCAGGGAAAATTCCCAAAATTCCATCGGCAAGTTTCCGGGGCTACACTGGACTATACATCAGGGAAAATTCCAGAAATACAATCGGCAAGTTTCCAGGGCTACACTGGAGTATACATCAGGGAAAATTCCCAAAATTCCATCGGCAAGTTTCCAGGGCTACACTGGACTATACATCAGGGAAAATTCCAGAAATACAATCGGAAAGTTTTCAGGGCTACACTGATCTATACATCAGGGAAAACTCCCAAAATTCCATCGGCTGGTTTCCAGGGCTACACTGGACTATACATCAGGAAAAATTCCCAAAATTCCATCCTCAAGTTTCCAGGGCTACACTGGACTATACGTCAATGAAAATTCCAAAAATTCCATCGGCAAGTTTCCGGGGCTACACTGGACTATACATCAGGGAAAATTCCAAAAATTCCATCGGCAAGTTTCCGGGGCTACACTGGGCTATACATCAGGGAAAATTCTAAAAATTCCATCGGCAAGTTTCCGGGGCTACACTGGGCTATACATCAGGGAAAATTCCCAAAATTCCATCGGCACGTTTCCGGGGCTACACTGGACTATACATCAGGGAAAATTCCCAAAATTCCATAGGCAAGTTTCCCGGGCTACACTGGACTATACATCAGGGAAAATTCCCAAAATTCCATCGGCAGGTTTCCCGGGCTACACTGGACTATACGTCAATGAAAATTCCCAAAATTCCATAGGCAAGTTTCCGGGGCTACACTGGACTATACATCAGGGAAAATTCCAAAAATTCCATCGGCAAGTTTCCGGGGCTACACTGGGCTATACATCAGGGAAAATTCTAAAAATTCCATCGGCAAGTTTCCGGGGCTACACTGGGCTATACATCAGGGAAAATTCCCAAAATTCCATCGGCAGGTTTCCGGGGCTACACTGGACTATACATCAGGGAAAATTCCCAAAATTCCATAGGCAAGTTTCCCGGGCTACACTGGACTATACATCAGGGAAAATTCCAAAAATTCCATCGGCAAGTTTCCCGGGCTACACTGGACTATCCATCAGGGAAAATTCCCAAAATTCCATCGGCAGGTTTCCAGGGCTACACTGGACTATACATCAGGGAAAATTCCAGAAATACAATCGGCAAGTTTTCCAGGGCTACACTGGACTATACATCAGGGAAAATTCCAAAAATCCCATAGGCACGTTTCCCGGGCTACACTGGACTATACATCAGGGAAAATTTTAAAAATTCCATCGGCAAGTTTCCAGGGCTACACTGGACTATCCATCAGGGAAAATTCCCAAAATTCCATCGGCAGGTTTCCAGGGCTACACTGCAGTATACATCAGGGAAAATTCCAGAAATACAATCGGCAAGTTTCCAGGGCTACACTGGAGTATACATCAGGGAAAATTCCAGAAATACAATCGGCAAGTTTCCAGGGCTACACTGGAGTATACATCAGGGAAAACTCCCAAAATTCCATCGGCAGGTTTCCCGGGCTACACTGGACTATACATCAGGGAAAATTCCAGAAATACAATCGGCAAGTTTCCAGGGCTACACTGGACTATACATCAGGGAAAACTCCCAAAATTCCATCGGTAGGCTTCCAGGGCTACACTGGACTATACATCAGGGAAAACTCCCAAAATTCCATCGGCAGGTTTCTAGGGCTACACTGGACTATACATCAGGGAAAATTCCCAAAATTCCATCTGCAAGTTTCCGGGGCTACACTGGACTATACATCAGGGAAAATTGAAAAAATACAATCGGCAAGTTTCCAGGGCTACACTGGACTATACATCAGGGAAAATTCCAGAAATACAATCGGCAAGTTTCCAGGGCTACACTGGACTATACATCAGGGAAAACTCCCTAAATTCCATCGGCAGGCTTCCAGGGCTACACTGGACTATACATCAGGGAAAATTCCAGAAATACAATCGGCAAGTTTCCAGGGCTACACTGGACTATACATCAGGGAAAACTCCCAAAATTCCATCGGCAGGCTTCCAGGGCTACACTGGACTATACATCAGGGAAAATTCCAGAAATACAATCGGCAAGTTTCCAGGGCTACACTGGACTATACATCAGGGAAAATTCCAGAAATACAATCGGCAAGTTTCCAGGGCTACACTGGACTATACATCAGGGAAAACTCCCAAAATTCCATCGGCAGGCTTCCAGGGCTACACTGGACTATACATCAGGGAAAATTCCAGAAATACAATCGGCAAGTTTCCAGGGCTACACTGGACTATACATCAGGGAAAACTCCCAAAATTCCATCGGCAGGCTTCCAGGGCTACACTGGACTATACATCAGGGAAAACTCCCAAAATTCCATCGGCAGGCTTCCAGGGCTACACTTGACTATACATCAGGGAAAATTCCAGAAATACAATCGGCAAGTTTCCAGGGCTACACTGGACTATACATCAGGGAAAATTCCAGAAATACAATCGGCAAGTTTCCAGGGCTACACTGGACTATACATCAGGGAAAACTCCCAAAATTCCATCGGCAGGCTTCCAGGGCTACACTGGACTATACATCAGGGAAAACTCCCAAAATTCCATCGGCAGGCTTCCAGGGCTACACTGGACTATACATCAGGGAAAATTCCAGAAATACAATCGGCAAGTTTCCAGGGCTACACTGGACTATACATCAGGGAAAACTCCCAAAATTCCATCGGCAGGCTTCCAGGGCTACACTGGACTATACATCAGGGAAAATTCCAGAAATACAATCGGCACGTTTCCAGGGCTACACTGGACTATACATCAGGGAAAATTCCAGAAATACAATCGGCAAGTTTCCAGGGCTACACTGGACTATACATCAGGGAAAACTCCCAAAATTCCATCGGCAGGCTTCCAGGGCTACACTGGACTATACATCAGGGAAAATTCCAGAAATACAATCGGCAAGTTTCCAGGGCTACACTGGACTATACATCAGGGAAAATTCCCAAAATTCCATCGGCAAGTTTCCGGGGCTACACTGGACTATACATCAGGGAAAATTCCAGAAATACAATCGGCAAGTTTCCAGGGCTACACTGGACTATACATCAGGGAAAATTCCCAAAATTCCATCGGCAGGCTTCCAGGGCTACACTGGACTATACATCAGGGAAAATTCCAGAAATACAATCGGCAAGTTTCCAGGGCTACACTGGACTATACATCAGGGAAAATTCCCAAAATTCCATCGGCAAGTTTCCGGGGCTACACTGGACTATACATCAGGGAAAATTCCAGAAATACAATCGGCACGTTTCCAGGGCTACACTGGACTATACATCAGGGAAAATTCCAGAAATACAATCGGCAAGTTTCCAGGGCTACACTGGACTATACATCAGGGAAAACTCCCAAAATTCCATCGGCAGGCTTCCAGGGCTACACTGGACTATACATCAGGGAAAATTCCAGAAATACAATCGGCAAGTTTCCAGGGCTACACTGGACTATACATCAGGGAAAATTCCCAAAATTCCATCGGCAAGTTTCCGGGGCTACACTGGACTATACATCAGGGAAAATTCCAGAAATACAATCGGCAAGTTTCCAGGGCTACACTGGACTATACATCAGGGAAAATTCCAGAAATACAATCGGCAAGTTTCCAGGGCTACACTGGACTATACATCAGGGAAAATTCCCAAAATTCCATCGGCAAGTTTCCGGGGCTACACTGGACTATACATCAGGGAAAATTCCAGAAATACAATCGGCAAGTTTCCAGGGCTACACTGGACTATACATCAGGGAAAATTCCAGAAATACAATCGGCAAGTTTCCAGGGCTACACTGGAGTATACATCAGGGAAAATTCCAAAAATTCCATCGGCAGGTTTCCAGGGCTACACTGGACTATACATCAGGGAAAATTCCAGAAATACAATCGGCAAGTTTCCAGGGCTACACTGGACTATACATCAGGGAAAATTCCAGAAATACAATCGGCAAGTTTCCAGGGCTACACTGGACTATACATCAGGGAAAACTCCCAAAATTCCATCGGCAGGCTTCCAGGGCTACACTGGACTATACATCAGGGAAAATTCCAGAAATACAATCGGCAAGTTTCCAGGGCTACACTGGACTATACATCAGGGAAAATTCCAAAAATTCCATCGGCAAGTTTCCGGGGCTACACTGGACTATACATCAGGGAAAATTCCAGAAATACAATCGGCAAGTTTCCAGGGCTACACTGGACTATACATCAGGGAAAACTCCCAAAATTCCATCGGCAGGCTTCCAGGGCTACACTGGACTATACATCAGGGAAAACTCCCAAAATTCCATCGGCAGGCTTCCAGGGCTACACTGGACTATACATCAGGGAAAATTCCCAAAATTCCATCGGCAAGTTTCCGGGGCTACACTGGACTATACATCAGGGAAAATTCCAGAAATACAATCGGCAAGTTTCCAGGGCTACACTGGACTATACATCAGGGAAAATTCCAGAAATACAATCGGCAAGTTTCCAGGGCTACACTGGAGTATACATCAGGGAAAATTCCAAAAATTCCATCGGCAGGTTTCCAGGGCTACACTGGACTATACATCAGGGAAAATTCCAGAAATACAATCGGCAAGTTTCCAGGGCTACACTGGACTATACATCAGGGAAAATTCCAGAAATACAATCGGCAAGTTTCCAGGGCTACACTGGACTATACATCAGGGAAAACTCCCAAAATTCCATCTGCAGGTTTCCAGGGCTACACTGGACTATACATCAGGCAAAATTCCAAAAATTCCATCGGCAGGTTTCCGGGGCCACACTTGACTATACATCAGGCAAAATTCCAAAAATTCCATTGGCAGGTTTCCGGAGCTACACTGGACTATACATCAGGGAAAATTCCCAAAATTCTATCAACAGGTTTCCCGGGCTACACTGGACTATACATCAGGGAAAATTCCCAAAATTCCATCGGCAGGTTTCCCGGGCTACACTGGACTATACATCAGGGAAAATTCCAGAAATTCCATCGGCAGGTTTCCCGGGCTACACTGGACTATACATCAGGGAAAATTCCCAAAATTCCATCGGCAGGCTTCCAGGGGTACACTGGACTATACATCAGGGAAAATTCCAAAAATTCCATCGGCAAGTTTCCCGGGCTACACTGGACTATACATCAGGGAAAATTCCAGAAATACGATCGGCAAGTTTCCAGGGCTACACTGGACTATACATCAGGGAAAATTCCAGAAATACAATCGGCAAGTTTCCAGGGCTACACTGGAGTATACATCAGGGAAAATTCCAAAAATTCCATCGGCAGGTTTCCAGGGCTACACTGGACTATACATCAGGGAAAATTCCAGAAATACAATCGGCAAGTTTCCAGGGCTACACTGGACTATACATCAGGGAAAATTCCAAAAATTGCATCGGTAGGTTTCCGGGGCTACACTGGACTATACATCAGGGAAAATTCCAAAAATTCCTTCGGGAGGTTTCCGGGGCCACACTGGACTATACATCAGGGAAAATTCCCAAAATTCCATCTGCAGGTTTCCGGGGCTACACTGGACTATACATCAGGGAAAATTCCCAAAATTCCATCGGTAGGTTTCCGGGGCTACACTGGACTATACATCAGGGAAAATTCCAAAAATTCCTTCGGGAGGTTTCCGGGGCCACACTGGACTATACATCAGGGAAAATTCCAAAAGTATAGTGTGTAATGTTTTGTGTTTGTCTTTTCGTTTATAGGATACGTTTTGGGGGTCGTTATGGTGGTAATAATCATCACCATCGGAGCCGGGATCGTGGTGGGATACGTCTATAAGAGGTAAGTCCAGGCGCCTCTCGAACACAGAACCCTTAAAGGTCATCCGGTCCCTTCCCGTCAATCAAATAAGCTTCGCTTTCAGGATGAAATGGAAATTAATTTCTTAATAAGACAAATTTGTCTTCAAATGTTAATATCATATGTATATTATATATATTCTTATATATATTATATATATATTTCCCATTGAGACAATGTTATTAAATATATATATATATATATATAGTTTATTAAAACTGTGTATATATAAAATTTTTGAAATTATATATAGAGTCATTATAATTATATATATATATATTATTAAAATTATGTATAGCTTATTAAAATTATCTATATATAAAATTATTAAAATTATATATAGAAATTACTTAAATTATATATCTATAAGAATTTAAAATTATATATATATATATAGAGAGAGAGAGAGAGAGAGAGAGTTTATTAATATTATATATTGTGGTTTATTAAAACTGTATATATATATATATATATATTTACATTATATAGTTTATTCAAATTATATATTTATTCAAATTAATAATATATATACATATTTTTCATATTTATTATTACTTATATATTATTATATGAGTATTATTAAAATTATATATATAAATTATTTACATTTTATATATATATATATATATATATATATATATATAGTTTTTATATATACAATTACAATTACATAGTATTTTGTATAGTTTTATTTTATTTTACTTGTAATATATGAGTATTTTATATTTATAACATAATAAACTTATATTTATCATATAACAAATATAAAATATTTACACTATTTTAATATAGAAAACATACTATTTATATAAATATAAATTTATTTAACATATTATCAATATAAAATATTTATATTTATATAAATTTATCTATTACAATTACATAGTATTTTATATTTTTTAACTTATATATGGGTAATATGATATTTTATATTGATAATATAACTTATAAATGTTTTATATTGATAATATAATAAATTTATATTCATCATATTATAAATACAAAATATTTATATTGATATAAAAATATAAAATATATTCATATGATTGTAGATTACATATTATATTTAAATTTATATTGATCATAATATATTCTTATATATATATTTATAGATATTTACATATATTTAATATATTCATATTAAAATTACATGTGATAATTAAATTTATATTCATTATATTATAAATATTGAACATTTATATTTATATATATATAAATATAACATATTGGTATAATTTCATCTTACATATTATAATTAAATTTATATTTCATATACTATAAATATTAAACATATATATGTATAATGTATATATATAATATATATTCATATAATTGTGTATTACATATTATAATTAATTTTTTTTGATCATATTATATTCCATTATATATATATATATATTTAATATATTTACATATTAAAATTACATGTCATAATTAAATTTATATTCAATATATTATAAATATAAAACATATATATATAGATAGATAGATATAGATAATTGTATATTCCACCTTATAATTAAATTTATATTGATATTATAATATTCTTATTAATATATATATTTCATTTCATTTTTCTTCACCTCCCGTTCCCGCATTTAGGGGCCGCGACCTGAAGGCCGAACACGACCGCAAAGTCTACGAACGCGAAATGCAGCGCGTGACGTTGCCGCTCTCCGCGTTCACGAACCAGGCGTGCGAACTCGCCGACGAAAACGCGGTCGTCGTGGCGCACACGAACCGGACGCCGGTCGACGAAACGCGCGAAGGCGACGCGCCCCTCGTGCGCCAAGCGGGGACGCCGGGGGCGTGAACGGACGCCGTTTCCCCCCGTTTTCGTTTCACGTAATTTTCGTTTTGGCGCCAAAAACTGCGCAAAATGGACGCCCGGCGCCGCGCTCCGTAAACCCATCGTCATCTTAGCGCAAAAAACGGAGGACAAGATGGACGCTGACGCGAGAAAAACGGCGACGCCGTCGTGACGCAAGACGCGGTTACGGAAAATGGAGGCGCGGTTTCGTGTTTTTTAACGCGAAGCGTTTGAATGTATATTTTCAATATTGTCTTTTTCGCAATTTCGGGGAAATTTCAAATATTTTTTCGCGGACGGACGGCGAAACGGAAAGCGGGAACGAAGTCGCGAAAGGAGTTATTTCCGGAATATTTCCGGAAAAAAATTAACGGTGAGTTTTGCGCCAAAAAATGGGGCACCATGACGGTGTGAAAATTGCGTTCTGTTCTTTTTAAATTTAAATTTACTTAAATTCATATGAATTTGTTTTTATTTTAATAAATTTAAATTTATTAAAATGAATATGAATTTGTATGAATTTTTGTTGTTTCAACAAATTTAAATTGAGTATAAATTTGTATGGTTTATTTTTATCTTAATAAATTTTAATTACTTAAAATGAATATAAATTTGTATAAATTATTGTTTTTTTAACAAGTTTAAATTGATTAAGTATGAATTTGTACAGATTTATTTTTATCTTAATAAATTTAAATTTGTTCAGGGAAATGTAAATTGTATAAATTTAAAACTTATCCGAATAAACAAAAATTTATTAAGATAACAATAAATTTATATAAAGTTATACTTAAAAATTTTAATTTGTACAAATTTATTTTTAAATTAATAAATTTACATTTATTCAGATAAATACAAATTGTATAAATTGAAACTTATCTGAATAAACATAAATTCGTTAATATAAAAGTAAATTTATACAAACTAATACTTGATAAATTTAAATTTATTAACATAAATTTAATTTTATATATATTGATATTTACCTTAGTAAATTTAAATGCATTTAGATAAGTATAAATTTTTGAAATTTATATTTATCGTGATAAATTTATTTAGATAAAAATAAAGTCATACAAAATTATGCCTATCTTAATAAATTTTAATTTATTAACATAAATATAAATTCATATAAATTTATTTTTATCTTAGTTAATTTAAATTTATTAAGTTTAGATTTATACAATTTATATTTATCTTAATAAATTTATTAAGGAAAAAATAAATTCATGCAAAATTATACCTATCTTAATAAATTTAAATTTAAATTTGTTAAGCTAAATATAAATAAATATAAATTTATTTTTATCTTAGTTCATTTAAATTTAAATTTACTAAGTATAGCTATGTATAATTTATATTTATCTTATTTAAGAATTATCTTAATTAAGATAAAAATAAATTGTACGAATTTATACTTTATTAAGATAAATATAAATTCATACAATTTATACTCAATAAATTTAAATTTATGACTCATACAAATTTATATTTGTCTTAATAAATTTAAATTCATTAAGCTAAGAATAAATTTGTACAAATCTATATTTGTCTTTTAAAAATTTAATTTATGAAGATAAATATAAATTTGTACAAATCCATACATTTCTTAATAAATTTAAATTTATTAATATAAATTTGTACAAATTTATATTTATCTTTTAACATTTTAATTCATTAAGATAAATATAAATGTGTACAAATTAATACGTTTCTTAATAAATTTAAATTTATTAATATAAACTTGTACAAGTTTTTATTTGTCTTTTAAAAATTTAATTTATTAAGATAAATATAAATGTGTACAAATTCATACTTTTCTTAATAAATTTAAATTTAAATTTATTACGATAAATATGAATTTGTATAAATTTATATTTATTTCAAAATTTTAAATTTATTAAGGTAAATATAACAATAACATTTAAATACGATAAAGTCAACCGTTTGCGGAGGGAAAAAATACGAAAAAGGTCATTTCCGCGTTCGCCGAGAGAATCGGCCACCAGTTTGTGATTTTCTGCAGATTTACGGACCAATCGGAAATTAAAGCCATTTCGCGGGGATTATATTTATGAAGGGATTAAAATTAAAATATTTTTCTTGATGGAGAAAAAATATTCAGGCGCAATTATTGCTTCGAAAATTTTATCGCCTGAACCGCGTCCGTCGGTCGCCATTTTGTCGCGAAAAATAAGGAATTTTGCGAAAATTATTGATGCAAGATGGAACAAATATATATAAATATTGATATATATCAGCCATAAATTTATGTTTTTAAATGTCGACGACTCAACGATCAAAATGGCTTCCAAGAGCGGACGCTTTCTTACGAATTTACGTTTATTCGCCGTTCGTTTTTCCGTTTATTTTTTAAATAAAATGTTTCGAAAGATAATTTTTCCTTCCATTTTTTTGTATGTGTTTTAAATACCTCACGATCGCACAATTTAAAAAGGCAAAAAATAAATATTCAGGTTCGAAATTAACACCGCGTTTTGTCGTTATCGCGCAGCGCGGGAGGAAAAAAAATTACGTTAATTTCAAAAATTCCTGAAATACTCGGAGTCAATTTTCATAGGTCAGATTTTATTATTTTTACAAATTTATTGCATTTTTAAAACAAATTAACCCAACAATTTGCCATTTTGCGATTGAGATTTATTTTCTTCGCCTCCGGATTATCGGATTTAGCGTGAAGAGGAATAAAAAATAGGACAAATGTAACAAATTAATTTTCGGATTAATTTTCTCACTTTTTTGCCTAACTTTTTGAGTCCTTTAGGATCAGGAACGGAAAAAAAACGCGTTCCTTGGAAGACGCGGTTCCGTTAAACCGCGCAGTCCGTGTCGCAGTTTTTACGGATTCCATTGAATTTTTAACGTATAAAAATTCCCCCAAAATTTGAATTTACCTTTGTTTCCGATGTTGTCCCGTAACAGGAAAAGAAAGATAGGACTCTTTGGTTCATCCTAAAATGGACGCCGCGAACGCGCAGCGCGATTTTCGCGAAAAGGAGTGACTGAAATAGCAGGAGAGAGATATCGAAAAGTAAGGCGTAAATGAACCATAGAGTTGCAATGGAGGAACTAGAGATTCCTAGAGAGGTCCTTTAAAGAGCCGTCTCCCAATCGGCGCCAACGCGCGACGCAAAATGTCCGCCGTTCGCCGAATCCTGAGCTATCCTTTCCGAAAAGACCGCCGCTTACCGCCGCCGACAGTTTTAGTGTCACGTTATAAATTATTCAAAAATATTTGCGTCACGAAGTGCGTCGCATTCGCGGACCGCGCCAGCGACACGCAAAAAAAGAAATTTATATCTTCTTAGTAGTTTTCTTTCAATTTAGTGATAGTTGTAGTGTGAACAATTGTGAAAAATTAGTGATAATTTACCATAGAGATGATGAGTACAAGCTGCCCCTCTTTGGAGAACGGAAACACGTAAAAAACATGGCTGCCTGTTCCAAACCGCGGCGGTTTCCGGCTCCGCATTGCGCAACGCGACAAAGTTTCTGTGGGTTTGAAATGTTCCAAAATGGTGGCAAAGCGTCACGCCACGGATCCACAGGCCGAAGTAGTGGCTTTCAGAACGCATTGCGCAGTTTTCGTTTCCGCGAGGGAATCGCGCAGAGATTTACGCGAAGCTCCCGGGCGCCTTGTTCCGGACCAGTCCATACTGGGAGCTGACGTCGTGGTCCAGTTCTTCCAGTTCGGAGGGGAGTGGGATGGCCAGTTCACCCAGGAAGAGGGACAGGGCTTCGAAAGAGTCCTCCAGTTTGGAAAATGGCGGCCTGGCGGGAGAAAAATGGCGGCATTATTATTCACGTAAAGAGGCCTAGGCCTCAAAGTCAGGCTAAAACTGGGCCTCAAAGTCAGGCCAAAAAGGACTAGGCCTCAAAGTCAGGCCAAGGAGGACTAGGCCTCAAAGTCAGGCCAAAGAGGGCTAGGCCTCAAAGTCAGGCCAAAGAGGGCTAGGCCTCAAAGTCAGGCCTAAGAGGGCTAGGCCTAAAAGTTGTTCCAAGAAAGACTAGGCCTCAAAGTCAGGCCAAGGAGGACTAGGCCTCAAAGTCAGGCCAAAGAGGGCTAGGCCTCAAAGTCAGGCCAAAGAGGGCTAGGCCTCAAAGTCAGGCCTAAGAGGGCTAGGCCTAAAAGTTGTTCCAAGAAAGACTAGGCCTCAAAGTCAGGCCAAGGAGGACTAGGCCTCAAAGTCAGGCCAAGGAGGGCTAGGCCTCAAAGTCAGGCCAAGGAGGACTAGGCCTCAAAGTCAGGCCAAGGAGGACTAGGCCTCAAAGTCAGGCCAAGGAGGGCTAGGCCTCAAAGTCAGGCCAAGGAGGACTAGGCCTCAAAGTCAGGCCAAGGAGGACTAGGCCTCAAAGTCAGGCCCAAGAGGACTAGGCCTCAAAGTCAGGCCTAAGAGGGCTAGGCCTAAAAGTTGTTCCAAGAAAGACTAGGCCTCAAAGTCAGGCCAAGGAGGACTAGGCCTCAAAGTCAGGCCAAGGAGGGCTAGGCCTCAAAGTCAGGCCAAGGAGGACTAGGCCTCAAAGTCAGGCCAAGGAGGACTAGGCCTCAAAGTCAGGCCAAGGAGGGCTAGGCCTCAAAGTCAGGCCAAGGAGGACTAGGCCTCAAAGTCAGGCCAAGGAGGACTAGGCCTCAAAGTCAGGCCCAAGAGGACTAGGCCTCAAAGTCAGGCCAAAGAGGGCTAGGCCTCAAAGTCAGGCCAAAGAGGGCTAGGCAAAGTCAGGCCAAGGAGGGCTAGGCCTCAAAGTCAGGCCAAGGAGGGCTAGGCCTCAAAGTCAGGCCAAAGAGGGCTAGGCAAAGTCAGGCCAAGGAGGGCTAGGCCTCAAAGTCAGGCCAAGGAGGGCTAGGCCTCAAAGTCAGGCCAAAGAGGGCTAGGCCTCAAAGTCAGGCCCAAGAGGACTAGGCCTCAAAGTCAGGCCAAAGAGGGCTAGGCCTCAAAGTCAGGCCAAAGAGGGCTAGGCAAAGTCAGGCCAAGGAGGGCTAGGCCTCAAAGTCAGGCCAAGGAGGGCTAGGCCTCAAAGTCAGGCCAAAGAGGGCTAGGCAAAGTCAGGCCAAGGAGGGCTAGGCCTCAAAGTCAGGCCAAGGAGGGCTAGGCCTCAAAGTCAGGCCAAAGAGGGCTAGGCAAAGTCAGGCCAAGGAGGGCTAGGCCTCAAAGTCAGGCCAAGGAGGGCTAGGCCTCAAAGTCAGGCCAAAGAGGGCTAGGCCTCAAAGTCAGGCCAAAGAGGGCTAGGCAAAGTCAGGCCAAGGAGGGCTAGGCCTCAAAGTCAGGCCAAAGAGGGCTAGGCCTCAAAGTCAGGCCAAAGAGGGCTAGGCCTCAAAGTCAGGCCAAGGAGGACTAGGCCTCAAAGTCAGGCCAAGGAGGGCTAGGCCTCAAAGTCAGGCCAAGGAGGACTAGGCCTCAAAGTCAGGCCAAGGAGGACTAGGCCTCAAAGTCAGGCCCAAGAGGACTAGGCCTCAAAGTCAGGCCAAAGAGGGCTAGGCAAAGTCAGGCCAAGGAGGGCTAGGCCTCAAAGTCAGGCCAAGGAGGGCTAGGCCTCAAAGTCAGGCCAAAGAGGGCTAGGCAAAGTCAGGCCAAGGAGGGCTAGGCCTCAAAGTCAGGCCAAGGAGGGCTAGGCCTCAAAGTCAGGCCCAAGAGGACTAGGCCTCAAAGTCAGGCCAAAGAGGGCTAGGCAAAGTCAGGCCAAGGAGGGCTAGGCCTCAAAGTCAGGCCAAGGAGGGCTAGGCCTCAAAGTCAGGCCAAAGAGGGCTAGGCAAAGTCAGGCCAAGGAGGGCTAGGCCTCAAAGTCAGGCCAAAGAGGGCTAGGCCTCAAAGTCAGGCCAAAGAGGGCTAGGCCTCAAAGTCAGGCCAAGGAGGACTAGGCCTCAAAGTCAGGCCAAGGAGGGCTAGGCCTCAAAGTCAGGCCAAGGAGGACTAGGCCTCAAAGTCAGGCCAAGGAGGACTAGGCCTCAAAGTCAGGCCCAAGAGGACTAGGCCTCAAAGTCAGGCCAAAGAGGGCTAGGCCTCAAAGTCAGGCCAAAGAGGGCTAGGCAAAGTCAGGCCAAGGAGGGCTAGGCCTCAAAGTCAGGCCAAAGAGGGCTAGGCAAAGTCAGGCCAAGGAGGGCTAGGCCTCAAAGTCAGGCCAAGGAGGGCTAGGCCTCAAAGTCAGGCCAAAGAGGGCTAGGCCTCAAAGTCAGGCCCAAGAGGACTAGGCCTCAAAGTCAGGCCAAAGAGGGCTAGGCCTCAAAGTCAGGCCAAAGAGGGCTAGGCAAAGTCAGGCCAAGGAGGGCTAGGCCTCAAAGTCAGGCCAAAGAGGGCTAGGCAAAGTCAGGCCAAGGAGGGCTAGGCCTCAAAGTCAGGCCAAGGAGGGCTAGGCCTCAAAGTCAGGCCAAAGAGGGCTAGGCAAAGTCAGGCCAAGGAGGGCTAGGCCTCAAAGTCAGGCCAAGGAGGGCTAGGCCTCAAAGTCAGGCCAAAGAGGGCTAGGCAAAGTCAGGCCAAGGAGGGCTAGGCCTCAAAGTCAGGCCAAGGAGGGCTAGGCCTCAAAGTCAGGCCAAAGAGGGCTAGGCCTCAAAGTCAGGCCAAAGAGGGCTAGGCAAAGTCAGGCCAAGGAGGGCTAGGCCTCAAAGTCAGGCCAAGGAGGGCTAGGCCTCAAAGTCAGGCCAAGGAGGACTAGGCCTCAAAGTCAGGCCAAAGAGGGCTAGGCAAAGTCAGGCCAAGGAGGGCTAGGCCTCAAAGTCAGGCCAAGGAGGGCTAGGCCTCAAAGTCAGGCCAAAGAGGGCTAGGCAAAGTCAGGCCAAGGAGGGCTAGGCCTCAAAGTCAGGCCAAGGAGGGCTAGGCCTCAAAGTCAGGCCAAGGAGGGCTAGGCCTCAAAGTCAGGCCCAAGAGGACTAGGCCTCAAAGTCAGGCCAAGGAGGGCTAGGCCTCAAAGTCAGGCCAAGGAGGGCTAGGCCTCAAAGTCAGGCCAAAGAGGGCTAGGCAAAGTCAGGCCAAGGAGGGCTAGGCCTCAAAGTCAGGCCAAGGAGGGCTAGGCCTCAAAGTCAGGCCAAGGAGGGCTAGGCCTCAAAGTCAGGCCCAAGAGGACTAGGCCTCAAAGTCAGGCCAAGGAGGGCTAGGCCTCAAAGTCAGGCCCAAGAGGACTAGGCCTCAAAGTCAGGCCAAAGAGGGCTAGGCCTCAAAGTCAGGCCAAGGAGGACTAGGCCTCAAAGTCAGGCCAAGGAGGACTAGGCCTCAAAGTCAGGCCAAGGAGGGCTAGGCCTCAAAGTCAGGCCAAAGAGGGCTAGGCAAAGTCAGGCCAAGGAGGGCTAGGCCTCAAAGTCAGGCCAAGGAGGGCTAGGCCTCAAAGTCAGGCCAAGGAGGGCTAGGCCTCAAAGTCAGGCCCAAGAGGACTAGGCCTCAAAGTCAGGCCAAGGAGGGCTAGGCCTCAAAGTCAGGCCCAAGAGGACTAGGCCTCAAAGTCAGGCCAAAGAGGGCTAGGCCTCAAAGTCAGGCCAAGGAGGACTAGGCCTCAAAGTCAGGCCCAAGAGGACTAGGCCTCAAAGTCAGGCCAAAGAGGGCTAGGCCTCAAAGTCAGGCCAAAGAGGACTAGGCCTCAAAGTCAGGCCTAAGAGGGCTAGGCCTCAAAGTCAGGCCCAAGAGGACTAGGCCTCAAAGTCAGGCCAAGGAGGACTAGGCCTCAAAGTCAGGCCCAAGAGGACTAGGCCTCAAAGTCAGTCCCAAGAGGACAAGGCCTCAAAGTCAGGCCAAGGAGGACTAGGCCTCAAAGTCAGGCCCAAGAGGACTAGGCCTCAAAGTCAGGCCCAAGAGGACTAGGCCTCAAAGTCAGGCCAAAGAGGGCTAGGCCTCAAAGTCAGGCCAAGGAGGACTAGGCCTCAAAGTCAGGCCCAAGAGGACTAGGCCTCAAAGTCAGGCCAAAGAGGGCTAGGCCTCAAAGTCAGGCCAAAGAGGGCTAGGCCTCAAAGTCAGGCCAAAGAGGGCTAGGCCTCAAAGTCAGGCCAAGGAGGACTAGGCCTCAAAGTCAGGCCCAAGAGGACTAGGCCTCAAAGTCAGGCCCAAGAGGACTAGGCCTCAAAGTCAGGCCAAGGAGGACTAGGCCTCAAAGTCAGGCCCAAGAGGACTAGGCCTCAAAGGCCAAGGAGGACTAAGGCCTCAAAGTCAGGCCAAGGAGGACTAGGCCTCAAAGTCAGGCCCAAGAGGACTAGGCCTCAAAGGCCAAGGAGGACTAAGGCCTCAAAGTCAGGCCAAGGAGGACTAGGCCTCAAAGTCAGGCCCAAGAGGACTAGGCCTCAAAGTCAGGCCAAGGAGGACTAGGCCTCAAAGTCAGGCCCAAGAGGACTAGGCCTCAAAGTCAGGCCCAAGAGGACTAGGCCTCAAAGTCAGGCCAAAGAGGGCTAGGCCTCAAAGTCAGGCCAAAGAGGGCTAGGCCTCAAAGTCAGGCCAAAGAGGGCTAGGCCTCAAAGTCAGGCCAAAGAGGACTAGGCCTCAAAGTCAGGCCAAAGAGGGCTAGGCCTCAAAGTCAGGCCCAAGAGGACTAGGCCTCAAAGTCAGGCCAAAGAGGGCTAGGCCTCAAAGTCAGGCCAAAGAGGGCTAGGCCTCAAAGTCAGGCCAAGGAGGACTAAGGCCTCAAAGTCAGGCCAAGGAGGACTAGGCCTCAAAGTCAGGCCCAAGAGGACTAGGCCTCAAAGTCAGGCCAAGGAGGACTAGGCCTCAAAGTCAGGCCCAAGAGGACTAGGCCTCAAAGTCAGGCCCAAGAGGACTAGGCCTCAAAGTCAGGCCAAAGAGGGCTAGGCCTCAAAGTCAGGCCAAAGAGGGCTAGGCCTCAAAGTCAGGCCAAAGAGGGCTAGGCCTCAAAGTCAGGCCAAGGAGGACTAGGCCTCAAAGTCAGGCCCAAGAGGACTAGGCCTCAAAGTCAGGCCCAAGAGGACTAGGCCTCAAAGTCAGGCCCAAGAGGACTAGGCCTCAAAGTCAGGCCAAGGAGGACTAGGCCTCAAAGTCAGGCCCAAGAGGACTAGGCCTCAAAGTCAGGCCAAGGAGGACTAGGCCTCAAAGTCAGGCCAAGGAGGGCTAGGCCTCAAAGTCAGGCCAAAGACGACTAGGCCTCAAAGTCAGGCCAAGGAGGGCTAGGCCTCAAAGTCAGGCCAAAGAGGGCTAGGCCTCAAAGTCAGGCCAAAGAGGACTAGGCCTCAAAGTCAGGCCAAGGAGGGCTAGGCCTCAAAGTCAGGCCAAGGAGGGCTAGGCCTCAAAGTCAGGCCAAAGAGGGCTAGGCCTCAAAGTCAGGCCCAAGAGGACTAGGCCTCAAAGTCAGGCCAAGGAGGACTAGGCCTCAAAGTCAGGCCAAGGAGGGCTAGGCCTCAAAGTCAGGCTAAAGAGGACTAGGCCTCAAAGTCAGGCCTAGGAGGGCTAGGCCTCAAAGTCAGGCCAAAGAGGACTAGGCCTCAAAGTCAGGCCAAAGAGGGCTAGGCCTCAAAGTCAGGCCAAAGAGGACTAGGCCTCAAAGTCAGGCCAAAGAGGGCTAGGCCTCAAAGTCAGGCCAAAGAGGACTAGGCCTCAAAGTCAGGCCCAAGAGGACTAGGCCTCAAAGTCAGGCCAAAGAGGGCTAGGCCTCAAAGTCAGGCCAAAGAGGGCTAGGCCTCAAAGTCAGGCCAAAGAGGGCTAGGCCTCAAAGTCAGGCCAAGGAGGACTAGGCCTCAAAGTCAGGCCCAAGAGGACTAGGCCTCAAAGTCAGGCCCAAGAGGACTAGGCCTCAAAGTCAGGCCCAAGAGGACTAGGCCTCAAAGTCAGGCCAAGGAGGACTAGGCCTCAAAGTCAGGCCCAAGAGGACTAGGCCTCAAAGTCAGGCCAAGGAGGACTAGGCCTCAAAGTCAGGCCAAGGAGGGCTAGGCCTCAAAGTCAGGCCAAAGACGACTAGGCCTCAAAGTCAGGCCAAGGAGGGCTAGGCCTCAAAGTCAGGCCAAAGAGGGCTAGGCCTCAAAGTCAGGCCAAAGAGGACTAGGCCTCAAAGTCAGGCCAAGGAGGGCTAGGCCTCAAAGTCAGGCCAAGGAGGGCTAGGCCTCAAAGTCAGGCCAAAGAGGGCTAGGCCTCAAAGTCAGGCCCAAGAGGACTAGGCCTCAAAGTCAGGCCCAAGAGGACTAGGCCTCAAAGTCAGGCCCAAGAGGACTAGGCCTCAAAGTCAGGCCAAGGAGGGCTAGGCCT
>JAOEGL010000014.1:20717124-20732124 GCA_034509955.1 Urosaurus nigricauda | reverse complement strand
AATGAAAATTATTTTTATTCATAACAATAACAACAACAATTCGCACACACATTCAAAAGGCAATTAAAAATATGCGAAGGAAAAAAAAACCGATGTTATATAGGTTACCTTATATAATTAATACTAACATTTTATTAATATCAATATTAAAATATTAATATTTTATATTAATAAAATTTATAATTTATAATAGTAATTTTACTAATATAAAATATTAATATTTTATATTATAAATTAATTTTTTTAATTGATTGATTCGTTTGTGTATATATTACCTCACACTCCAAAAAGAATTGTGGGGGTTTTTTTTTCTCCTCCGAACCTTCCTGTTTTGTGGAATTCTATGTATTCCTGCACGGCTCCTGCCATGCAGGAATACATAGAACATGACATGCAGGAATACACAGAACATGCCATGCAGGAATACATAGAACACATATATAAACGCTGAGTGTCTTCTCACCTTGATGGCTTGCCCGAAGAACCCTTTCCCCAAAACCTCCCCGTGGATCAAGTCGCACGGACGGAAGATCTGTTGGGATCCGCTGGTCGAGGAACGGAGGGATTCGGACCGGCCGATGTCCCGGTTCTGGAGGAGCGGTTCCGGTCCGGGCGACTTCGAAATGCTGTTGCTCCTCCTACGGAAAAAGCAAAAAAAAAAACGCCGTGACGCTTCGGCGCGAAAGCCCAATACGATCCCTGGCCGAAAATTGGATTCATTTAGAAAAAGCGGCCAACTTACCGGAGCGACCGGCGCTTCTGGTTCTCCTTCGGGTCCGGGCCGGTCTCTGGCCGTCCGAACGGCGTCCGGCGAGCGTCCAGTTGGAGGCGGTCAAGGCGCTGGGAGACCGGGTCGTGTTCGAGGAGGAGATGGAGGGTCCGGTTGGCCTCCCGGATCAGGTCCTCCACCTGCGGAAGCGGGTCAGTAAAAAAAAAAAATCGGTCTTCGGACATGCAGGAATACTAGAACAGGACATGCAGGAATACAGAGAACGAAGAATACCTCTCCTGTTTGCAGCGTCCGGACGGGGTTTCCGTTGATTTCGAGGATCCGGTCGCCCGGGTGGATGGCGTTCTGGACGTCCGGAGTGATGTCCGTCCGGTTGACCCTTCGGACGGAGGGGAGGGAGAGGTCAGCGGCGTCCGAATTTTTCGGGTTCTCCGCAGCAGCAGGAAAAAAGCTCGCTCCCTCCGTCCCTCAAAATGGCCTCCCGTCAAATACTATCGTTTCTTATTCATGAGGAATCGAAAAACTCTTTTCCTGGAGCTCGAACTCATTGCTCTTTATCTTTTTTCTTTTATCTCTGCAGCAGCAGGAAAAAAGCTCGCTCCGATTTTTAAGATGGCCGCCGTTCAAATTGCTTAGAACAGGGCTACCAGATACCGTGATAATACTTTTTAAATAATTTTGTAATTTTTTTATAATTTTTAAATAATTTTTAAATCATTCCATAATTTTTTATAACATTTAAAAATATTATAAAAATTGTGAAATTATTAAAAAATATTAAAAAATTTATTTTAAAAATGTTTGAAAACAATTCAAAGAATATAATAGGAATAAAAATAATAAATTGCATTAATAATAAAAAATAAAAATAATGTATTTACATAAACAATATAAATTAGTTAATAATATATATCACATAAGATATATTATAAAGTATAATAAAATATTATCTACTATAACATTAAGTATATAATATATAATATTTAATTATATATTATAATATATCTTATATAATATATGTATTATTACAATATATAATAATTTATTTTATATTTTATATAAAATTATATGTAAAATATATTAATATATACTACTAATATTAGGCATAATATAATTATAACATCATAATATAATTTATATAAATAATAAACAATAAAATATAATTCCTATAAAATTGAATATTATTGCTAATAGAGGTAAATGAAATTTATATATATATATACATATATATATATATATATATATTATACACACATATACACATATAAATTATATATAATTTTAAAACATAATATAATTATTAATAAGTATACATGAAATAAATGTAAATATATATATATAATATACATTATATAATTTATATAAATAAAAATACAATTAGTATAAAATTTAATATAATTATTAATGGATATAAATGACATTTATGTATATATAAATATAAATTATATGAATAATAAATAATACAAAACAATTAATACAAAATTTAATATAATATATATAAATAAAATTTATATGTATATATATTATAAAATAAAAAATAATACTATATATATGTAAATTTTATTTATATCTATTACTTATATTGAATAATTATTTTGTATTATTTATTATTTATAGTAATTATATTAAGATATTGTATTATGATAATATTACATTTAGTTATATAATTATATAATTTATATATTATATATTATTTATATATACATATCTATATTATAGTATTATTTATTTTTTATATAATAAATACAATAAAATTAATATGAAATTTCATATAATTATTAAAAGACATGAATAAGATTTATGTATATAAATATAAATTGAATATATTCTAATAATAATAAAAATAATAATTATTATTATTTATATAACGCCCTTCAAAACGATCAATATTAATTGGATTTTAATTAATATTAATTATTAATTTAATTTTAATTAAAATTAATTATTAATTCGATTTCGAGGGGCGCTTTTGCGCGGTACTCACTCTTGGACGTGGACGCTGGCGGCGTAGTCGGAGGAGCGGCCGCTCTCCACGCGGACGGTGAACCCGCGGCGCCCTCCGTCCCCCGCGGCCGGCACGGAGACCTGCATCAGCGTATACGGGAGCTGCTCGCTCAGCGACGCGTTCGAAACGCGCTCCAGCGTCGGCGCAACGACGATCTCGTGGTGGCATTTCCCGCTAAAAGGAGCGGAAAATAAATAAAGAACGTTAATGGTCTCCGCATACACGCGGGATCCACAAAAAGCTCTATTATTATTATTATTATTATTGTTGTTGTTGTTGTTGTTGTTATTATTGTTATTAAAATATATATTATTAAAAATAAATAATCATATATATTTTTGTATTTTACTATAACTAAAACTAATTAAAAATAAATAAATAATAAAATAATAATAATAAAATAACAACAATAATTAATAATAATAACAATAGTAACAACAATAATAATAATAATAATATAATTTTATTTATATCTCCCGCCTATCCCCAGTAATACTAACAATGATAACATCTGATTGTATTTTACTATAATTAAAAATAATTTAAAAAATAATAACAACAACCGATTGTATTTTACTATAATTAAAAATAGTTAAAAAAATAAATAATAATATCTGGTTGTATTTTACTATTTTTAAAAAATAATTAAAAATAAATGAATAAATAAATAATATCTGATTTTATTTTAATATAATCAAAAATAATTAAAAATAATTAAAAAAAATAAATAGTAATGTTAATACTAACAATAATAATATCTGATGGCATTTTACTAGAATTAAAAATAATTAAAAATAAATAACAATAATAATAATAATAATAATAATAATACCTGATCGTACTTTACCATAATATTATTAAAATAATAATAACAATATTTAATTGTATTTTACTATAATTAAAAATAATTAAAATAAATAATAATAATAATAATAATATCTGATTGTATTTTACTATAATTAAATATAACTAAAACAATAATATTAATGATTAAAAATAATTAAAAACAAATAATAATACTAATAATAATAATATCTGATTGTATTTTACTATAATTAAATATAACTAAAATAATAATAATAATAATAATAATAATATTTTATTGTATTTTAATATAATTAAAAATAATTAAAAATAAATAATAATACTAATACTACCAATAATAATCTGATTGTATTTACTATAATTTAAAAAAATAATTAAAATAATAATAATAATTTATAATAATAATAATTAATAATTATAGTAATTATTTTAATTATTTCAATTATTTAATTTTAATTTAATTTTAATTATTATAGCGATAACGGGACTGGCGTTGGCGCCGTCTTACCAGTAGAGGGCGGCGTGCTGGACCAAGGCGTAAGTGTCGCCGTCCTCCATGATGGCCTTGCAGCTCATGCACGCAAAGCATTCTGGGTGGAACTTGTACTCGCCCGCCACCTGGCGCAAAAAAGGCGAGGCGAAAAAAATACGAATTATTCGCGACGGAGGACCATAGAGAGATCTCCCTGCGCGGTTTTTGCGCAGTTTTTCCGTAAACGCGGCGCTTACCATGGCGGGTCCGGTCATGAGGAGTCCGCAGCCGTGGCACGACTCGCCGAACTTGCGCCAGAAGTCCTCGCGGCAGAAGAGCTTGGCGTCCTTTTCGTAATACCAGTTCGCGAGGAGATCCTCGCACTCGGAGCACCTGCGACGGGGAAAAAATTAATCCACCGATCGATCGATCAATATCCGGGGGGGAGGACCGATCAATATCTGGCGCTGTGTTAAAAAAAAATCTACGAATCCGACTAAAGACAGAAATTTTGACCATAGAGTTGCGCCGGAGGACCCGGATATTCCTAGAGAGGACTTACCGGAAGCAGGAGGCGTGCCAGGCTTCGTTCACGGTCCGAAAAATTCGCTGTCCGGACGCGACGGATTCGCCGCAACCGAAACAGCGCCGTTCCTCCGAACCTAGAAAGCGAGAAATCGCGGCCATGTTAATTTGGAGCTTCCGAATTCCTAGAGAGGACGCTTTTCTAGGCCTTCTATGGTCAGGGTTTGCGGACGTTGGCCATAGAGTTGCCTCGGAGGACCTGGAGATTCCTAGAGAGGATACTTTTCTAGGCATTTATAGCTCATCCGCTCAACTCTATGGTCAACGTCTAATGGAGGCTGACCATAGAGAAGCACTGGAGGACCTAGAGATTCCTAGAGAGGACACTCTTCTAGTCCTTTGTATAGAAGAAATCAAGAGTTTATGAAAGTTGACCATAGAGTTGCACTTTGGAGGACCCAAATATTCCTAGAGAGGCACACTTCTATTTTTGGGTCCTTCAAGGCAATTATTTGCCAGAAGACAACCATAGAGATGCACTGGAGGACATAAAGATTCCTAGAGAGGATCTCTTGTGAGCCTAATTTGGATAATACAACATTATTATTATTGTTAAATATCTTATTAAATGTATTATTTAAGATTGTTATTGAGGTAATAATCAATACAGAAATATGTATTCTTTAATAAATAACTCTAGTTCAATGGAATTGCATTATGGGAAATGTAGTCCAGAAATGAAACAAGGCCTGAGGGGACTGGATTCGGCCTAAAATTCACTTTAAAAAGTAGTTTTATTAATAAAACAATATTATTGTCATCACTGTTTGACATTATGAGGTAGAATATATAAAATTAGTGTATTTTACTTCCCCCTCACAATAAAACAAGGACATATTAATATAAATAGTCGTTATTTGTTAAATATGTTCTTGTTTTATTGTGAGGGGGACGAAAACAACACTAATTTTTGTATATTTTACATAATAATGTCAAATAATTATGATAACAATACTAATGTATGAATAAATATACTTTTTAAAGTAAATTCTAGGCCAAATCCAGGCCTCTCAGGCGTTCTTTCGGATTTGGACTATATTTCTACAGCTATTTATTAAATAATACATATTTCTGTATTAATTTTTACCTTAATAACAATTTCAAATAATATATTTAATAACATGTTATTATACTAATATAGTTTATAGTATATTCTAGGCCCAATCCAGGCCTCTCAGGCGTCGTTTCGTATTTCGGACTACATTTCCCATAATGCAATTCTGTTTGACTAAAGGGAAGAGGCTTCTGGAGACGTAGTCCAACAAAATGGCCGCCAGGGCCTGTCCCAAGCCGAGATCCCGCTCGCTCCGTTGCCTGGCAACCCCAGCCCCCCTCCCGTCGCCTTTCTCCTTAGCCACGCCCCTTTCTTCCTTATATGGAAACCAGTCCTTCCTTATCTTTTTGTACCTGAAAGAGTGAAAGGAACAGCGACTCTTCCTCGGTCGCCCATAGCGACTAGGCCCGGGAGTGACGTCACCGCCGGGACCCTCTCCTACGGAGAGCGGAGAGGGACGCGTTTCCTCGCCCTTTTCAATCTTCTCACCTGAGGCCGCCGGGCCACGCCCCCTTTTATCATTTTCCGCCGGCCGTGACGTCACTGGAGCCGTACGGAGGGCGGAAAGGGACAGAATTCCTTAAACGCGGCCTGCATTCTTTCTATCTCTCTCAATCGACACACCTGAGGGAACTTTCTAAGCCACGCCCCCGAACTTTCTGACCAATAGGAAGCTGCGGGGCGGAGCCAGCAGCAAGGCCACGCCTTTACACTGTCTAAACAAACATTCTAAGCCCCGCCCTCGCCAGAGAGTGGGAGGAGCTTTGTATCTAACCACGCCCCCTCGTGGATGACGTCACTCACATTATAACCTTTAATAATAATAATAGTAATCAAAATAATGTCTTAGGAATATTAATATAAATAAATAATATCTATATATTAATTAATATTGATATATATTAATATTATTATACAATTATTAATATATAATATATATAATATAATATATATATTAATATATATTAATATATTATATTATTATTAATATTATATATAATATATATGTAAATATATAATATAAATATATATCAATAATTAATATATATGTATTAATATATTAAAATTAATATATTAAAAGAACTAAAAATAATGACGAAGTCTAATATTAATAAATATACAATATTATTAATATATACCAATATATATATATATATATATATATATTATTAAATATATATCAATATTAATTAATATATATCAATGGTATATTTATATATATATGTACAAATATATAATATTAACATATATCAATATTAATTAATATATTAAAATATATTAAAGGAACAGAAAATAATGGCTCACAGTCTTAAGAATATTAATATTAATGTATATCAACAATATATATATATACATGTTAATAAATACATAATATTAATATTAATTAATATATGTAATAATATATATTAATAAATATATTATATAAATATTAATATGTAACAATTATATATTATTAATAAATATATAATATTAATGTATATCAATATTAATATATGGATATTAACATATTAAAACAAATATACAAATTAACTGAAAATAATCAGTCTTAGCAATATTAATTTTAATAAATATATGAATATGTAAAATGTAGATCAATATAAATAAAATAATCTATGAAAAGAACTGAAATAATGGCAATCAGTCTAAGGAATATTAATTAATATATTGATCTATATTAATGTTAAATATTTATTGATATATTATATATATATATCAATAAATATATATATTTATATCAATTATATGTATCAACAAATATATAAATGTAGATCAGTATATAAATATTAATATATTAATATATTAAAAGAACTGAAAATAATAGTCTTAGGAATATTAATATATAACGTTTTTATTAATATTTATATATATCAATAATATATATAGATAGGTCAATATTAATTAATATATAGATATTAATATATTAAAATTAATAAAATTAATATATTAAAAGGACTGAAAATAATAGCTGACAGTCTAAGAAATATTAATAAATATATCATATTAATATTACTATTGATCATGTATATCAATAATATATATATTAATATATAAAATATATAATATATAAAATTAATATATATCAATATTAATTAATATATAGATATTAATACATTAAACAATATTAATGAAATAAACATTGGCTGTGCTATTACTATTAATGCTACAAAATTAACTGCATTGATTGCAGTATTATTACTATTAATTAGTTACTCATTAATTACATATTAATTACCATTATTAATTACTATTATTACTATTAATACCCACACAAAAAATCTGAATTTCACACTCAAGTTAACGAAAAAAACGTTTTTATTCTAAATTACATTTTTCCACAAACGGTGAAAAAAAACGAAATCGCGAATTAAACGCCGTTGCGCCGCGGTCCGTCCGCCATCTTGAATACGTAATTTGAGAGCGAAAATTAGGAAAAAATGACAGAACGCGACGAAAACGCGAATATTTCGGACGAAGAAATAGAAAAATTCGCCACAAAATTAGACGTATTAATTGTGAGAAAAAACAACGAGGAATTTCCGGCGGCCATTTTAAATACGGATTTTTCGAAAAAGCAGGAAATAAATCTGAAATTTATTGATTGATACATAAATTTATTTATACATAATTTTTATTGAAAAATAAATTTCCCTTTTACGCATTCCACCATTTTGAACGCGAACGATTTCGAAATTTTATTCTGCCGTTTTTTACGAAATGCGATTTTGGAACGGCGCGGAAATTAAAGAACTCCCTTAAATTTTGAAAAATATTCAATATTTAAAAACAGAAAAAAAATTTCCTCGCCGATGGCGACGGCCGCCATTTTGTCGCGTACGGATTCTGTCGCGGCGCCAAAAAAAGCCGTGTAATTTACGTAAAAAACGGTCGGCAACTCCGAAATAAAAATCTTTGGTTAAATCAAACGTCTGCGCAATTTATTAACGCGAATTCGGAAACGAAATACGGGAAAAAACGTAAGTGGATTGAAAACCGTAATTGCGCAAAACGCAAAAACACGAAAACGGATTGTCTCCCTACGCAAAAATTGCGATTTACGAAAATGTCGAAAAACGGCGACCGAGAACGGTTTCGATCCGAAACAAAATGGCAGACATTCGCGGTCTCTTTATCCGCGTTTCCGTAATTTTTGCGCAGTTTCATTTCGCGGTGACGCGTTTTCGTAAACCGGTTTAGTGGACCGTTGTCGTTACGTTATAATCGTTAAATTACAATAATTATTATATTTGGTTCGGGGGGGGGGAAGTCACGCTGACCAGACGCCGACCGGACGCCATTTTATTTACGTTTTTCGTAAAATTAAAGGCCGCGCGAGAGCGTCCGTTCTGGGCCGAAGCACCGAGTTCATGCCGCCATTTTGGCGCCGAGAAGTAAGTTTCTTCCGCTTCCGAAGACGAAGGCGCCGAGTTCGAGAAACCGCGCCGGCGCGAAAACCGCGCAGGAATGTCGGCTAAGCGATCAGGAGCCAGAACATGATGACCAAAGCGACGAAGAGGAAGAGGCGGGACAGGAACTGCTCGTCAACGTACTGCGGAGTCCCCGGGACGGCTGCGGAGACGCGGAAAACAAAATGGAGGACGTTATGACCGCCATTTTACGTAAGGCAACGCTATTGGATAATGCATGCCTCCTTTTATATATTTATTATATATATTATATTATATATATATATATATATATATATTATATTTTATATATATATATATACACATATTTACATATTTTATATATATATACATATATTTATATATTTTATATATACATCTTTTAAGATATAACATATATATGTTTATATAGTACATATCTTTATATTCTGTTAAATAATACATAAATATTAAACATAAATAACACATAATTTTATATGAATATATATATATTAAAGATATATCCTTTAAGACATAATACATATCCTTTAAAATACATATATTATACATGTACATGTAAATATATTTCCTTCATCATATATATATATATATATATATATGTAAAATATATATATTACATATATTTTATAGACATACCTATCTGAATATATATCCTTTTATATATATATTACATATTTATGTCTTTTTAAATATTTTGTGTATATATATATATATATATATCCCTTCAGATATAACATATATATATGTTTTTATCTTTTAATATATATATATATATATACACACACACACATTCATCTACATATATATATCTATATACACATTAAAGGATATTATATATTATTTATATAATATATATATATATATATATATATATAATTTACATTTTATTAATATATATATATATTATTTATATATATATTAATTAATATAGATATTATTTATATTATTTATATATATAGATATATAGATATTATTTATATTATTTATATATATATATATATTAATTAATATATAGATATTATTTATATATATATTAATATATATATAGATATTTATATTATTTATATATATATTAATTAATATATATATATATATATATATTATTTATATTTACACACATGTATTTACATCCTTTGAAACCATTCGCTAACGAAGGAAGGGGACTAATTAACTAATTAACTAACGAACCCGGGGGCGGCCGTCCGTCGTTGATGTTGAAGGCGGTGGCGAAAATCCCGAAAGGAAACGCTCCGATCCCGAAAGACATTTGGAAGCCGCCGTCCCCGAACCCGAAACCTTGGAAACCCTATTAAGAAAATTAAAAATCAGATTTAACGAGACACGGTTTCGTATTTGTAACCTCTGAGGACTTTAATTACAATTATTATGAATATATCCGAGTCCGAAAAAAGGAAATTGCGCCGAAAATTGCGAATTCGCGGTCCTTCTCAAAATGGCGGCCGGGTTTACTCACCCCTCGGTTCTCCGGTTCTGGTCTCTGTCCCTGCGGCCGGGGAGGCGTTTTCTCTCTGGGAAATAAACACGGGAAAAATTTAAATTTTAAGTTGATTTGTAAAATTCAAATTTGAAATTTGAAATTTTAATTTGAAATTTTGAATTTGAAAATAATATTTAAAAAATAAATAGAATTTATAAAGTTACTAAAACCAATTATTAAAAGCAAAATATTAACATTAAATAGGAAAATAAAATTTATGTTTGAAATATAATACGAAATTTCAATCTAAAATTTAAATTAACGTAAAAGGAAAATAAAATTAATATTTAAAATATAAATATAAAAATTGAATTTAAAATTTAAATGTAAATTATTAATTTTATTGAATATGAAATTGTTATTAAATATGAAATTATTATTAAATATGAATTTGTTAAGATTGCAAAATTAAAAATTGCACATAACGAAATTATAAATTATAAAATTAAATGTAAAACTGTTAAATGTAAAATGATTAACATTATATAAAATTATTATAATTAAAATTTGAATTATTAAAATTGACGTTAAAATTTATACTTGAAATATAAATACCAAATTTATATTGAAAATTTCAGTTTTAAATGTGAATATAAATTATTTCTATTTTCGGATATAAAATTATTATTGAATGTAAAATTATTAAATATAAAACTGTTGTAATTACAAAATGAAAAATTATGAATATCGAAATAATAAACTATGAAATTAAATTCAAAATTAAATTTAAAATCATTAAAATGACGTAAAATTATTAAATTATTAATCATAAAATATTAATTATAAATTAAAATTCATGTATGAAATACGAATACCAAATTTAAATTTTAATTTCAAATTTAAATGTAAATTATCCATATAATTGAATAAAATTATTAAATATAAAATTATTAAAGTTAAAAATATTACAAATAATGAAAAACAAAATTATAAAGTAGAAAATTAAATACAAAATTATTTAGGTCATTAAAAAATTATTAAATTAAATTATTAAATACAAAATATTAATGTTCAATTAAAAATTAAATTTTTAAAATTTTGAAATTTAAATTTTAAATTTCGAAATTTAATTTTTTTTTTTTTTTTTTGGTTTCTCGAACTCGGGTCCTGCTCACCTGGGGTCTTGCTGCCCGGTGCTTCCTCTTCCGTAAAGCGGGATGACTTTTTCGCGGCTGATTCCGGCTTTGCAAACGGGACAAACTTGGCGATTCGGCCGCGTCTCCAGCCACTGCGCAAGAAAAACGCAAAAATTTAAAATGTATAAGTTTATGAAATTTAAAATATTTAAAATATATAAATTCATAACGTTTTATATTTAACATTTAAAAATGTTTAAATTTTGAAATTTAAAATTCATAAATTTTTAAATTTTAAAATAATTTTGAACTTACTTGGTGTAAACAAGGCCAACTGTTGGGATTTTACCAAAAGCGATTCGCCGAGGCAGGAAGAAAAGGAAAAATATTAATATAAATGTTAATATTATATTTAATATAAATATAAACACTAATATAAATATATAGGAAAAAATATAAATATAAATACTAATATTTATATAAATATAAATTAATATTGAAATAAGCTAAAATATTAATATCAATATTAATATCAATATTAAAATATAAATCTAAATATAAAATATAAATATATTAATAAAAATATTAATGGAAATATAAACATATAAATATAAACATATTAATATAAATATAAATATTAGCATACATACATAGGAAATATATTAATATAAATATCAATATTAAGATAAATATAAATTAATAGAAATAAAATATTGAATATTAATATATATATTAATATAAATATAAATTGAGATGAATATAATATATAATATAAATATTAATATAAATAAAAATATATATAAATATATAAGAAAAGGAAAAATATTAAAAGAAATACTAATACAAATATCTAATACAATTATAAAATATAAATATTAATATAAATATTAATATAAATATATAGGAAAAATATAAATATAAATTGATATAAATAATATAAATTAAATATAAAATATTAATATAAATAGGAATAGAAATATATAAATATAAAAAATAAATATAAACATATAAGAAAAGGAAAAATATTAATATACATCTTGATGTGACGTTACAGACACGGTTGGAACGCAGAATTTTGTTTAATAACGTAATAAACATAACAATAATATTTAACGAAATAATTATTTTATTATAATAATAATAATAATGGTATTCGCCTATTGCGTCGCAGCAAGACGGAGATGGCTCTCGTAAATTTCGAAAATAGAAAACAATTAATAATAATTAAAAGTTTGACCGTTCGGTGGTCATCTCTAGGGATGACCACCGAAGGGTCAAGGGGTCTGGATGAAGAGACTGACCAGAAGAGGTGTCCGCAGAGGCTGATGACCGCGTCTTTGGCCGTGTCCAGGCAGATATTACACTCGAAAGTGCTGTCCGGACTCGGACCTTCGCCGTTTCCCGCCGCCGCCGGCGCTGTTTCCGCTCGTCCCGCCGCCGCTGGCGCTAGAAGTTTCCGCGGACGCCGACGCGGCCGGACCTGCGCTGGCCATGTCCCGGGTTCGAATCGGGACGTCGGAGAATCAAGGCCTTGCGGTCGAAAGAGAGAGAGAAATTTCGTAAATTCGGCGCCGTTTTCGCACCGCGTTCCCTCTCAGGATGGCGGCAGGTGTCCATTTTTTTCAATAATAAAAATAATGGTTAAATAATAATGATTAAATATTAAATATTAAATAATGATGATTAAAAATAATGATTTTATTATTATATTACTTATATTATTATTATTATTATTAATATAAATAATAATGATGATCATAATTATATATTATTATATTATTATATTATTATTATTAATAATAAATAATAATAATAATAATGATAATAATTATATTGTATTATATTATTATACAAATTATATTAATAATAATAATAATAATAATAATATAATAATTCTCTTGCAGCAAATTGTGATGCTGGTTTATTTTATTTAGTTTAATTATTATTTCATTATTATTATTATTAAATTCATTCCTTTTGCTAATAATAATAGTAATAATAATAATGTGAATTTCATTTAATTATTATTATTAATATACACTTTGTTGCTTTTGTTAATAATAAAAATAGAATAATGATTTTATTATTATTATTCACTTAATTCTTTAAGAGAATAATTATTATTATTATTATCAGTATCTTTAAATTATAATGATAATGATACTATTTTTATTATTTTTAATCGCTTTATTCCTTTTGTTCATAATAATAATGATAATAATAATAATTGGGTTACATTTAAGAGAACTGTTCTTACTCTTCTTACTTATTATTCACTTCATTCCTTTTCCTAATAATAATTATATGAATTATGTGAATAATTATATTATTCATTTAATTACTTTTGTTAATAATGATAATAATAATTTTGTTTCTTTCAAGAAAATTATTACTATTCATTTCATTCTTTTTGTTAATAATAATGATAATAATAATAATAATCTGAGTTTCATTCAAGAGAATTATTATTATTAAAATTATTATAATTATTATTATTCACTTCATTCCTTTTGTTAATAATAATGATAAAAATAATAATGTGATTTTCATTCAGGAGAATTATTATTCTAATTATTATTCTAATTATTATTCTATATATTATTGTAATATGTTGTAATATTATATTATTAATATATATAATTGTAATGTGTTATAATATTATATTATTATAATATAAAACCAAAATAAATTCCTGGAAGACTTACCTGAATAAAATTTGCAGCTTTCCTTCCGAGGAAAATAAAAATCCTTAAAATTTCCTAAAATTAATGAGGAAAAAAAAAAAGAGAATTTTAATTCCTTTTAAAAAATTCCAAAAATTAAGAAAAAAGGGGGATTTATTTTATTTTATTTTTTCTCAACACGACAAACACAGCCGTCCTCCGGAAAGCACTTGGTTTTATTCTATTTATTCCCTCCGTAATAATTGCAAATTATTTTCCTCTTTCCTTTTTGCAGCCGGTTACATCATTTCCCCAAAGGTGCGCGTCTTTCGCACTCGGCAACCGTCTCTTTTCTTTCAAACAGAAAACAAGAAGGAGAAGGAATAATAAGGTAATAATAATTAAAATAATAAGAACCCCACAGCATCACAAAAATAATGATGAAATAATTATTATTAATATATTATTTATATATTATTATTATAAAATAATACATAAAATATTATATATTTAATAAAATATTATTATTAATTATATTATATTAATTATATTATTATTATTATTACCATAATAAGATATAGTGGGGGGTTCAAGGCATATATATATATAAAAATATAGTGAGGGTTCAAGGCATATATATATATATATATATATATATAAAATAAAATATAGTTAGGGTTCAAGGCAT
>JAOEGL010000014.1:20625543-20717024 GCA_034509955.1 Urosaurus nigricauda | reverse complement strand
GAAAAATATGAGGCAAAATGGTGGGTTTTGTGGCTATTTATCAAAGGCTGCAAAGGCAGATGTTGAGTTTAAATGGAAATATTAGACACCTGAGGACTGGAGGCTAAAAACATGAGGCAAAATGGTGGCTCCTTCACCTGTTTCTCTCAGGCCGCAAGGACAATTGTTGAATTTAGGCAGGAAAAAGGCAAATGACCTGGAAAAAAACATAAAATATGAGGCAAAATGGTGGGTTTTGTGTCCGTTTCTCTCAGGTTACAAAGGCAGTCGTTGAATTTAAATGGAAATATGAGACACCTGAGGGATGGAGGCTAAAACCTGAGGCAAAATGGTGGTTCCTTCACCTGTTTCTCTCAGGTTTCAACGGCAGCCATTGAATTTAGGCAGCAAAAGGGCAAATTAACTCCAGAAACAGGAACTATGAGGCAAAATGGTGAATTTCAAGCTGGAAAGGCAGACGTCGAATTTAGGTGGGAAAAAGGACAATTGACCTATGAGGCAAAATGGCGGCCGTTGAATTTAGGTGGAAAAGACAAGACACCTGAAGAAATAGAAAATGTGAGGCAAAATGGTGGCTCTTTCGCCTGTTTTAGGCCGCAAAGATGGCGACTGAATTTAGGAGGGAAAAATAAAAAGCGATATGAGGAGAACCATGAGGCAAAATGGCGGCTCCTTCACCTGTTTCTCTCAGGTCCGCAAAGGCAGCCATTTATTTTAGGCAGGAGAAAGGAAAACGAACTTTAGAAACGGGACGTACGAGGCAAAATGGTGGCTTTTGAGCCCGTTTCTCTCGAAGGAAGACGTCGAATTTAGCTGGGAAAAAAGACAATCGGCCTGAGGAGACCGTGAGTCAAAATGGCGGCCGTCGAATTTAGGCGGGAAAAAAGGAAAATGACGGCACCTTTGCCTGTTTTGTGAAATTAGTAGCACCTTGATTGTGAAATAACAGCGCCACAATTGTTTACTAACCCTCTAACAATTATGTTTCCTTTTTTAAACAAAACATTTTGTTCCAAAAAATAAATATATATTAGCATTTCGTTTGGGGGGGGGGGGGTTTAGCTTCTAATCCAAATTAATCCAAATCCTCCAAGATTTCTGTAGGACTGGAGCCATAATTGCAGTTTAAGTGGCGTCAAACCGAATTCCTTTCTATAGTGTGGACGCTTCTTGACGTTATGTGAATGAGGTCTAAAAACAAATTACAAAGCTCAGAGGTGGATTTTTTGCCAGTTCATTCCAATACTAAGACCTCGTCGGTCTCCCCTCCAAGGACCGTCCAGGGCTGGGCCTGCTTAGCAACCAACAATCATTGGCGTGTATGTACTCTTTCAAATCGTCTTTCGATATACGTTTTGTGCGTGTCGCTCTCTTCCTTTGCTGAGGTGAGCCTGGACCGCGAAAGGGTCGGAAATCGACTCCGAGGGACGCGAGTGCGAATCGCAGAAACCGACCGTTCGTAAAGGCATCCGGGGGGGGGGGTTGCAGACAGATCCACAATGGCTCCCATGCAAAACTCTAAACTTTATTTCACTTTTATTTATATTTATATATTTATATATTTAGCCATTCTAAAAGTCCTTTTTACGTCTTCGCTTTTCAACCCGAAAAGAAAAAAAAGAGAGAGAAATAAAATTAAAAATATAAAGGAACTCCTCTTTGGGAGAGAAAAGTATATATGATATATATATATATATATATTATATATATATATATATATATATCACAAAATTACGTGGAGATGAGTTTCCTGCTTTACATACGAAGAAAAAAAACGAAAATACCAAATAAAAAAGTGCTTCGTTGACCCAAAATAAAGACTAAGAGCCGCAAGCGTTTTTTATTCACACTGTACATCGCGCCGGAAACGCGCTCCTCGCGAAAAATAAAAACCCGTATTATATATATATCAGAACCTCTTGGCACCTGTCGCGGACGGGCCGCGTCGCATTTGTACCGCGAGACGCCGCGCACTGCGCCGTTTTCCCCGTACGGGAGGCGTAGACCGCGACGTATTTACGTCGTTCGCGGAGACGCTTTACGGGGAAAACCTAAATTAAAAAACTTCCTGCGCCTGCGTCGACTTTGCCGTTTTTCGGCGCAGGAAATACGATGAAAATTGGGGGGAAATGCCGATTAAAAAGGACTATTATTTTTTTTAAAAAATTAGAAAACACCACTCTAGGAATTTCTAGGTCCTCCAGCTGAACTCTATGGTCGATTTGCGGCAGATTTTGGCCATAGAGTTGCACTGGAGGACCTACAAATGCCTAGATAGGCGTTCTCTCTAGGTCCTTCGGAACAACTCTATGGTTAGTATCTGATGGAAGTCGGCCATAGAATAGAACGGCGGGACATTAAAAAAGGAATAGTGTCCTCTCTAGGAATCTCTAGGTCCTCCAGCGCAACTCTATGGTGAACCTCCACCTAAATAAATGGTGGAAGACCAGCATTAATTAATTAAATTAATTTACATTATTTGAATTTTATTAATTATATTAAATTTAATTAATTTAAATTAATTAATTAAATTTAATCAATTTAAATAATTAAATCAATTCATTAATTTAAATAAATAAAATCCAATCCAATTAATAAAATTTAATAAAATTTAATAAAATTAAATTAATAAAATCCAATTCAATTCTATTAATTTAATTAATGTAATCCAATTCAATTAATTTAATTAAATTAAAAAATCCAATTCAATTAATTTCATGAAATTAATAAAATTCAATTCAATTAATAAAATTCAATTAAATTATTTAAACCAAACTAATAAAATTCAATTTAATTAATAATATTCAAATAATTTAGTTTATTAAATTTAAAAAATTAAATTAATCAAAATTTAATTAAATTTAAATTTCCAATTTAATGCGACCGAGGGGAATCTATCTCAACTTTTACAGAGCAACATTTGTTAAAAAACAATAGCCCAAATTTAATTTAATTTCGAGGTAATTATTTTTAAAAAAATTCGTAAATTTTTCGGTCAAGTCTATACGCATTTCTGCGCGGGGACATGAAAAACATAAATTTTTAAAAATCCCAATTTTTGATAGTCGGCGTATTAATCAAGTCCTTAACATTTTGAGAAAGGTAGAACGCGGCCGACGGCACGTCCCGGCTTGAATTTGCACAGTTTTATTTTCGCGTGGGCGGCGCCGAAAACGGGGCTTTCCGCGACCCGGTTCCTTCAAATCGCGCGTACAAATCATTCCGCCGTGAGATAAAAATCCGAACGAACCCATTTGAACCCGCTTTCCCCCCAAAAAAGCGCCATATTTTCTTCGCCGGACGCGGTCCCGCACCGCGTCGCCCGTCCCAAACTGCGCGGCGCGAATAAACTAAAGCCCGCTCTAAGAACAGAGAGGGGGGAAAAAGAAAAAAACGAAAGAAAGACGAAAGTTTTCTCGAGAGAAAGAAGGCAGCATCCATTTTCTTCTAGCAGCAACAACATCCCGCGACGGCGCCGTTCGACGCCAACGGCGGGGAAAATAACGATAAAACGGGAGTGATTGAAAAAACGTCCGTCGTTACTCGCGGCGGTCTTCTGGCGCAATTTGCGCGAGCGGCGCAAAAACGGGGTCCCGTCTTCGTCGCCCGCGAAACCCGTCCGTGTCCTCAGTTCGAATTGGCGGCGATGGTTTTTTCCAGTTCTCCGCGGTCGATACTGGGATGACTGGGACGATGGTGGTGGAGGTTTCCGTAGCAGGACTTGCAGACGCGGCTGGGTTCGAAAAGTTGCTGGCTGGGAAGCGGCGCCTTCTGGTTGCAGCAGGTGGAGCAGAAGACGTTGCCGCAATTCCTACGGAAAAAAATAAATATCCTCTCTAGGAATCTCTAGGTCCTCCAATGGCAACTCTATGGTCAACGTCCGACAGACACTGACCATAGAGTTGTGCTAGAAGAGCTACAAAGGCTTAGCAAAAAATGTCCTCTCTAGGAATCTCTAGGTCCTCCAATGGAAACTCTATGGTCAATGTATGACAGACACTGACCATAGAGTTTCATTGGAGGAGCTACAAAGGCTTAGTAAGAAAATGTCCTCTCTAGGAATCTCTAGGTCCTCCAATGGCAACTCTATGGTCAATGTATGACAGACACTGATCATAGAGTTTCATTGGAGGAGCTACAAAGGCTTAGTAAAATATGTCCGCTCTAGGAATCCCTAGGTCCTCCAATGGAAACTCTATGATCAATGTACGAAAGACATTGACCATAGAGTTTCATTGGAGGAGCTACAAAGGCTTAGTAAAAAAATGTCCTCTCTAGGAATCTCTAGGTCCTCCAATGGCAACTCTATGGTCAATGTATGACAGACACTGATCATAGAGTTTCATTGGAGGGGCTACAAAGGCTTAGTAAAATATGTCCGCTCTAGGAATCTCTAGGTCCTCCAATGGAAACTCTATGGTCAACGTCCGACAGACACTGACCATAGAGTTGTGTAAGAGGAGCTACAAAGGCTTAGCAAAAAAGTCCTCTCTAGGAATCTCTAGGTCCTCCAATGGAAACTCTATGGTCAATGTATGACAGACACTGATCATAGAGTTTCATTGGAGGGGCTACAAAGGCTTAGTAAGAAAATGTCCGCTCTAGGAATCTCTAGGTCCTCCAATGGCAACTCTATGGTCAACGTCCGACAGACACTGACCATAGAGTTGTGTAAGAGGAGCTACAAAGGCTTAGCAAAAAAGTCCTCTCTAGGAATCTCTAGGTCCTCCAATGGAAACTCTATGGTCAATGTATGACAGACACTGATCATAGAGTTTCATTGGAGGAGCTACAAAGGCTTAGTAAGAAAATGTCCTCTCTAGGAATCCCTAGGTCCTCCAATGGAAACTCTATGATCAATGTACGAAAGACACTGACCATAGAGTTGTGCTAGAAGAGCTACAAAGGCTTAGTAAAAAAATGTCCTCTCTAGGAATCTCTAGGTCCTCCAATGGAAACTCTATGGTCAACATCCGACAGACACTGACCATAGAGTTGTGTAAGAGGAGCTACAAAGGCTTAGTAAAAAAAAGTCCTCTCTAGGAATCTCTAGGTCCTCCAATGGCAACTCTATGGTCAATGTATGACAGACACTGACCATAGAGTTTCATTGGAGGAGCTACAAAGGCTTAATGCAGTGTCCTCTCTAGGAATTTAGTTAGTTCAGGAAAGGGTTTTCCGAAAAACGCGGGAAAAGCGGCGAAAAAAACGCGCCGCGCCGTAGACCGCGCCGACGTACCTGCAGTGGTGCTTGCGGCTGACGAGCCAGAAGGCGCTGTCGCATCCGTAGCAATGCGCAGCGAGGTGGTCCGGCAGCCATCGCGTCACCTGCGCAAGACGGGAAAATGCGAGAGAGAGAGAGAAGGGCTCAAAATCGGACGAAAATAAAATGGCAGCGAAGAGTAAAAATAGGAATTTCGTTAGAGGAGGCCTCTCTAGGAATCTCTGGGTCCTCCAGTGCAACTCTATGGTCGAACTACGAGAGATACTGACCATAGAGTTGCGCCAGAGGAACGAAAAAAAGCCCTAGTCCTCTCTAGGAATCTCTAGGTCCTCCGAGGCAACTCTATGGTCAAAGATACCAAAAGATACTGACCATAGAGTTGCACTGGAAGAGCTGCAGAGGCCTATTAGAGTGTCCTCTCTAGGAATTAAATGGAATTTGATTAAATAGATTTGATTAATTTAAATTAATTCAATTTAAGTGATTAATTTAATTAATTTAAATTAATTCAATTTAAGTGATTAATTTAATTAATTTAAATTAATTAAATTTAAGTGATTAATTGAATTAATTTAAATTAATTAAAGAAATCAATTTAATAAAACTGGAACTCGATCCATCAAATTAAATTAAATTTCAAATAAAAGATTCGATTCGATTGACAAATCTCAATTAAAAATTAATTTCAATTTAATTAATTTTTTAAAAAAAATCAATTAATTAAATTTAAAAAATTCAATTCCATTTAAATAGTTAAATTTTTAAAAATTAAATTATATTTAATTAATTACATAAATAAAAACTCACTCCGATTCATAAAATTTTAGTCACGTTTGACCATAGAGTTGCGCCGGAGGACCCAGATATTCCTAGAGAGGATATATTAAAAAATCCCGAGAACGATGAAATCGAAATAATATCGAAACCGCAAATATGGCGGTACATCCTTTCGCGGTCAGATATACGGAAGGATAAAGCTCGGGACGAGAAACGCCTCCGAAGCGGGGGATTCTGGGAGTTGTAGTCCGAACCCGTTAGGGACCCTTGGAAGCGGAAAAGGGGTCCCCGGAAACCGTCGTTAGCGCCGAAAGGACGCGTAAAGCGCGCAGAGGGTCCGCGTAATTAGTGGGGGGGGAATAAAGATGGCGTCCGAGGGCGCGTACGGCGGCGCCCGTACCTCTGCGTCGCGTTTCTCCACCTGCTCCCAGCCGGCTTCAGAGAAAATCTCTGCGCTGCAGCGAGACAAACAGTTCGGACTGCTCTCCGAGTCGGGGACCGAGGTCTGTTGGCGAACAAACGCAGATGGAGGCGGAAAACGGCTTCCGGAACCTTCCGGAACGTTCAGGAAATCTGTGTTTTCGGGGTTTCGGGGTCCCTTATCAACCCGTACGGTCCCGTTACACGCTCGTTCCGCCATGTTAGCGGATTCGGTGGGAGGATTGGCGGATTATTTCCGCATGGCCTCTCTAGGAATATCCAGGTCCTCCAATGCAACTCTATGGTCAATTTTAACTAAAGGTTTCACTGAAATTCCTAGAGAGGACGCTCGATTAGGACTTTGTAGTGCCTCCGTTGCAACTCTATGGTCAGTTTCTATCGAAGGTTGACCATAGAGTTGCATTGGAGGACCTGGATATTCCTAGAGAGGCCATACGGAAATAACCCCCGAACCCGAATCCGCGAATACGGCGGGACCGGCGGACTCCGCGTTTCCCGCCAGACCCTCCCCGCGCGCGTTCGCGGGCCGCTCACCCCTTCGTCGCCGTATTCGCCGTTGCACCGGACGCCGCCGAGGCCGAGGCCGATTCCTTGTCGCTCAAGGCGGCTGCGCAGTTCCTGCAGCTGCTTCCGGAGCGTCTCCACTTCCTGTTGGTGCCCGCTCTCGATCTGGCGCAGTCGCTGCTGGACCGCGTCCGCGTAAACCGCCATCCCGTCGTCGTCCAGGTGGCTCCGCGGCGGCGCCTCCGCGGCCGCCGCCGACCGCCCGAAGTGACCCCCGGCCTTGACCCTCCCGCCCTCCTTGCCGTCCGCGCAGTGACCGTTCGCCAAACTGGCGAGCGTTTCCGCCATTTTGTTCTCCCCGTCGTAGTCCGCCGACGGAGTCCTGTTTACGCCGGCGGCCATTTTGTGAAGCTCCAGCGAGTACGGAGCGACCGTTTCCGTCGAAACCGCGTCCGGCGAGACGGGCGGAGCGCTTTCGAACCCGGCGCAAAGTCTCCCCGCGTCCTCCTCGTACGGAAACGCGGTCCGCCATGTCGGCGCAATCGGGGAGGCGTTACGGAGATCCGTTACGTCCGTATCCGAACCCGTCTCCTCGCCGAACGTCGCCGCGTCTCGCGTCTCCTCCTCCGGCGCAAACTCGCCTCCATCTTGCGCAATTTCGGCGCCGTCCGCCTCGTCGTCGTCGTTACTCGCCTCGTGAAGGACGTTCTCCGTCTTGACCGCTCCGTCGCCGTCGGCCGCCACGACGCTCAGGCCGCCGAGTTCGAGGGAGCGCCATTTTTCGTTGAGGCTGGGGTCGCTGCTGCGCCGGTTCGGCGCCGTCGCCGACGCCGTCGCGAGGTTGTCGAAGGACCGCGTCTTCGGGAGCCTGGAGCGGACACAGAGATGCGTAATTTTGGGGCGCATTTTATCCGAAACGGCGCGCAAAGTCGCCGCGCCAAAATGGCGGACTCACCTCGACAAAGGCGCGTCTTCGGGTCCGGGGATCGGGAAAATGGCGCAGGCGTCGTCCGGCGGCGCGGACGGCGACGAACACGGGAGGTAGACGGCGCTCCAGAGCATCAGGTTTCGCACGTGGCACACGGGGAAAAGCACCTGCGCGAGAAAGACGCGTATACGGAAAACGCGGATACGAAAAACGCGCGTCGAAGCCTTTCGGCGCAACTTTGGGTTTAATTTGACCATAGAGTTGCGCCGGCGGACGTAGACGTCCCTAGAGAGGTCATATTAAAAGCGCGAAAAATTTCGTAAATTTCGAAAACGCGCAAACGGAGGGTCGTGCGCCTACGAAATCAACGTTTCGGACCGCAAATACGTACGGATTCGGCCTGGGAGGAGTAAAGGAGGTTCGCGAAGGGTTTGTTCGCGGCGCGGAGGAGCGACCAGACGGAGCAGGTGCGTTCTTGCGTCTGTTTTTCGCCGCGCTCCTTCGCGTTGTTGCAGAGGAATGTCCCGAAGAGGCAGGAGTACGTGTGTTGCACCAGCTTGACCTGCGCGGAAAAAGACGGGAAACAACCGCGGTTGACAAGATGGCGGCGCCTCTGCGCGGTTTCCGCGTCCCCCGCCCCCCCGAGCGAAACAAAATGGCGTCCGGGCTTACGAGGAATGCTTCGTTGAACTCGAAGGAGCACGGGAACTGGCGCTGGAGCTGGTGGACGCAGTCCAGCCACTGGAGGAAGACCGGGCAGCGCTCGTTCGCGTCGTCCGCCTCCTCGCCGTGGCCGCAGCGGTCGGCGAACTTGTGGCCGAAGTCCAGCCACTCCGTCTCCACCAGCACCTGGAAGCCCTGCGCGGGAAACACGGGAAAGCGCGAGGATACGTTAGGAAAAAACGCGCCGTTCGCAGAAACGTCTGGCGGCCGCGACGCGCGAATACGGAATGACCGTATTATTTATTTTATATATATATATATATAATATATATAATATATATAATATATAATTCATTATATATATAATATATATATATTCTTAATATAATATATATATCCTTAACATATTGATATATACATAATATATTATTAATATATTGTTATAATATTATATTATATAATATAATAATATATTATTAATATATTATTAACATATTGTTATATTAGGATAATATACATATATATATTACATAAATGTATTAAATTAATATATTAATTAATATGTCACATATTAATATATGTAAAATAACGTATTAATAAACATATAAATGTATATTAAAATATCAATGTGTGTAAAATAAAATATTAATAAACATATAAATGTATATTGAAATACCAATACGTTACATATTAATATATGTAATATAACATATTAATAAACATATAAATGTATACTAAAATATCAATATGTTGCATATTAATATATGCAAAATAACATATTAATAAATATATAAATGTATATTAAAATATCAATATATATAAAATAACATATTAATAACCATATAAATGTATATTAAAATATCAATATGTTACATATTAATATATGTAAAATAACGTATTAATAAACATATAAATGTGTATTAAAATATCAAGATAGTACATATTAATATATGTAAAATAATATATTAATAAACATATACATGTTTATTAAAATATCAATATAGTACATATTAATATATATAAAATAAGATATAAATAAACATATAAATGTATATTAAAATATCAATGTAGTATATATTTATATAAAATAACATATTAATAAACATATAAATGTATATTAAAATATCAATATAGTACATATTAGTAAATATAACAACATATATATATATATATATATATATATAAAAATTTATTATCACATTAGTATATTCCATAATATATATAACATATATTCATATATATTTATAGTTATATAAATGTATTATATTTATATATTACATATTAACATATATAGCATAATTAATATATAAGTATATATATATATAAGAATTAATATATACATATAAAAATGTACTATGTTGATATATTACATTACATATTAACATACATAAGATAACATATATATATATATATATATACATATATAATAAAATATAGTGTATATGTACATATTAGTATAATAATTATGTTTTTAATTTTTTATATTATTTATACTCCACTCTTGAACCCTAAAGGCTATCAGAGCGGCTTCCAATTATTATTTTTAATTTTTAATGCGATTCAATTAGTTTTTAATGACAGAAGGGTCTCTTAATTAATTAATTAATTATCTCTTTTTAATTAATTTATTCACCCCTTCCCTTTAATATGTATTATTTATTCATAACATTGATAACGCACAAATAATAGTAATACCGATAATGTTGTTGTTTACAGCGTTACTAAATAAATAATAATAAAAATAAATAATAAATAATAATAAATAATAAATAAATAATAAATACTAAATAAATAATAATAAATAATAATAATAAATAATCCTCCGCTTTTGTAATTACGGAAAATGTACGGTCCCCCCCAAATTCAATTAATTTAGTTTAATTTATTAATTAATTAAATTTATTTAATTCGAGTCCCATTTCGGGAAAATGGAGGAGGCGAATACGTTAAAATACCGCCACGGCGTCGGCGCCGTCGCAACTCACCTCTATGGTTCTGTAGTAGGGGTCAAGGAGGAGCTTGGCGAGGGCCACGATCTGCGGCGTCCGGTCCCATCCGTCCGAGCAGTGGACCAAGACCGGACGCTGGTCGCGGTCAACCGCGTGGACGACGAGGAGCGCCGACTTCAGGAGGACCGACAGGTGCTGCAGCCATTTTGTGCTCTCCAGCGCCGACAGCCAGCTGCGCGCACCGCGCAAAAAAAAAAAAAACGGAAAAAGAGGTTGGCGTTAAAAGGCGAACGCCGAAAGGGACTGCGCAAAAATGGCGAAGGGACGGAGGAACGCGTTCGGATCCTTCCGAACAACCGCCATTTTGAGAGACGAAGAAACGGTACTATTATTATTATTATCAATAATTATTATCAATAATGATAATAATATTTTTAATATGGAATAATACTAATTATTTAATTTAATTATTATATTTAATAATTATTATATTTAAGTAATAATAATATATTATTATATTATTATATTATATATATTATATATAATTATATTATTATATATATTATATATATTATATATATTATATTATATATTATATTCCATAATATATTATTATAATAATACATTAAGGAACTAACCGCCATTTTGAACTAACCGCCATTTTGAGAGACAAAGAAACAGTACTATTATTATCAATATGAATGTTAATAATAATAATAATATATTTAATAATGTGGAATAATACCAATTATTGTATTTAATAAAAATAATACTTTATCTAATGGGGACAAATAATAATAATAATAATAAATAATTTAAAATAATAAAATAATAATTTAACGGGGATTACTATTAATAAAACATTTATTTATAATAATAATAATAATAATATATTTATTTATTTAATAGGGAATAATGATAATGAATTTGTATATAATAATAATAATGTTTTATATTTTTTTTAGTTTAACGGGGAATAATAATATTAATAAATTTATTAATAATCATAATAATTCATTTAATGAGAATAATAATAATAATATTTATGTAATGAGGATTAATAATAATAATAATAATAATAATAATAAATGGAAAATAAAAATTTTATTTGATGGGGATTAATAATAATCATAATTTTATGATAATAATAATACTAATAGAAGTAATGGGGATTAATAATAATAATAACAATAACAATAACAATAATAATAATAATAAATTTGAAATAATAACAATAATAATTTGTTCATTTAATGGAGATTAATAATAATAATAATATTAAATTGAAAATAATAACAATTTTATTTGATGCGGATTAATAATAATGATAATGTTATGATAATACTAATAGAATTAATGGGTATTATTATTAATAATAAAAATAATAATAATAAAATAATAATGTATTAATAATAAAAATAATAAATAAATAATAATAAATAATAAAATAATAATAAATTTCAAATAACAATAAAAATTTATTTATTTAATGCGGGTTAATAAAAATAAATAACAATAACAATAATAATAATAATAAACTTATTCATAACAATCATATTTATTTATTAATTTTAAACCCAGCTGTTTAGCTAAAAGGCTATCAGAGCAATTAGAACTGGTTAATTAGACAATATTAATATTATTATTATTATTATTATTACAGAAAATCCACGGATGCCCAAATCCGAATTACAAACAATGGCGAAACAAAATGGCGTCCGTTACGTAAAAAGCGGCCGAATCAAGCTCCGCTCTTCGGAACACATATATATATTTATATATATATATATATATATCCGAACGGCGGGATCCGGGGTTACGAATCCGCATCCAGGGCGGGTCCGACCGTAAATTACGAAACGGCGCCGTATTTCCGTATTCGCGGCGTCGCGTACTTACTTCCCGGGGTCCGGGGTCTGGGTGCAGAGGATCCGCAGCGACTGGAAGCTTTTCCGAATGGAGTGGATGTTCGCCATCCCCATGAAGACCACTTCGCAGTTCGGGTAATACTCTGTCCGCGGGGGAGACGAAACGCGTCAAAACGCGCGCCGCCAAGTCCGGCGCGGTTTCGGCGAAAGCCCCTCCCGCGTTTTCCCGGAACGCCGCGTCCGTTTCGCGGAGGGCGGGCCTCACCTGGGCACTCGCACCCGCCGCCTTTGGCGCGGTTGGCGACGGCGGCGGCGTAGGAACGCGCGTCCAGGATCAGGAGCTTCCGGGGCTGCGTGGATGAGTTTTCGGCGCCGGACGCGTTCGAGAGGGAGGAGTCTGCGGGAAGGAAAGGACCGCGGCGTGGATTTGGCGCACTTTGACCATAGAGTCACGCTGGGCGTCCTAGAGAGTCCCATAAAAGTTGACTCTCTAGGCATTTTCAGGTCCTCCAGTGCAACTCTATGGTATATTTTGTTAGATGTTGACCATAGAGTCACGCTGGAGGACCTAGAGAGTCCCAAAGAAGTCCTCTCTAGGAATTTTCAGGTCCTCCAGTGCAACTCTATGGTACTTTTGGTGGATGAAGACCATAGAGTCACGGTGGAGGACCTAGAGAGTCCAATAAAAGTTGACTCTCTAGGCATTTTTAGGTCCTCCAGTGCAGCTCTATGGTATACTTCTGTATACATTGCCTCTCTAGGACTTCAAGCAGGACTCTATGGTCAATGTACACCAAAGTATACCACAGAGTTGCACTGGAGGATCTAGAAAGTCCCACAGATCTTGTCTAGGCATTTTCTAGGTCCTCCAGGGCAACTCTATGGTAAACTTCTGGCGGCAACTAACCATAGAGTCACGCTGGAGGACCTAGAGAGTCCCCTATAAGATTACTCTCTAGGCATATTCTGCAAATCTATGGTATACTTTGGTGGAAGTCGACCATAGAGTCACCTTGGAGGACCTATAAAGTCCAATGGAAGTCCTCTCTAGGAACTTTCTAGGTCCTCCAGTGCAACTCTATGGTATACTTTGTTGGATGCTGACCATAGAGTCACCTTGGAGGAGCCAGAGAATCCCAAAGGGGTCTTGTCTGGGCATTTTCCAGGTCCTCCAGTGCAACTCTATGGTAGAAATTGACCATAGAGTCATGCTGGAGGACCTATAGGGTTCCATATGTGTACTCTCTAGGCATTATCAGGTCCTCCAATGGAACTCTTATGGTATATTTTGTTCCACGCTAACCATAGAGTCACAACAGAGGCCCTAGAGAGTCCCATACTCCAGGCATTTTCAGGTCCTCCAAGGCAACTCTATGGTAAACTTTGTTGTACGTTGACCATAGAGTCACACTGGAAGCCCTAGAGAGTCCCATATGATTACTCTCTAGGCATTTTCTAGACCCTCCAGCTCAACTCTATGGTATACTTTTGGTGGAAGTTGACCATAGAGTCACACTAGTTGGCCTAGAGAGTCCCATGTAAACGGAAGTCCTCTCTAGGAATTTCCTTGGTCCTCCAGTGAAACTCTATGGTATACTTCGTTGTACGTTGACCATAGAGTCACACTGGAAGCCCTAGAGAGTCCCATATGATTACTCTCTAGGCATTTTCTAGGTCCTCCAAGGCAACTCTATGGTAAACTTCGTCGTACGCTGACCATAGAGTCACAATGGAGCCCCTAGAGTGTCCCAAACCCACTTCGCCAAAACCGTACCGGGCCGACCGCTTACCGAACTCCGCGTCCGAGAACTCCCCTCCGTTGGCGAACTCCCGCGGTCGGCGCCCGTTCCCCGCCGCCGCCTTGCGCCCGTCCGAGGCGGCGTCCGAGGCGCAGGCTTTGGCCACCGACTGGACCAGGTGCTCGTCGTCCGCGTTGCGCCAGCCCCACCAGCTGACCTCCGGCTGGCCGCAGCGCGAGATGACCGCCCCGTTGCTCTGGTGCCTGGAAAATAAAGCGGAAGCGACGGCGCCTACTACGCTACGCCAAAACAACCACAACAAAAAACGCCTCTCTCGGCGCAATTTTTCGTTAAATTCGACCGTAGATTTTGCGCCGTCGGACCGCGTCCTCACCTGTAGACGACGGCGGGGATGCGTTTCCACGACCGGAAGCTCGCGACGCTCTCCAGCTCTTTGTCCGTGATCCACGCGGGGACGATGAGCTCCTGAGGGTAGCTCCCGCACAACCTGCGCGGAAAAAACGGCGCGGCGTCAGCGGCGGAAACGCGCAAGGACCCGCCCCCCGTCCGTCCGTCCCGAAACCGCGCCGGACTCACTTGTACTTTTCGTTGATGTTGGAGATCCTCCAGGCGTTGTTCATGTCGAAGCCCATGCGCTCGACTTCGTTCTTGAACCGCGAGGTCACGTGTTCGCCTGCGCGGCGAAAGGGGGCGGGCGTTACGGCGGGCGCGGTTTTACGTAAATGGATAGATGCGCGAGACCATCGCAAATGAGGGGGAAAGCGCAAATAACGAAAACGGCTCCTCCGTAGCAATTTTTGTCGCCACGTTGACCATAGAGTTGCACTGGAGGAGCTAGGGATTCCTAGAGAGGACACTTTTCTATGGCTTGTCTCCTCCGGTGCAACTCTATGGTCAACGTGGTGACAGAGAGGGACCATAGAGTTGCGCTGGAGGAGCTAAAAAGGCCTCAAAGTGTCCTCTCTAGGAATCTCTAGGTCCTCCAGAGCAGCTCTATGGTCAACGTCTGACAGACTGACCATAGAGTTGCGCCGGAGGAGCTATAAAGGCCTAGTAGAGTGTCCTCTCTAGGAATCTCTAGGCTTTTTACCTGAGGTGTCCTCTCTAGGAATCTCTAGGCCTTCCAGTGGGACTCTATGGTCAATATCTGAACAGACACTGACCATAGAGTTGCGCTGGAGGTGCTACAAAGGCATTAAAAAGTCCTCTCTAGGAAATTCTAGGTCCTCCAAGTAAACTCTATGGTCAATATCTGACAAACACTGATCATAGAGTTGCGCCGGAGGAGCTACCAAGGGCTAGTAGAGTGTCCTCTCTAGGAATCTCCTTCAGTGCAGCTTTTAGTTCAAGTTGACCATAGAGTTGCAGTGGAGGAGCTAGAGATTCCTAGAGAGGACACATCCAGAATGAGACTCTATGGCCAACCTGTCGCAGAGGAACATATAAAGGACCATCAAAGTGTCCTCTCTAGGAATCCTTAGGTCCTCCAGTGCAACTTTTAGGTAAGGTTGACCATAGAGTTGTGCTGGAGGACCTAGAGATTCCTAGAGAGGACATATCCAGCGTTACTCTATGGCCAACCTGTCATAGAGAAACCTATAAAGGACCGTAGAAGTGTCCTCTCTAGGAATGTTTAGGTCCTCCAGGGCAACTCTATGGTCAAACTCTAAAATAAGTGTCCTGTCTAGGAATCTTTAGGTCCTCTAGCGCAACTCTATGGTCAAACTCTGAAATAAGTATCCTCTCTAGGAATTTCTTGGTCCTCCAGGGCAAATCTATGGTCAAACTCTAAAATAAGTGTCCTCTCTAGGAATCTTTAGGTCCTCCGGAGCAACTCTATGGTCAAACTCTGATATAAGTGTCCTCTCTAGGAATCTTTAAGTCCTCCGGGGCAACTCTATGGTCAAACTCTGATATAAGTGTCCTCTCTAGGAATCTCTAGGTCCTCCAGGGCAACTCTATGGTCAAACTCTGAAATAAGTGTCCTCTCTAGGAATCTTTAAGTCCTCCGGGGCAACTCTATGGTCAAACTCTGATATAAGTGTCCTCTCTAGGAATCTCTAGGTCCTCCAGGGCAACTCTATGGTCAAACTCTGATATAAGTGTCCTCTCTAGGAATCTCTAGGTCCTCCAGGGCAACTCTATGGTCAAACTCTGAAATAAGTGTCCTCTCTAGGAATCTTTAAGTCCTCCGGGGCAACTCTATGGTCAAACTCTGAAATAAGTGTCCTCTCTAGGAACCTCTCGGTCCTCCGGGGCAACTCTATGGTCAAACTCTGAAATAAGTGACCTCTCTAGGAATCTTTAAGTCCTCCGGGGCAACTCTATGGTCAAACTGTGAAATAAGTGTCCTCTCTAGGAATCTGTAGGTCCTCCGGAGCAACTCTATGGTCAAACTCTGAAACAAGTGTCCTCTCTAGGAATCTCTAGGCCCTCCGGCAAAACTCTATGGTCAATCTCTGAAATAAATGTTCTCTCTAGGTCCTCCAGGACAACTCTATGGTCAAAATCTAAAATAAGTGTCTTCTCTAGGAATCTCTAGGTCCTCCAGGGCAACTCTATGGTCAAAATCTAAAATGTTTTCTCTAGGAATCTCTAGGTCCTCCAGGGCAACTCTATGGTCAAACTCTGAAATAAGTGTCCTTTCTAGGTCCTCCGGAGCAACTCTATGGTCAAACTCTGAAATAAGTATCCTCTCTAGGAACCTCTAGGTCCTCCAATGAGACTCTATGCTCAAACTCTGATATAAGTGTCCTCTCTAGGAATCTCCGGGTCCTCCAATGAGACTCTATGCTCAAACTCTGATATAAGTGTCCTCTCTAGGAATCTCCGGGTCCTCCAATGAGACTCTATGCTCAAACTCTGATATAAGTGTCCTCTCTAGGAATCTCCGGGTCCTCCAATGAGACTCTATGCTCAAACTCTGATATAAGTGTCCTCTCTAGGAATCTCCGGGTCCTCCAATGAGACTCTATGCTCAAACTCTGATATAAGTGTCCTCTCTAGGAATCTCCGGGTCCTCCAATGAGACTCTATGCTCAAACTCTGATATAAGTGTCCTCTCTAGGAATCTCCGGGTCCTCCAATGAGACTCTATGCTCAAACTCTGATATAAGTGTCCTCTCTAGGAATCTCCGGGTCCTCCAATGAGACTCTATGCTCAAACTCTGATATAAGTGTCCTCTCTAGGAATCTCCGGGTCCTCCAATGAGACTCTATGCTCAAACTCTGATATAAGTGTCCTCTCTAGGAATCTCCGGGTCCTCCAGCGCCAAGATGGCGTCTCGGCGCCGTCGCGGCTGTCGAGGCCGTGGCCCTCAATCCCTGGGGGGAAAAGGGCCGTCCTCCGCCCCGTCCTCCGTCCTTACCGGGGCGGCAGAGGTCGCCGTGCTGCTCCTTCTCGCTGGCGTAGACCTCCATGCACCAGGCGTGGTACGCGAAGGAGAAGAGGTCCTCGATCCTGGAGGGCGGCCGGATGGCGTGGTTCAGGCGCTTCAGCCACCCCTGGCACTGCTCCAAGGTCGAGAACTGGCACCTGGACAAGTGGACAAGTGGACGCGCGCCAAGAGACCGCGGACACGGCGCCCAAAAACAAACAAAAACGAAGAAAGTCCTTCAATTGAGCGAAGCGGCGAACGACTGGCACGGGACGATCCGCGCGTTAACAGGTGGCGAAGCGCGCAGAAAAACGGAGAATATTTTCGGTGGGCGTCGACCATAGAAATTTATTTTATTTTATTTTTTTTATTATAGAGATGCGCCGGAGGACCTCTCTAGGCATCTCGGGGTCCTCCGCCGGGACTCTATGATCCGTTGGAAATTTCTACCAGTAATTAAATATATTTATTTATAAATAAAAATATATTTAATACAAATATAAACGCTCGACCCACAAATAAATAACTGTGTACATTTAATAATTTAAATATATTGTTTATATTTATATTTATCAATATAAATATATTTAATTATAAATAGAAATATGTTTACTGGTAATAAGACAAATATAAAGACTCGACCCACAAATAAATAACTCTGTTTATATTTAATAATTTAAATATATTGTTTATATTTATATTTATAAATATAAATATATCTAATTATAAATAGAAATATGTTTACTGGTAATAAGACAAATATAAACACTTGACCTACAATTAAATAACTCTATTTAAATTTAATAATGTAAATATATTATTTATATTTATAAATGTAAATATATTTGATTAAAAATATAAATATATTTAATATAAATATGAATACTCGACACACAGATGAATAAAAGCATTTGTTTAATAATATTTACTTGTTTATATTTATATTAATAAATTTAAATATATTTAATGATATAAATACAAATACTTGCACAGATAAACAACTCTATTTACATTTAATAATAGCAGATTAATAACTCTATTTACATTTAATCATTTATATTTCTAATTATAAATTTATTTCTAATTATAAATTTATTGAACAATATAAATACAAATACTTGCGCAGAGAAATAACTATTTACATTTAATAATTTAAATATATTTAATTATATTTATATTTAAAAATATAATAATATAAATACAAATATTTGCGCAGGTAAATAATTCTATTTATATTTTATAATTTATATACATTTAATTATAAACTATATTTATATTTATAAATTAAAATATGTTTAATAATATAAATATAAATCCTCGACCCACAAATATATAATTCTATTTATTTATTCATAGGTAGCTCTAGGCATTTGGAAGTCCTCCGGCGTGACTCTATGGTCAACTTACACTAGAAACACATCCTAATATTACTAATATTATAAATAATAATAATAATAAATTAGGTACAATATAAAGTCGATATGTCACCGAGTGAGCGAAGACGCCTCGGGAACCATCTTTTGCGCAAAACGCGGTCCACCGTAAAAACTGCGCCAACCTACCTGACGATTTTGCAGTCTTTGCACGTCAAATGGAGCTGAAATATGTCGCGGCATTCGACGCTTTCTATAAGTTGCAGCGGAACCTGAGAATTAAAAACAGAGAAGGATTTATACAAATATTTTAAAACGTCTGGTGCGTGGGTTTCGTGGCGGTATTTTTATTATCGCGAAGAGTGGCCTCTCTAGGAATCTCTAGGTCCTCCAGGGCAACTCTATGGTCAAAATTGGTCAGAAATTGATCGTAGAAATGCAACTCTATGGTCAAAATCGGCCATAAAGTGCTGGGTACCTCCAAATGCCAAGAAAAAGTGGCCTCTCTAGGAATCTCTAGGTCCTCCAAGGCAACTCTATGGTAGAAATTAGTCAGAAATTGAACCTAAAACTGCAACTCTATGGTCACAATCAAAATGCCTCGAGAATTGACCTTTCTAGGAATCTCTAGGTCCTCCAAGGCAACTCTATGGTCAAAATTGGTCAGAAATTGACCACAGAAGTAAAACTCTATGGTCAAACTCAAAATGTCTTGAGAAGTGGCCTCTCTAGGAATCTCTACGTCCTCCAAGGCACCTCTATGGTCAATATTGGACAGAAATTGACCATAGAAATGCAACTCTATGGTCAATATTAGCCAGAAAGTGCTTGAGGAACTCCAAATTCCTAGGAAAAGTGTCCTCTCTAGGAATCTCTAGGTCCTCCAAGGCAACTCTATGGTCGAAATTGGACAATAAAACTGCAACTCTATGGTCAAAATCAAAATGTCTTGAGAAGTGGCCTTTCTAGGAATCTCTATGTCCTCCAAGGCACCTCTATGGTCAATATTGAACAGAAATTGACCCTAAAACTGCAACTCTATGGTCAAAATCAAAATGCCTCGAGAAGTGACCTCTCTAGGAATCTCTAGGTCCTCCAAGGCACCTCTATGGTCAATATTGGACAGAAATTGACCATAGAAATGCAACTCTATGGTCAAAATCGGCCAGAAAGTGCTTGAGGAACTCCAAATGCCTAGAAAAAGTGGCCTCTCTAGGAATCTCTAGGTCCTCCAGGGAAACTCTATGGTCAAATTCTCGCAAAACTTCGCCGGAGGAACCAGAAATTCCTAGAGAGGACATTTTTATCGTACGCAAAACCAGACCTTACCTGTCGTGTCACCCATTTCCCGCCATCTTGGCGCCGAATTTTGGTCTCCGTTACCGGCGGCGAAAAGAAAACGCGAATTTTTCAGCGCCAAATTTTCATGCGTGACACCGCAAACCGAGGCCCGCGCCGTGCGGTTGGCGCGACATTTCCGAAATCCGAACCGCAAGCCGTTCAATTAAAGTGACTAAAAGCGTTTCGGCGCCGTTTCCGGCCACCACGTTTCCCCGGATCCCGGGATTCGTAGTTCGGCCGCCGAACTACGGACCGCGGGATCGGAGCGGTTAAAACGGCGCCGAACGTCTCTGTTAGGGATCGACGGCCCCGAAAAAGCGAAGGCGCGAAAAACAAAAAAAAACGTAAGACGCGGTTTTCGCAGTTCTCTACTTACTGAGATCTCGCAACAAGCGGCCATTTTAGAGACGCTCTATCGGACGGCAAATAAAGAACGAAAATTAGGATTTCGGCGCAAGGCGAGGCAGTAAAACGGCGCCAAAATTATACGCGAAATTTTCGAATAAAAGACTCACGTTGACGAGGGACTCCTTGAATTTGATGTGGAGCCTGTAGTTCGAAAGCGCGATGACGGCGTCCTCCGCGCGGCCGACGTATTCGGTGCTTTCGCCGTGGAGCTCCACGAACGGGACCTGCGCGGCGGCGAAGAAAAACGAGGATTTAATTCAAGAACGTGGAGCAAACAGACCCCAGAGATGTCATCTGTAGGGTTCTGTGTATTCCTGCATGTCATTCTATGTATTCCTGCATGGCAGAAAGTAGGTTGGACTCTAGGGCCCTTAGTAGTCCCTTCTGACTCTAGTGTTCTCTGTATTCCTGCATGTCATTCTATGTATTCCTGCATGGCAGAAAGTAGGTTGGACTCTAGGGCCCTTAGTAGTCCCTTCTGACTCTAGTGTTCTCTGTATTCCTGCATGTCATTCTATGTATTCCTGCATGGCAGAAGAGGGTCGGACTATAGGACCCTTAGTAGTCCCTTCGGACTCTAGTGTTCTCTGTATTCCTGCATGTCATTCTATGTATTCCTGCATGGCAGAAAGTAGGTTGGACTCTAGGGCCCTTAGTAGTCCCTTCTGACTCTAGTGTTCTCTGTATTCCTGCATGTCATTCTATGTATTCCTGCATGGCAGAAGAGGGTCGGACTATAGGACCCTTAGTAGTCCCTTCGGACTCTAGTGTTCTCTGTATTCCTGCATGTCATTCTATGTATTCCTGCATGGCAGAAAGTAGGTTGGACTCTAGGGCCCTTAGTAGTCCCTTCTGACTCTAGTGTTCTCTGTATTCCTGCATGTCATTCTATGTATTCCTGCATGGCAGAAGAGGGTCGGACTATAGGACCCTTAGTAGTCCCTTCGGACTCTAGTGTTCTCTGTATTCCTGCATGTCATTCTATGTATTCCTGCATGGCAGAAGAGGGCTGGACTATAGGGCCCTTAGTAGCCCCTTCGGACTCTAGTGTTCTCTGTATTCCTGCATGTCATTCTATGTATTCCTGCATGGCAGAAGAGGGTCGGACTATAGGACCCTTAGTAGTCCCTTCGGACTCTAGTGTTCTCTGTATTCCTGCATGTCATTCTATGTATTCCTGCATGGCAGAAGAGGGTCGGACTATAGGACCCTTAGTAGTCCCTTCGGACTCTAGTGTTCTCTGTATTCCTGCATGTCATTCTATGTATTCCTGCATGGCAGAAGAGGGTCGGACTATAGGACCCTTAGTAGTCCCTTCGGACTCTAGTGTTCTCTGTATTCCTGCATGTCATTCTATGTATTCCTGCATGGCAGAAGAGGGCTGGACTATAGGGCCCTTAGTAGCCCCTTCGGACTCTAGTGTTCTCTGTATTCCTGCATGTCATTCTATGTATTCCTGCATGGCAGAAGAGGGTCGGACTATAGGACCCTTAGTAGTCCCTTCGGACTCTAGTGTTCTCTGTATTCCTGCATGTCATTCTATGTATTCCTGCATGGCAGAAGAGGGTCGGACTATAGGGCCCTTAGTAGCCCCTTCCGACTCTAGTGTTCTATGTATTCCTGCATGTCATTCTATGTATTCCTGCATGGCAGAAGAGGGCTGGACTATAGGGCCCTTAGTAGCCCCTTCCGACTCTAGTGTTCTATGTATTCCTGCATGTCATTCTATGTATTCCTGCATGGCAGAAGAGGGCTGGACTATAGGGCCCTTAGTAGCCCCTTCCGACTCTAGTGTTCTATGTATTCCTGCATGTCATTCTATGTATTCCTGCATGGCAGAAGAGGGTCGGACTATAGGGCCCTTAGTAGTCCCTTCGGACTCTAGTGTTCTCTGTATTCCTGCATGTCATTCTATGTATTCCTGCATGGCAGAAGAGGGTCGGACTATAGGACCCTTAGTAGTCCCTTCTGACTCTAGTGTTCTCTGTATTCCTGCATGTCATTCTATGTATTCCTGCATGGCAGAAGAGGGCTGGACTATAGGACCCTTAGTAGTCCCTTCTGACTCTAGTGTTCTCTGTATTCCTGCATGTCATTCTATGTATTCCTGCATGGCAGAAGAGGGTCGGACTATAGGACCCTTAGTAGTCCCTTCTGACTCTAGTGTTCTCTGTATTCCTGCATGTTATTCTATGTATTCCTGCATGGCAGAAGAGGGTCGGACTATAGGACCCTTAGTAGTCCCTTCTGACTCTAGTGTTCTCTGTATTCCTGCATGTCATTCTATGTATTCCTGCATGGCAGAAGAGGGCTGGACTATAGGGCCCTTAGTAGCCCCTTCGGACTCTAGTGTTCTCTGTATTCCTGCATGTCATTCTATGTATTCCTGCATGGCAGAAGAGGGTCGGACTATAGGACCCTTAGTAGTCCCTTCGGACTCTAGTGTTCTCTGTATTCCTGCATGTCATTCTATGTATTCCTGCATGGCAGAAGAGGGTCGGACTATAGGACCCTTAGTAGTCCCTTCGGACTCTAGTGTTCTCTGTATTCCTGCATGTCATTCTATGTATTCCTGCATGGCAGAAGAGGGTCGGACTATAGGACCCTTAGTAGTCCCTTCGGACTCTAGTGTTCTCTGTATTCCTGCATGTCATTCTATGTATTCCTGCATGGCAGAAGAGGGCTGGACTATAGGGCCCTTAGTAGCCCCTTCGGACTCTAGTGTTCTCTGTATTCCTGCATGTCATTCTATGTATTCCTGCATGGCAGAAGAGGGTCGGACTATAGGACCCTTAGTAGTCCCTTCGGACTCTAGTGTTCTCTGTATTCCTGCATGTCATTCTATGTATTCCTGCATGGCAGAAGAGGGTCGGACTATAGGGCCCTTAGTAGCCCCTTCCGACTCTAGTGTTCTATGTATTCCTGCATGTCATTCTATGTATTCCTGCATGGCAGAAGAGGGCTGGACTATAGGGCCCTTAGTAGCCCCTTCCGACTCTAGTGTTCTATGTATTCCTGCATGTCATTCTATGTATTCCTGCATGGCAGAAGAGGGCTGGACTATAGGGCCCTTAGTAGCCCCTTCCGACTCTAGTGTTCTATGTATTCCTGCATGTCATTCTATGTATTCCTGCATGGCAGAAGAGGGTCGGACTATAGGGCCCTTAGTAGCCCCTTCCAACTCTAGTGTTCTATGTATTCCTGCATGTCATTCTATGTATTCCTGCATGGCAGAAGAGGGTCGGACTATAGGGCCCTTAGTAGTCCCTTCCGACTCTAGTGTTCTCTGTATTCCTGCATGTCATTCTCTGTATTCCTGCATGGCAGAAGAGGGTTGGACTCTAGGGCCCTTAGTAGTCCCTTCGGACTCTAGTGTTCTATGTATTCCTGCATGTCATTCTATTTATTCCTGCATGGCAGAAGAGGGTTGGACTCTAGGGCCCTTAGTAGTCCCTTCCGACTCTAGTGTTCTCTGTATTCCTGCATGTCATTCTATGTATTCCTGCATGGCAGAAGAGGGTTGGACTCTAGTGCCCTTAGTAGTCCCTTCGGACTCTAGTGTTCTATGTATTCCTGCATGTCATTCTATGTATTCCTGCATGGCAGAAGAGGGTTGGACTATAGGGCCCTTAGTAGCCCCTTCCGACTCTAGTGTTCTATGTATTCCTGCATGTCATTCTATGTATTCCTGCATGGCAGAAAGTAGGTTGGACTCTAGGGCCCTTAGTAGTCCCTTCCGACTCTAGTGTTCTATGTATTCCTGCATGTTATTCTATGTATTCCTGCATGGCAGAAGAGGGTCGGACTATAGGACCCTTAGTAGTCCCTTCGGACTCTAGTGTTCTATGTATTCCTGCATGTCATTCTCTGTATTCCTGCATGGCAGAAGAGGGCAGGACTATAGGGCCCTTAGTAGCCCCTTCCGACTCTCGTGTTCTATGTATTCCTGCATGTCATTCTATGTATTCCTGCATGGCAGAAACGCGAAGACACGTACCTGGAGGCCGTCATCTTCGCGGATGAGCTGCTTCCGGGGGAAAATCTGGTTCGCTTGGATGCATTCAAGGCTTTGTTGAGTCTCTTCGTCCTGTGAAATAAAAGAGCATTTTTCGAATCAGACGCAAAGTCATGGAAGGGTCCTTTGTGGTGATGTCTTATCTCTTTAAGACGCTTTAAGAGATAATATTTTATCTCAGTCACAACAAACGTACTTTGAGCTGAAATTGGGGGATCCTAATATCTAGAAGTCACACCAACTTTTTATTATTTATAGTTATTTACTTTATTTATGCGTCGTTGTTTATTGTTATTTTTATCCGCGAGCCGCCTAAGGTCCCTCCGGGGAGAAAGGCGGGATATAAACCGAAATAAATTAAAATACATATATAATAATATATAATATATAGTATTTTGTATAATAACAGTTTATAATATATAAAGTCTACAATATAATACATATTTTTGTATATAAAATACTATATATTATATATTATATTATATTATATTATATATACACATATTTATTATATACATATGATACATATTTTTATGAATATAATATATAATATACTATTTAATATATATTATATTATAATTTAAAAAATATAATCTATACTATAATACCTATTATATATATTATAAAATATATATTATAATATATATAGATAATTTATAATATATAATATACTGTATAATATATAGTATAATAATAAAATATATTTAATCTATATAATACCTATTTATATACATATATCATGTAATATATATTATAATATATACATAATATATAACATAATATATTATTATATATAATATAACTAAATATATAATTAATTATATATACTATTTGATGTAATATATATAATTTATATAATATATAATATATAATTAAACATATATATAATATATATATTATTTATACAATAGTTATATAAATATATTAAATAATTATACAATATATATAAAAATAGAATGTAATTGTAATATTAAATATATATAAAATAATACATATTTTATAATAATAATAATAACAACAACAACAACAATAAATTTATTTATAATAACTTATTTATAATAAATATTTACATAATATTAAATTTATAATAAACAAACAAACGCACACATAAAGCCCCCGGAGGGTCTTTAGGGCAGGATATAAATACCGTAAACAAATAAATACATCCATTTTGTCTCGGTCGGAGAAGAGGCGGATTTATCTCTCCTTACCATGACAGTCCCAAGCGGAGAGGAAAGGTCCCCGGCCCTCGCGATCCTAAGACTCAGCGGCTCACGAGGAAACCTGCAGGGAGAGATAAGGAGGAGGAGGAGTTCTAGGTATTCCTGCATGTCATTCTCTGTATTCCTGCATGGCAGAAGAGGGTTGGACTTTAGGGCCCTTAGTGGTCCCTTCCGACTCTAGTGTTCTATGTATTCCTGCATGTTATTCTATGTATTCCTGCATGGCAAAAGATGGTTTGACTCTAGGGCCCTTAGCAGCCCCTTCCGACTCTAGTGTTCTATGTATTCCTGCATGTCATTCTATGTATTCCTGCATGGCAGAAGAGGGCTGGACTCTAGGGCCCTTAGTAGTCCCTTCTGACTCTAGTGTTCTATGTATTCCTGCATGTCATTCTATGTATTCCTGCATGGCAGAAGAGGGTTGGACTATAGGGCCCTTAGTAGTCCCTTCCGACTCTAGTGTTCTATGTATTCCTGCATGTCATTCTCTGTATTCCTGCATGGCAGAAGAGGGTTGGACTATAGGGCCCTTAGTAGTCCCTTCCGACTCTAGTGTTCTATGTATTCCTGCATGTCATTCTATGTATTCCTGCATGGCAGAAGAGGGCTGGACTATAGGGCCCTTAGGAGCCCCTTCCGACTCTAGTGTTCTATGTATTCCTGCATGACATTCTATGTATTCCTGCATGGCAGAAGAGGGCTGGACTCTAGGGCCCTTAGTAGCCCCTTCTGACTCTAGTGTTCTATGTATTCCTGCATGGCAGAAATCCAGGGATCGCTGCCTCATGATCCGTGCCGACCGAATAGAGGATCAGATGAGCATCAGCAGGGAAAGAACGAACGAACAAACAAACAAACAAACGAAAGAAAAAGTGTTTCTCTGTTTCCAAAAACAGCCTCAGGGCCATTTTTAAGATCAGCGACAAAAATTCCGTGGTCCAAAATTTCCGTCGCCGAAATTGTTTATACGCACGGTCCGCATTTGCGGCTTCATTTTTTCCGGGTCACGACTGTTTCGGCATTTAGCGTGACCTCCGACGCGATTTTGCGCCAAATTGACCATAGAGTTGCGCTGGAGGACCTAAATCTTCCTAGAGAGGACACCTCTGTAGGCGTTTCTGGGTCCTAAAGTGGGACTCTATGGTAAAACCTCTGGCGGAGGCTGACCGTAGAGTTTCCCCGGAGGACCCAGAGGGCTCCTAGAGGAAAAGGCCTCTCTAGGAATCTGTGGGTCCTCCAGCTTCATCTCTATGGTCCTTCGTTCATTAACTTTTATTAACTTACCAGCGAGTGACGCGGCCTTCTTCCTGACGGGTCCGAAGCGTCGTTTTGCGCAGTCTGCCATTTCACGCCGAAATCTGCGAAGAATAAAAAAAATCGCGTCATAATTAAAATAATTAAAATTGTTATTTTCGCCGCATTTTTCACGAAAACGTTCAGATTTTGGGACACGGTCAGCCCTCCGCGGCGTTCGACGTTCGCGGTTTTGTTTAAAAGGTCCTCTCTAGGAATCTCTGGGTCCTCCGGAGCAAATTTGGCGGAATTTGACCATAGAGTTGCGTTGGAGGACCGAGATATTCCTAGAGAGGAAAAAATGAAAGTTGTTTTATACGCAATATGCTTTTAAAAAATAGTTTTGCGCAGGGAAACCAAGATGGTTTCCGCGGGAATTTTCTGGCAAAACCACCTCCGTACAGCCACAATCACAAAACGAGAGTTTTCCATGCAGGAATACAGAGAATGACATGCAGGAATACATAGAACACTAGAGTCGGAAGGGACTACTAAGGGTCATACAGTCCAACCCTCTTCTGCCATGCAGGAATACAGAGAACGACATGCAGGAATACATAGAACACTAGAGTCGGAAGGGACTACTAAGGGTCATACAGTCCAACCCTCTTCTGCCATGCAGGAATACATAGAACGACATGCAGGAATACATAGAATAATAAAGATGGAAGTGACTCCTAAGGGCCCTATAGTCCGACCCTCTTCTGCCATGCAGGAATACATAGAATACACCTTCCGCCATGCAGGAATACAGAGAACACTAGGGTCGGAAGAGACCACTAAGGGGCATCCGATCGAAACCAAACCGAGACGCACCTGAGAAGTGGCTCAATGTCCCTAGACTTTCCGAGAAGATCGTGCCTAAAGGATTGGGCCCTCTGAGCGTCACGAGGCCTTTCGGACCGCTATCTGCCCCAAACAGGCGCCATGTGATAGGGAAACGAAAGAGCCCTCAGCGCCGCAAGGAAGTGGGCTGATAGCGCTCCACAACACAAAACAAAAACAATTTTAAGGAACTGCGGTTCTCCTGCATTCCCCAGTTAAGGGCCCTATAGTCCAACCCTCTTCTGTCATGCAGGAATACATAGAATATGCCATGCAGGAATACATAGAACACTAGAGTCGGAAGGGACTGCTAAGGGCTCTATAGTCCAACCCTCTTCTGCCATGCAGGAATACATAGAATATGCCATACAGGAATACAGAGAACACTAGAGTCGGAAATCACTTCCAACGTAAAAACCGGGGAGCGGCGCAATCCTTTCTTTTTCTCGAAAACGAAAAGGCGCGTTATTCTTTCCGCTCCGCGTGCGTTTGGTGAATAAAAGGCGCAAGAGAGAGAGAGAGAGGTTGACCGAACGCAGACAAAAAGGGGCTTAATTCAATTATAAACGCTGTAATGCCCCTCTTCACAGCACATTCCTACTCCTAGGAGTAGCAACAACAAGGATTTCAATGGAGTTGTGGCCCTTTCGGGGTTGTGTTTTCCTCATTGTATTGTTTGTTTACATCGTTTACACACTAACAAACATCATAAAGAGGGGAAAAGGTATCCCAAAGATTGTCAAAACGTGTTTATTGCACTTTGTTTTGTTTATTTACTCACAAAGAGTATTAAGACTGAGCCTGAGTCGGCGGTCCCTCAGGTTTTCGGACTACATCTCCCACAATCCCAAGCCATTGGCCCACATTGCCGAGGCTTCTGGGAGTTGGAGTCCAAAATCTCTTAAAGGGGCAAACGGACTCTTCACGGATTTATTCCTCTCTAGGAATATGTAGCTCCTACGGCGCAACTCTATGGTCAACGCTGAGGAGATTCAAGGAAAGCGCACAAATCCAAGATGGAGGCGACGCCGGGTCCAAAGCGGCGCAAGCGACACGACGCAACTTTAGTTTAAAAGTTAAAAAACGCAATCTTGCGACCACGAGGGAAGTTCCGCAACCGCCATTTCGACGTCTCCTTGCACTTTTTGCGCAACGTCGGCAATTCCAAACCGCGCCTTGCGAAAAGTTTACTTCCTGCGCAACAACGTCCCGCCATTTTATCCTCCGCTTTACCTCAGAAGAATCTTAAGCCTCTGGAAAAGAAAGGAAAAGAAACGTCCAAATCACGAAAACACGTGTCTGTGGAAATACGGACCTCTGGAGAAAGCATGGCGGCCGTCGCGGTCCATAACCGCCGCCTCGCGTGGAAACAGCCAAACCTGTTGCAACGTAGGAGTTGTGTTGGTTTTCGCCGCCCGGCGCGGTTTCCGCTCGCCGTAACGACACGCCGGTAATTAAGAAAACGCCGCCTTTAATTACAAAGTCGCGGCGTAGGTTACGGAGGAAAAGGGCGTATGTTTTCGCCACGCCTTTCGCCGTCCTGCAGGTTTCGACGCGCAAAAAGGGAGTCGTGCCGGATTATTATGATGATGATTATGGGAGCGTGAGGGAGGATGGAAACGCATGAATAAATCAGATGAAGAATGCGAATAAATAACAGCGTAAATCACGTACAAGGACGCTCCGCACGCGCTTACGCAAAACGCGCAAATGTGGAACGGCGACCCTGAGGGAAATCGTAAGATTTCCTTGGCAAGGTTTGTTCAGAGGCTTTTTGCCTTCTTCTGAGGCTGAGAGAGAGTGACTCAACCAACAAACAACTAGATAAACAACAGTGTCCGACAGACGCTGACCATAGAGTTGCGCCGGAGGAGCTACAAAGGCCTAGTAGAGTGGTCTCTCTAGGAATCTCTAAGTCTTTCAATGCGACTTTTAGTTAAAGTTGACCATAGAGTTGCGCCTGAGGAGCCACAAAGGCCGAGTAGAGTGTCCTCTCTAGGAATCTGTAGGCCTTTTCAGTGCAACTTTTAGTTAAAATTGACCATAGAGTTTCGCTGGAGGACCTAGATATTCCTAGAGAGAACCTATTAGTCAAATCCGCGAATAACGAATATAAAAAGCCGCAAATATGGAGGGAGAAGCGTCAATGGACCTGACGTAAGTCACACTCTCTCAGCCTCAGAGGAAGATGCAATTAAAACCCCTCCGAACAAAACAACGGCATTTTGAGCCTTGGGCGACGAAAGACCCAGGTTTGAATCCCTCTCCGCTGGGCAAAGTCACACTCTCTCAGCCTTGGAGGAAGTTAAGACGAAATGAACTAATTCTGGTTCTGGGTTTTAAAAGCCTGAAACGAATCGAAGGCACGTCATCATAACAACAACAACAACAAAACAACAATAAACAGGAAGAGGTGGTTTTGCCAGAAACAGAGGCCTTCGTTGTCGGTCTCCCTTCCAAATCCTAACCAGGGCTGTCCTTGCTGAACATTTGGGAGAATTTTAAAGGAGACAAACTTGGGATTTGTAGTTCTCTGTGAGGGAACTTTCTGTGAGAAAGTCGACACTGAAATGCTACTTATCAGCATCATTACTACGTTGTAACATTACTATTACTATAGTAACATTACTATTATTGTGGTAACATTACTATTACTGTAGTAACATCACTATTAATGTAGTAACATTACTATTACTATTGAACATTGATTTCATAGAGCTCTGAGAAATTAAATAGGTGTCAATAAACACGAATACAAATTCCCAGGACCAGTTTTAATTCAGAATAAATAATAATAATAATAATAATAATAATAATAAGAGCCATTTTTGTGAGGAAAAGAAAATTTTGTGGCCTGCTGGGCCTGGTTAAAATGACAACAACAAACACAGCCACACAAAATAAAAAAATATGACAACTAGGCCCTTCTTTTATTTTTCCACCCTCCGAGGCGACTAGGCCCCAAGCCGCGGTCTCGCTTACCCAGCCAAGCCGGCCACCCCCGCCTCCTCCTCGGGCCATGGCGGGGCTGGAGCCCGCTCACCTTCGGAGGGGGCGGTGGTCGCCGGGGGGCGGCGGCGGCTGCTATTGCAGCTGGTTCTCCGTCTCGGCTGGGTCTCGGATTTAATTCTCTCCTCCTCCTCCGCCAACATAAGATGGCGGCCGGGGAGGAGCGAAAATCCAGGGCGGGGTTAGGCGGGGCCTACTAGGCCTCGGCCCATAAATACAGAAACGCCTCCATTTTTATTATTAGGGACAGCTGAGAGACTGGGACACGGTTCCCATAGTATTAATTTGCCTCAGTTTTAATTCAATTTTTACCTCAGGTTGACGGGAGGAGCCAAAAATCGAGGGCGGGGTTAGGCGGGGCCTACTAGGCCTCAGCCCATAAATACAAAAATGCCTCCATTTTTATTATTAGGGACAGCTGAGAGACTGGGACAGGGTTCCCTTAGTATTAATTTGCCTCAGTTTTAATTCGATTTTTACCTCACGGAGTCACAAATCGAGGGCGGGCTTAGGCGGGGCCTACTAGGCCCCAAACTCCGCCTGAGGGGGAAATAAATAAATACAAATAAATAGCACACACTAAACACAAACACCACGGCTAGAGATTTTCTCCACATAAAAATAATATAAATATGACAGGGAGAAGGGAGGCTTTTTTTCTCCTTGTCATGTTTATATTATTTTTATGTTTGTTTGTTTGTTTGTTTATATTTGGTAAATCGAGGGCAGGCTTAGCTTGGTCTACTAGGCCCCCTTTCTTTTAAACTATTGCTGGAGATGGAGGAAAACGGCTTCCTGTCATATTTATATCATGTTTATGTTTGTTTGTTTGTTTATACGTATGTGTCTATATATATATATATTATTTAGTAAATTGAGGGTAGGCTTAGCTTGGTCTACTAGGCCCTCATTCTTTTAAACCATGGCTGGAGGTGGAGAGAAAAGGCTTCCTGTCATATTTATATTATGTTTATGTTTGTTTGTTTGTTTATATGTGTGTGTCTATATAATTTAGTAAATCAAGGGCAGGCTTAGCTTGGTCTACTAGGCCCTCATTCTTTTAATCCATGGCTGGAGATAGAGAAAAAAGTCTCCCTGTCATATTTATATTATGTTTATGTTTGTTTGTTTGTTTGTTTATATGTGTGATATATATATATATATATTTGATAAATTGAGGGCAGGCCTAGCTTGGTCTGCTAGGCCCCACTGCGCCTCAGCGGCCTGAAGGGTGGGAGACCACAACAACAACAAAACAACAACGCCATTCTTTTAAGAGAAATAAAGGCTCCCTGTTGTCATGTTTATATTGCTTATGTTTATATTTACAAACACTGTTTATAACATGAGGACACCTCTCTAGGAATCTCTGGGTCCTCCAGTGCAACTCTATGGTCAACATCTGACAAACACTGACCATAGAGTTGCACTGGAGGAGCTACAAAGGGCTAGTAGAGTGTCCTCTCTAGGAATATCTAGGTCCTTCAGTTCAACTCTATGGTCAACATCTGACAGATATTGACCATAGAATTGCGCCGGAGGAGCTACAAAGGGATAGTAGAGTGTCCTCTCTAGGAATATCTAGGTCCTCCAGTGCAACTCTATGGTCAACATCTGACAGATATTGACCATAGAGTTGCGCCGGAGGAGCTACAAAGGCCTAGTAGAGTGTCCTCTCTAGGACTTTTGGCGCAACTTTTAGTGAAACTTGACCATAGAGTTGCCACAAAAGAGATTAAGTTGTCAAGGGAGGCCTTCCGGACCACGTTTCGTACTCTCCGGCCGGTGAATTATGGCCTCGGTTACCTGCAGCGAGCCACGAATTATGGCCTCTTTTACCGCTTTATATATTTTTCACAGACAGTAATGGCCCAATGCATCATCGGCGTGGCAGCTGTTGCGGGAAAACCTGTTAAAAAGCCCAGCAGGCGGATCGGCTGGAGGTCGGCGCAGACGGCGGAGGCTCCGACAAGAATAGATTAATGTGCCTTGGAACGGAACGGGAGTCTTAGTAGCCCCTTCCGACTCTAGCGTTCTATGTATTCCTGCATGGCATATTCTATGTATTCCTGCATGGCAGAAGAAGGGTCGGACTATAGGGCCCTTAGTAGCCCCTTCCGACTCTAGTGTTCTCTGTATTCCTGCATGGCAGAAGAGGGTTGGACTATAAGGCCCTTAGTAGCCCATTCCAACTCTAGTGTTCTATGTATTCCTGCATGGCAGAAGAGGGCAGGACTATAGGGCTCTTAGTAGTCCCTTCTGACTCTAGTGTTCTATGTATTCCTGCATGTGATTCTATGTATTCCTGCATGGCAGAAGAGGGTTGGACTATAAGGCCCTTAGTAGCCCGTTCCGACTCTAGTGTTCTATGTATTCCTGCATGGCAGAAGAGGGTTGGACTCTAGGGCCCTTAGTAGCCCCTTCCGACTCTAGTGTTCTATGTATTCCTGCATGGCATATTCTATGTATTCCTGCATGGCAGAAGAGGGTTGGACTATAGGGCCCTTAGTAGTCTCTTCCAACTATGCCACTCTTCGGAGATTCTCGATGTCGCCGGCCGCCGCAATTATTCGTTATCTTCTCCGCTGCTAATTGGGATAAAAACATTGTCAAGCTGAATGTGAGGCAGGAGTGTGATGCGGCAGCGAAAATGGCCAATGCGATCCCAGGCCAAATCAATGGCGATAAAATATTTCTTTTAAAAATAATTACCGCCATTATTTAGAATTACGCTTAATAATGCGCGGCGGCCCTACGTCTGTTTAATTAATCGTTTTTCCGCCCCCCCCCCCCCGTTTTTTAACCAAACGAGACATAAATCAAGCCGAGCCTTGGATATTAGAAACAAGCGTTAATTATTTATTCCTTTTAATTAGAAATGACGGCCGCCGCGAGAGCCATTCGCTCGTTAACAAACGGGACGCGTATTGCTCTTTTCGTTTTTTTTGGGGGGGAACGCAGGCACGCGGCGCAAAGGGACGCCATCTTGGAAAGGAAGGGAATGGCTTCGGACGGGTTTCGGTCCAGAGCTTTGGACTACGATACCCAGAATCCCCTCCTGCGAGAAGGAAGGAAGGAAGGAAGGAAGGAAGGAGAGAAGGAAGGAAGGAGGCAGAGGAAGGGGAAAAGGGGTGGCCAAGGTTACCTTCCTTCCTTCCTTCTTTCTTTCCTTTCTTCCTTCTTTCCTTCCTTCCTTCCTTCCCTTCCTTCCTTCCCTCCCTCCCTCCTTCCTTCTTTCCTTCCTTCCCTCCTTTCTTTCTTTCTTTCTTTCTTCCTTCTTTCCTTCCTTCCTTCCCTCCTTTCTTTCTTTCTTTCCTTCCTTCCTTTCTTTCTTCCTTCATTCCTTCCCTCCCTCCCTCCTCCCTTCTTTCCTTCCTTCCTTCCCTTTCTTTCTTTCTTTCCTTCCTTCCATTCATTCCTTCTTTAATTCCTTCCTTCCCTCCCTTCTTTCTTTCTTTCTTTCCTTCCTTCCCTCCTTCTTTCTTCTTCCTTTCCCCTCCTTCCTTCCTTCCTTCCTTCTCTTTCCTCACTCACTTCTTCCCTCTCTCCCTTCTTTTATTCTACCTTTCTCCTTCCGTCCTTCCTTCTTTCTCTTTTCTTCCTCCTTTCTTTTCTCTCCCTCTCTCTTCCCTTCCCCTTTTCTCTATTCTTCCTATCTCCCTTCCTTCTTTCCTTCTCTTCTTCTCTCCCCCCTTCCTTTATTTCCTTCTTTCCTTCCTTCCTTCCTTCCTTCCTTCCTTCTTTTCCATCACTCTCTTCTTTCCTTTCTCCCTTCCTTTCTCCCCATTCCTTTCTTCCTTCCCCTCCCTCCTTCTTTCTCCTTCTTTATTCCTTCCTTTTCTTTACCTTTCTTCTTCCATCCTTTCTTTCTTTCCTTCCTTCTCTCCTTTTCCTTCCTTCCTTCCTTCCTTCCTTTTCCTTCCTTTATTCCTCCCTCCTTTCTTTCCTTCCCTCTCTTTCTTTTCTCCTTCCTTTCTTTATTCCTTCATTTTCCTGTCTTTCTTCTTCCATCCTTTCTTTCCTTCCTTCTTTCTCTCCCTCCCTTTCTTCTTTCTCCTTCTTTATTCCTTCATTTTCCTTCCTTTCTTCTTCCATCCTTTCTTTCTTTCCTTCCTTCTCTCCTTTTCCTTCCTTCCTTCCTTCCTTCCTTTTCCTTCCTTTATTCCTCCCTCCTTTCTTTCCTTCCCTCTCTTTCTTTTCTCCTTCCTTTCTTTATTCCTTCATTTTCCTGTCTTTCTTCTTCCATCCTTTCTTTCCTTCCTTCTTTCTCTCCCTCCCTTTCTTCTTTCTCCTTCTTTATTCCTTCATTTTCCTGTCTTTCTTCTTCCATCCTTTCTTTCTTTCCTTCCTTCTCTCCTTCCCTTCTTCTTCTTTCTCCTTCCTTTCTTCATTATCAGCAAAATAATTGCACTTTTCCGATCATATTTCTCTCTCTCTCTCTTTCTGGTTAAAATTTTTTTTAAAAGGATATATTAATTATTGCATCACACATATACACAAAAAATCAATAATCAATAACCAATAACCAATCAATAATAACACATTCACGGAAAAGGAAGCGGAGGCTTAGCCACAGTGCAACGAGAACCGACGACTTTTGCAAAGTGAGATGAGAAATAAGGCACAATTCTCATTTTTTATCGTCCTTCGAACCGCGGCGGCGACGGAAAAACGCGGTCCGCCATTTTGGGAAGGAAAGTCCGGGGAAAAGACCGGACAAAAAGCGCCGGACGCCGCGGAGGGCCCTGGCGAGACAAGATGGCGGCGTTACGTGACGTCGATGGCGAAACGATGAAATGGCGTCGATGGCGAATCCCGGAATATGGCCGCCGCTTTTGGCGCAACGCCCGCGTGGGTTTTATTGGGATTTAATTGGGATTTATCCTCCCGATCGTGGATTTATCCTCCGTATCATTGATTGATCGGGATTGATTTACCTGACCATGGATTTATCCTCCATATCAATTATTGATTGGGATTGATTTACCTGACCACGGATTTATCCTCCATATCATTGATTGATCGGGATTTATTCACTCAATCATGGATTTATCCTCCGTATCATTGATTGATCGGGATTAATCTACCTGACTGTGGATTTATTTGTATCATTTATTGATCAGGATTGATTTACCTGACCATGGATTTATCCTCCGTATCAATTATTGATTGGGATTGATTTACCCCGACCAGGAATTTGTCCTCCGTATCATTGATTGATCGGGACTTATCCTCTCTTTATTGAGATTTATTCACTCGATCATGGATTTATCCTCTGTATCTTTAACTTTGATTGATTTACCTGACCATGGATTTATTCTCCGTATCGATTGATCGGGATTGATCTACCTGACCATGAATTAATCATCTGTATCATTAATTGGGATTTATTCACCCGATCATGGATTTATCCTCCGTATCATTGATTGATCGGGATTGATTTACCTGACCGTGGATTTATCCTCCGTATCATTTATTGATCAGGATTTATCTACCTGATTATGGATTTATCCTCCGTATCATTGATTAATTGGGATTTATCCTCTCTTTATTGGGACTTATTCACTCGATCATGGATTTATCCTCTGTATCATTGATTAACTTTGGTTGATTTACCTGACCATGAATTTATCCTCCATATCATTAATTGGAATTTATTCACCTGACCATGGATTTATATCATTTATTGATCGGGATCGATCTACCTGACCGCGGATTCAATCCAACCGTTCGCTCGCGCTTTCCGTCCGAACGGCGCCGGATATCCGGCGCAGACCGGGCTCTACTTTCACGAATTTTTTGGGGAGGGGGATTAAGGGGATTTTTTGGGAAATTACGAAAAGTGCATAGATCGGCGGAGAGATCGGACGACGGCACGAACGACGAAAGTGATCGGTGTCCAGCCCTTTTTTTCGTGTTATTTTTCCGCGCGCGTGTTTTCGACGTCCATGCAAAACGTTCGTGTATTGCTTAACGGATTATTCGTAAATATATATAAATATATATATATTATATATTATATATCATATATACTATTTCATATATTAAGATCCTAATAATAATATTTTGGATAGAAAAAGCACACAGTATTGCATCACCGGAGAGGAAACGGAGGGGCGGCCGTCGTCGTCGCCGTCTTCATGCGCGCTTTTTTTTTTGGCATGCGTCGGAAAGTTTAATTTCGGAAAAAAATATATTCCCGCCATGCAGGGCCGCGGCGCGAAAAACGCGGGGGAAAACCGCGCAGTCCGCCGCGGCGAAGACAAGATGGCCGCATCCGAGACGCGAGAGGACGGCGCCGCATCCGGACCTCGTCTCCGTAGATAGTCCGCGTTTTCCCCCCCCCCGCGTCCATCTCTCCGGCCGCCTCTCCGGCCACTGACCGCCGTCGCGGCGGCTATTTCATCCCGCTCCGCAGGACCTGGTTGGCGGCGATCAACATGACGCTGATGATGAACGCGATGGCGAAGGCGCAAATGAGGCTTTTCCGGACGCACGTCTGCCTGATCTGTTGGTTCGAACAGGCTGCGGAAAAGAAAAGCGAGAAAATTAAAATTAAAATTAAAAATTCCGTAAAAAAAATGGCCGGTTCGTGGAATTTCGCGTCCGGCGCGATACGGATCGACGCTCCCCCGCGTACTGTATAGGTATATATGTTGCACTTTTGCGCACTTTTTGCGCCATTTTTGCGCACTTTTTGCGCCATTTTTTGCGCCGCACGTGGTTTCCCGCTTACGCTCGACGTCGACGGGGCACTCCTCGGCGTTGCCCATGTGGCTCTCCTCCTCCGTCATGATGATGTTCTCGATGTCCTTCATGGAGAGGTGTTCGCAAAACGTGTCGTAGAGGAGCCGCTTCAGTTCGTCCACCGTCAGCTTCTGCATGTCGCACTGCGCGGGAAATGCGGGGGAAAGATGGCGGTGAGGTGAAAGGCGCGGTCAGCGCTCGGCACGGGGGACGCGGGCGCCTTTGGGAGCGGTAGGTGGGATTGTGAGACCCGACAGGGACCTTAGGAGCCCCTTCGGACTCTAGTGTTCTCTGTATTCCTGCATGTCATTCTCTGTATTCCTGCATGGCAGAAGAGGGCTGGACTATAGGACCCTTAGTAGCCCCTTTCGACTCTAGTGTTCTATGTATTCCTGCATGTCATTCTATGTATTCCTGCATGGCAGAAGAGGGTCGGACTCTAGGGCCCTTAGTGGTCCATTCTGACTCTAGTGTTCTATGTATTCCTGCATGTCGTTCAATGTATTCCTGCATGGCAGAAGAGGGAAACAGGCAAATATTTCAAACCCCGGCCCCTTACCTTCCAGAAGACGGTGTCGAAGTCGGTTCCGTGGAATTTCTCGGGGATTCCGGACGCGGAAAGTTTGGGTCCGAGTAGCGTCACGAATTCCTCGAAGTCCACCTGTCCGTCGCCTGGAAAGAAAAGAGAAAAATCAACTTTGCGAGGTAGGAAACGTTTTTGGCGCAAAAGACGCGTAGAATGGGAATATCTGTGCAAAACGGTGAAAAAGGACCATTAAAACGCATCCTTTTCGTGGCGGAAAATATACGTAAAAAATATGGTGAAAAATTCGCATTAAAAACGTAATTTTCGTGGCGGAAAAGACACGTAAAATAGGAATATTGGTGGAAAAGGCGCATTAAAAACGTAATTTTCATGGCGGAAAAGACATGTAAAATAGGAATATTGGTGGAAAACAGAAAACACACATTAAAAACATAATATTTGTGGCATAAAAGACACGTAAAATAGGAATATTGGTAAAAAAGGCGCATTGAAAAACGTAATTTTCGTGGTGGAAAAAATGCATAAAATAGGAATATTGGTGGAAAAGGCGCATTAAAAACGTAATTTTCGTGGCGTAAAAGAACGTAAAATAGTAATATTTGTGCAAAATGGTGGAAAAGGCACATTAAAAATGTAATTTTCATGGCGTAAAAGACACATAAAATAGGAATATTGGTGGATAAGGCGCATTAAAAACGTAACTTTCGTGGAGGAAAAGACACGTAAAATAGGAATATTTGCGCAAAATGGTGGAAAAGGCGCATTGAAAATGTAATTTTTGTGGCGTAAAAAACACATAAAATAGGAATATTGGTGGAAAAGGGGCGTTAAAAACTTAATTTTTGTGGCGTAAAAGACACGTAAAATAGGAATATTGGAGGAAAACACGCATTAAAAACGTAATTTTCGTGACAGAAAAGACATGTAAAATAGGAATATTGGTGGAAAAGGTGCATTGAAAAACGTAATTTTCATGGCGGAAAAGAGACGTAAAATAGGAATATTGGTTAAAAAGGCACATTAAAAACGTAATTTTCGTGGTGGGAAAGACACGTAAAATAGGAATATTGGTGGAAAAGGCGCATTAAAAATGTAATTTTTGTGGTGTAAAAGAAATCTAAAATAGGAACATTGGTGGGAAAGGCGCATTAAAAACGTAATTTTTGTGGCGTAAAAGACACATAAAATAATATTTGCGCGAAATGGCGGGAAAGGCGCATTAAAAACGTAATTTTCGTGACGGAAAAGACGCGTAAAATAGGAATATTGGTGTGAAAGGCGCATTGAAAAATGTAATTTTCGCGGCGGAATAGACACGTAAAATAGGAATATTTGCGCAAAATGGCGGAAAAGGCGCATTAAATACGTAATTTTCATGGTGTAAAAGACGCGTAAAACCGGGATACATTTGCGTGGTGCGGATGCGCATCCTTTCGGACGCGTTGCGACTCCGGGGTCGGGGAGGCGAAGGGCTTTGCGCCGAAACTGCGCCGGAGGCTTGCGTGCCAAGATGGCGGTGTGTACTGACCGTCCATGTCGAGCCGCTGGATGATGACCTCGAGCTCGACCTCGTTGGGCATGTACCCCAAGGAGCGCATGGCCGTCCCCAGCTCCTGCTTCGAGATGAAGCCGTTCCCGTCGCGGTCAAAGACCTTGAAGGCCTCGCGGATCTCTGCCCGGGGAACAAGATGGCCGACGTCAGGACGTCTCCAACTCTAGATCTACTCCTCTCTTACTACGACCCTCAATCTACCTCTTTCTTACTCCGACCCTGAATTTACCCCTTTCTTACTCCAACAATGATTCTACTCCTTTCTTACTCTGACTCTAAGTCTACTCCTTTCTTACTACGACCCTGGATCTAGTCCTTTCTTACTCTGACTCTAATTCTACTCCTTTCTTACTCTGACCCTGAATCTAATCCTTTTTTACTCTGACCCTAAATCTACTATTTTCTTACTCCGTCTCTGACCCTGAATCTACTCATTTCTTACTCTTAACCTAATTCTACTCCTTTCTTACTCCATCTCTGACTCTGAATCTACTCATTTCTTACTCCGATCCTAAATCTACTCCTTTCTTACTCTGTCTCCAACCCCAAATCTACACCTTTCTTACTCAAACAATGAATTGACTCCTTTCTTACTCCAACCCTGAATCTACTCCTTTCTTACTCCGTCTCCGACCTTGAATCCTACTCCTTTCTTACTCCGACTCTAATTCTACTCCTTTCTTATTCTGTCTCCAACCCTGAATCTACTCATTTCTTATTCTAAACCTAATTCTACTTTCTTACTCCATCTCCAACCCTAAATCTACTCCTCTCTTACTCTGTTTCCAACCCTGAACCTACTCCTGTCTTACTCTGACCCTGAATCTATCCCTTTCTTACTCCGTCTCTGACCCTGAATCTACTCCTTTCTTACTCCAACCCTAAAACTACTCCTTTCTTACTCTGTCTCCGACCCTGAATCTACCCCTTTCTTACTCCAACTCTAAGTCTACTCCTTTCTTACTCTGTCTCCAACCCTGAATCTACTCCTTTCTTACTCTAAACCTAATCCAACTCCTTTCCTATTCCATCTCTGACCCTAAATCTATTCCTTTCTTACTCCAGCCCTAAATCTACTCCTTTCTTACTCCATCTCAGACCCTGAATCTACTCCTTTCTTACTCCAAACCTAAATTTACTCCTTTCTTACTCCATCTCCGACCCTAAATCTACTCCTTTCTTACTCCGACTCTAATTCTACTCCTTTCTTACTCTGTCTCTGACCCTGAATCTACCCCTTTCTTACTCCAACCCTAAATCTACCCTTTTCTTACTCTAAACCTAATTCTACTCCTTTCTTACTCCGTCTCCGACCCCGAATCTCCCTGTTTGCAAAGTCTGAGTATCTCTAGGTGGGATTTGGCATTCAAATCTCCTTTCCGTCCGTCTTTGGGAAATGGCCGTGCGCCTGGACACGCGCGTCCAAACCCCCCCCCCCGGTCACTTTCAGGACACTTTGCGCTTCGCGAAGGCGGCGCGGTTTCGCCCGTCCTTGCCACCGGTGCCAAGTTCCTTGCGTTGTCCCCAATTTATCAATTGTGGCACCAACAAAGACGACAAGGTCGAACGTGTTGCGCCTCCCTGACAGAGAGAGAAAGAGAGAGAGAGAGAGAGAGAGGGGCTATGGATAGATAGATAGATAGGTAGATGGATGGATAGATAGATAGATAGATAGATAAACAGCTATTTTGATTGATGGATAGATAGATAGATAGATATTTAGATGGATGGATGGATAAATATTTGGATGGATGGATGGATGGATGGAGAGATAGACAGACAGACAAACAAATATTTAGATGGAAAGATAGATAGATAGATAGATAGATAGATATTTAGATGGATGGATGGATAGATACATAGACAGACAGACAGATATATGGAAAGATAGAGAGAGAGAGAGAGAGAGAGAGAGAGAGAGAGAGAGAGAGATTTAGATGGATGGATGGATGGATAGATAGATAAATAGATAGACAAATATTTGGATGGATAGATAGATAGATAGATAGATATTTAGATGGATGGATGGATGGATAGATAAATAGATAGATAGACAAATATTTGGATGGATAGATAGATAGATAGATATTTAGATGGATGGATGGATGGATAGATAAATAGATAGATAGACAAATATTTGGATGGATAGATAGATAGATAGATAGATATTTAGATGGATGGATGGATGGATAGATAGATAGATAAATAGATAGATAGACAAATATTTGGATGGATAGATAGATAGATAGATAGATAGATATTTGGATGGATGGATAGATAGATAGATAGATAGATAGACAAATATTTGGATAGATAGATAGATAGATAGATAGATATTTAGATGGATGGATTGATAGATACATAGACAGACAGACAGATATATGGAAGGATAGATAGATAGATAGATAGATAGATAGATATTTAGATGGATGGATGGATAGATAGATAGGTAAATAGATAGATAGACAAATACTTGGATGGATAGATAGATAGATAGATAGATATTTGGATGGATGGATAGATAGATAGATAGATAGATAGACAAATATTTGCATGGATGGATGGACAGACAGCGCTTGTCAGGCAAACGGATGGATAGATAAATAGATAGATAGATAGATGGATAGACAGAGTTAGATGCTGTGGATGGATAGATAGATAGATAGATAGACAGATAGATAGATGCCTAAAACGATGCAGAAAGAGAGATATGTGGATTGATACATGGATGGATGATAGATGGATAGAGAGAGATAGATAGATAGATAGATAGGATGGATGGATAGATGGATGGATAGATAGATAGATAGATAGATAGATGGAGGTCGCATCTGCCGCCTTTCGCGAATAGTCCGGGGACTAATCCGAAAAACCTCCGGCCGCAAGATCGTAATTTTAATATTTTAACCCGACAGAGCACAATACATTGTGCGTAAAACTTTAAAAAAGACAATATTTATGCGCTCTTTATGCGCTCGGTCCGGCGCACGGAGCGAGGGTCCCTGGGGTCCCATATTTTAACGGATTAAAAAGCCTCGGAAGGACTCAATGCGCCTTTTTTTCGGGTCCGTTTCGCGCACCGCCGGGCCTCCGCGTTCGCGCATGGTTTGGCGCCAAGTGGCGCAAACATTAAAGCTGGCCAAGGTTTCGCGCGATGCACATCGTGAGGAAGAGGTGCATTGCAGGAAGATCTCCGCCGCAGCGGACGCAGCGTGCCCTCCCACGGAAACGGGTTGCGGCCCCGCGTCGGAGGGGTTTGCGATGCGCAAAAAGACCAGGAAAGGGCCGAGTCGGTGTGCAAAACCAAACGGTTGTGCAAATCCACGTGCGTCGGTGCGCCGTTCGCATCCATGTGCTGTTTGCACCCATGCGCCTCGATGCACTTTATGCGTCCGTGAGTCACTGTGTGTGTCATGCCATGCGTATCCATGCACATTATGCATCCATGCATCATGCGCATGAATGCGCCATGCACACCCATGAATTTATGCGCACCCATGCACCATGCATATCCACACAATCCATGTAGCGTGTGCATTGCACACCCATATATCCATGCACCATGTGCGCCAGTGCACCATGTGCATCCATGTATCTATGCGCATCCATGCGCCGTGCATATCCATGCATCTATGCACCATATCCATGCACCATGCATGCCCATGCACCATGCATATTCATGCATCCATGCACCATGAGCATCTATGCACCATGCATGCCGATGTATCTATGCGCATCCATGAGCCATGCATATCCATCCGTGCACCATGAGCATCAATGCACCATGCACACCCATTCATATATGTGCATCCATGCGCCATGCATATCCATGCATGCACCATGAGCATCCATGCACCATGCACACCCATGCATATACGCGCATCCATGCGCCATGCGTATCCGCACACATTCATGTAGCTTGTGCGTCCATGGACCATGCGCACACATGCACATCCATGCACCCATGCATCGTGAGCATCAATGCACCTTGCGCAACCATGTGTCTATGTGCATCCATGCACCCTTACGCCACGCATATCCCCACACATCCATGCAGCTTTTGCATCCATGCACCATGAGCACTGATGCACCATGCGCACCCACACATTCATGCACCGTAAGAATAAACGCACCGTGCACACCATGCATCTATGCACACCGTGCATATTGCGCGCATCCATGCAGCTTGTGTATCCATGCATCTCATGGCCCGATGCGCCATGCGCACCCATGCGCCATGCGTGTCTGTGCAACATGCGATCTATGCGCGCCCATGCATCGATGTAGCGTGTGCATCCGCACCCAATGCACATATGCGCGTCCATGCGCCATGCGCGTCCATGCGCAACGAGACTTTAAACAGAAGGCAGACATTGCGCACTGACCCAAAACAACAACGACAGACGCTAGGAGTTGCAACACAGTGATAAATGGCAAAGTTGTGCATTTAATTGCGCTCCGGCGCATCGGAAGCACGGCCCATTCGAATCAATTTAGCAAATGTGCAACCAGATCCTCGCGCAATTTGTATGCGCATCCATGCACGAAAACCTCAGGCAGGGAACAAAATGTCCAGACGTTTCCGCATCACTTTGCTCAGGTCTAGAAATGCGCAACCGCGCAACCGACCGGCGCATTCGCAGCGTCTGTTTTTATTTTATTTCATTCTTATGGAAAACGACAGACTATCCAAGGGCTATCCAGGGCTGACCCTGCTTAGCTTCCAAGATGAAAGGAAAAGGGGGATTAGGGTTCGGCACTCGAACCCAGAACTGACCACTGGTGACCAATGGGGTCCCAGGCCATCAGTGACCAATGAGGTCCAACACCATTAGTGACCAATGAAGTCCCAGACCATCAGTGACCAATGAGGTCCCAGACCATCAGTGACCAATGAAGTCCCAGACCATCAGTGACCAATGATGTCTCAGACCACTAGTGACCAATGAGGTCCCAGACCATTAGTGACCAATGAGGTCCCAGACCATCAGTGACCAATGAGGGTCCCAGGCCACTGGTGGCCATAAAAGACTCAATGGACACCTGAAGTGACCACCTGGTGTCCAGTGATGTCCCAGACCATCGGTGACCGTCCCAGGCCATTGGTGGCCACGACAGACACCTGAAGTGACCGCCTGAAGTCCGAGGAGATCTCAGACCATTGGTGACCGAGGACGTCCCAGACCAATGATGATGTCCCAGACCGCTGGTGACCACAAGGGTCACCTCAAGTGACCATCCGAGTTCCATTGGTGGCCACTGCTCCAAGGGACATCATTGGTCCACCAAGCCTCGGCGGACGGTCACTTCAGACGGTCACTTCCAGGACGGAGAGGAAGATGGAGAGAGGGAAGGAAGGACGGAGGGAGGGAGGGAGGAAGGAAGGAAGGAAGGAAGGAAGGAAGGAAGGGATGGGAAAAAGAAAGGAAGGAGAAAGGGAGGTTAGGAAGGAAGGATGGAAGAAAGGAAGAAGAACAGAAGAATGGATAGGAAGATAGAGAGGAAGAAGAAGGGAGACAGGGATGGATGGATGGATGGATGGATGGATGGAGAGATGGATGAACAAAAGGAAGGATGGATAGGAAAATGGAAAGAAGAAAGGAAGGAGAGAGGTAGGTTAGAAAAGAAGGATGGAAGGAATAGAGAAAGAAGGAAGGAAGGAAGGAAGGACAGAAGGATGGATAGGAAGATAGAAAGAAAGAAGGAATAGAGGGATGGATGGATGGATGGATGGATGGATGAATAGAAGGAAGGATGGATAGGAAGATGGGAAGGAAGGAAGAGAGAATGGGAGGGAGAGAAGGAAGGAAGGAAGGAAGGAAGGAAGGAAGGAAGGTGAGATGGATGAATAGAAGGAAGGATGGATAGGAAGATGGGAAGGAAGGAAGAGAGAATGGGAGGGAGAGAAGGAAGGAAGGAAGGAAGGAAGGAAGGAAGGTGAGATGGATGAATAGAAGGAAGGATGGATAGGAAGAAGGGAAGAAGAAAGGAAGGAGAGATGAAGGGAAGGAAGGAAGAGAGAAGGAAGGACGGAAGGAAGGAAGGAAGGAAGGAAGGAAAGAAAGAAGGAAGGAAGGAAGGACTGAAGGATGGAGAGGAAGGTGGAGAGGAAGAAGAAGGGAGAGAGGGATGGAGGGATGGCAGGATGGTGAGATGGATGAATAGAAGAAAGGATAGATAGGAAGATGGGAAGGAAGGAAGAGAGATGGACGGACGGAAGGAGGGAAGGGAGAAGGGGAGGAAAAGATGGAAGGAAGGAGGGAAGGAAGGATGGCGGGATGGATGAATAGAAGGAAGGATGGATAGGAAGAAGGAAGGAAGGGAAGAAGGAAGGAAGGAAGGAAGGGGAGTCCTCCTCCTCTCTTCCAGACCTGGCTCCTCTCCTCCTTTTCCTTTTCCTTTTCCTTTTCCTTTTCCTTCTTCTCCTTTTTCAGGGGAGGACGAGAGCGGAATGCCAAATGGGGAAGAGAGGCGCAGTGTCCCTGTTGTTGTTGCCCTCCTTTCTCCCTTTCCCATTCCCTTCTTCCAAACCAAACCACCTGCCAGGAAAAAGAGAGAGAGAGAGACCTGCCTTTTCCACCAGACCCTGCTTTCCTGCAACAAACCCCCCCCCCTTTTTTTTTTTTGCTGCAGTGTTTTTTTTTTGGGGGGGGGGTCCCAAGGGGTCCCCCCAAAAAATATTAAAACATACCCCCCGACTTTCTTTCCTTCCTTTCATTCAGTCTTTCCTTCCTTCATTCCTTCTTTCTTTCTCTGCAGTTGCTTCTGAGCCCCCCTCCCCAAATTTCCAAACCCCCCAAAAAACTAAGAAAGCCCCCCCCAAAAAAACCCTCCCCAATTGGTCTATTTTTGGGGGGGGGGGTCCCCCACCTCTCCCCCCTCCCTGGTTTTTGGGGATCCTTTGGGGGTCAAATGGGGTCTTAAAATGGGAGGGGGGTCCCCTATATCTCTCCCTTCCCTGTGTTTTTTTGGGGGGTCCTTAGGGGGGGTCCCCCATCTCTTTCTGTTGTTTTGGGGGGATACTTAGGGGGTGTCTCCTCTCCTCTGTTTTGGGGGGGGGTCAAGGGGGTGTCTCAAAAAGGGGGATCTCTCATCTCTCACCTTTTTTGGGGGGTCCTTAGAGGGGGTCCAATGGGGGGGTGTCTCAGAAAGGGGGTCCCCCATCTTTTCTCAGTTTTGGGGAGGGGTCAAGAGAGGGTCTTAGAAGGGGGTCCCCCATCTCTCCCCTGTTTTGGGGGGTTCCTTAGGGAGGGTCTAATGAGAGGGTCTTATAAGGGGGGTCCCCATCTCTCTTTTGTTTTGGGGGGGGGTCCAATGGGGGGTGTCTTATAAGGGGGGTCCCCCACCTCTCCCCTGTTTTGGGGGGGGTCAAAGGAGGGTCTCAAAAGGGGGTCCCTCATCTCTCACCTTTTTGGGGGGTCCTTAGGAGGGTCTCAAAATGGGGGTCCCAATCTCTGCCCTGTTTTTTGGGGGGGATCCTTAGAGGGTCCAAGGAAGGGTCTTTAAAAGGGGGGGCATCTCTTCCTGTTTTGGGGGGGGGTCCTTAGGGGGGTCTTGAAAGGGGGGTCCCCCATCTCTTCCTGTTGTTTTGGGGGATCCTTTAGGGTTTCAAGGATGGTCTTAAAAGGGGGGTCCCCCATCTCTCCTCTGTTTTGGGGGGATCCTGGGGGGGGGTCTAATGGGGGGTGTCTCAGAAAGGGGGTCCCCCATCTTTTCTCAGTTTTGGGGAGGGGTCAAGAGAGGGTCTTAAAAGGGGGGTCCCCCATCTCTTCCTGTTGGTTTGGGGGATCCTTAGAGGGGGTCCAAGGGGGGGGTCTTAGAAGGGGGTCCCCCATCTCTTCCTGTTTTTTGGGGGGTCCTTAGGAGGGTCTCAAAAGGGGGTCCCCCATCTCTCCCCTGTTTTTTGGGGATCCTTGGGGGGGGTCCAATGGGGGGGTGTCTCTCTCAGAAGGGGGGTCCCCCATCTTTTCTCAGTTTCGGGGGGGGTCCAATGGGGGTCTCGAAAGGGGTGTCCCCCCGTCCCGATCTCCCTCCGTGCCCCCAATCTTTTTGGGGGTGCCCTGGCCGACCTTCGAGCTCGTCCTCGGGGATGCGGAGGGGCTCCTGTCGGCGCTGCTGCTCCTCCTGGGCGGCCAAAATGTTGGGGAGCGTGTAGAGGCCCCCCCGGTACATCAAGGCCGCCGTCACCGGGTGGAAAGGCATCCTGGGACCCCGAAAGAGACAGACCGACGCAGCACTCGCACTCAGCACCCCGGACCCAAGGATCAGGCGGGACCAGGAGCAGGACCAGGATGGGGCATCCCAGCCCAAAGGAAGGAAGGAAGGAGGGAAAGGAGGAAGAGAGCAGCCACCTGCAGCAGCAGCCTCCTCTCTCTCTCTCTCTCTCTCTCTCCTTCTCTGCCTCTGCCTCACTCCCTCCTTCCCTCCGAAGGAAAAGAGGACACGCGTCCCCCCCCCCCCCCTCGGGACAAAGGAAGGAAGGATGGAAGGATGGAAGAGGAAAGAAAGAAAGGAGAGATGGGGAGAAAGAAGGAGGGATGGATGGAAGGAAAGGAGGAGGGATGGAGAGAGGGAAAGAAGAAAGGAAGGAAGGAAGGAAGGAAGGAAGGAAGGAGAGGGAAAGAAGGAAGGAAGGAGGGATGGAGGAAGAGAGGGAAGGAAGAAGGGAAGGGAAGAAGGAAGGATGGAAGGAGGGATGGAGAGAAGGAAGGAAGGAAGGAGAGAAAGAAGGAAGGATGGATGGAAAGAAGGAAGGAGAAAAGGAAGGAAGGAAGGAAGGAGAAAAAGGAAGGAAGGAAGGAGGGAAAAGGGAAAAGAGAAAGAAAGGAAGAAAGGAAGTGGAAAGGAAGGAAGGAGGGATGGAGGGATGGAGAGAAGGAAAGAGAGAGGGAAGGAAGGAAGGATGGAAGGAAGGAAGGAATGAGAAAAGGAAGGAAGGAAGGAAGGAAAGAAGGAAGGATGGAGAGAAGGAAGGAAGGAAAGAAGAAAGGAATGAGAGAAGGAAGGAAGGAAGGAAGAGGAAAGGAAGACAGAAGGAATAGAGAGAGGGAAGGAAGGAAGAAAGGAGGGAAAGGGAAAAGAGAAAGAAAGGAAGAAGGGAAGAGGAAAGGAAGGAAGGAAGGATGGAGGGATGCAGAGAAGGAAAGAGTGAGGGAAGGAAGGAAGGATGGAAGAGGAAAGAAAGGAGGGATGGAGAGAAGGAAAGAAGGAAGGAAGGAAGGAAGGAAGGAAGGAGAGAAGGAAGGAGAGAAGGAAGGAAGAAGAGATAGAAGGAAGGAAGAATGAATGGAAGGAAAGGAGGAGGGATGAAGAGAGGGAAAGAAGGAAGGAAGAAGAGAAGAGAAGGAAGGAAGGAAGCATGGATGGAAGGAAAGAAGGAAGGATGGAGACAGGGAGGGAAGGAAGGAAGGAAGGAAGGAAGGAAGAAGAGAAAGAAGGAAGGATGGAGAGAAGGAGGAAGGAAGAAGATGGATGGAGAGAGGGAAGGAATGAAGGAGAAAAGGAAGGAAGGGAGGAAGTAGAGAAGGAAGGAAGGAAGAAGATGAATGGAAAGAAAAGGAAGGGAGGAAAGAAGGAAGGAAGGAAGGAAGGAGAAGGAAGGGTGGAAAGGGAGAAGAGGAAAGAAAGGAAGAAGGGAAGGTGAAAGAAAGGAAGGATGGAGAAAGGGAAGGAAGGATGGATGGAAAGAGAGAAGAGGAAGGAAAGAAGGAGGAAAGGTAAAAGGAAGGAGAGAGGGAAGGAAAGATGGAAGGAAGGAACAGGAAAGGAAGGAAGATGGATGGAGAGAAGGAAGGAAGATGGAAAGGGAGAAGTGGAAGAAAAGAAGCAGGAAAAGTGAAAAGAAGGGAGGAAGGAAGGATGGATGGAGAGAGGGAAGGAAGAAGAGAGGGAAGGAAGGAGGGAAGGAAGGAGACAAGGAAGGAAGGAAGGAAGGGAAAAACAACGGAAGGATAGAGGGAGGAAGAGAAAGAAGGAAGGATGGATGGATAGGGAAGGAAGGAAGGAAAGAGGATGAAGGAAGGAAGGAAGGAAGGAAGAAGAGGGAGAAGAGGAAGGAAGGAGAGAAATAAGGAAGGATGGAGGAAGAGAAGAGAGGATGGATGGAGGGAGGGAAAGATGGAAGGAAGGAGAGAAGGAAGGAAGGAATGAAGGAAGGGGAAAGGAGGAAGGATGGAGAGAGGGAAGGAAAGACAGAAGGAAAGAGGAATGATGAAAGGACGGAAGGAAGAAAGCATAGAGAGAGGAGGAAGGAAGGAAGGAAGGAGGGAAGGGAAAGAAAGGAAAGAAGGAACTAAGGAACAAAAGAAGGGGAAAGGAGAAAGGATGGAGGAAGAGGAGGAAGGAAGGATGGAAAGAGGGAAGGAAGGAAGGAAGGAAGGAAGGATGGAGAGAAGGAAGGAAATAAAAGAGGGAGAGAGGGAAAACAGGAAGGGAAGAAAGAAAGACAAAGAAGGTAGAGAGGATGGAAGAAAAGATGGAGACAAGGAAAGGAAAGGAAGGAAAAGGGAAGGAAACGAAGAAAGGAAAAGAGAGAGAGAAAAGAAGAAGGGAAGGAAGGAAGGAAAGAAGAAAAGAAAAAAAGAAAGGAAGGAAGGAAGGAAGGAAGGGATGCTCAAATCCCAAATTTCCAAACTGCAAAAACTTTATTTTTACCTTTTTCATATATATATATATATATATATATATATATATTATGGGCCTTGAGCATCCGGGTCCTGGGTTCGAATCCCACCAAATATTGAGTTCCCAAAATACAAGAATGAAATATTTGAGGAGAAAAAGCCTCAATAAAAAGGAATTAAATCCATCCAAGCATTAAATGGAAACCGGAGAAAATGGACGGAGTTAATCATTGGCCAAAAGGAGAGAGAAAAGTCCCTTGTTTTGAACGGAGCGGCCTTTTGGGAATCCTATTAATTCGCCAATCAATCAATGCTTTTGATCGATATCGATATTGATATCGTGGCTCTGATTGTTTTCCTTCTTTATCTCCTACAAAACACCTTGAGTCCCGCTTTTTTTGGGAGAAAGCCAGGATATAAATAAAGTTGACGGATGAATCGGTCGATCGATTGCAACCAGAGACCTGGAAAAGTGACTTTGAGGACTTTGTATTCCTGCATGTCATTCTATGTATTCCTGCATGGCAGAAGAGGGTTGGACTATAGGGCCCTTAGTAGTCCCTTCCGACTCTAGTGTTCTATGTATTCCTGCATGTCATTCTATGTATTCCTGCATGTCAGAAGAGGGTTGGACTATAGGGCCCTTAGTAGTCCCTTCCGACTCTCGTGTTCTATGTATTCCTGCATGGCAGAAGAGGGTCGGACTATAGGGCCCTTAGTAGTCCCTTCCGACTCTAGTGTTCTATGTATTCCTGCATGGCAGAAGAGGGTTGGACTCTAGGGCCCTTAGTAGTCCCTTCCGACTCTCGTGTTCTATGTATTCCTGCATGTCATTCTATGTATTCCTGCATGTCAGAAGAGGGTTGGACTATAGGGCCCTTAGTAGTCCCTTCCGACTCTCGTGTTCTATGTATTCCTGCATGGCAGAAGAGGGTCGGACTATAGGGCCCTTAGTAGTCCCTTCCGACTCTAGTGTTCTATGTATTCCTGCATGGCAGAAGAGGGTCGGACTATAGGGCCCTTAGTAGTCCCTTCCGACTCTAGTGTTCTATGTATTCCTGCATGTCATTCTATGTATTCCTGCATGGCAGAAGAGGGTTGGACTATAGGGCCCTTAGTAGCCCCTTCCGACTCTAGTGTTCTCTGTATTCCTGCATGTTATTCTATGTATTCCTGCATGGCAGAATCTTCTCGTATTCCTGCATGTTTTCCTCCTTTGATGTGTCTCGAGCGTTTCTCTCCCGAAATCCACGAGGGAGGACCAAGAATCGTCCGCGGAGTAATTAAAATGAATTAAAACCTCGGAGGTTTGCAAAAGGGGAAGAAGAAGAAGAAGAAGAAGAAGAAGGCGTCGGAGGAGTCTTTTCCCGAGGAATGATAATAATGATAATAATAATAATCATCATCATATTTTCTTCCCTTTTTTCTCTCTCTCTCGAACGCATTTCTTGGCCTAGATTGCAAACCGCAGGCGATCCCCAAAAGTCATCAAAAATTAAGGCCCTACAAGACGGTTTCGCTCCGAGGCTTGTCTCAGAAAATCGATGGGGATAAACCTTTGGAAGCGGCTCGGGATGAACCAGAAGGGAAAGAAAACAAAACAAAAATAGGAATAAAGAGATATTTGCAGCAGCTTCTTTTTTTTTTTTTTTGCATTTTTTTTTTTTTGAGGTTGCATGATTCGAATTCGGGTCACGCGCATCACGGGGCACAACCGTGCGCCTTTTGCACAAGGCCTCAAATGCCACAAAGATTCCTTCCTTGAGGAATAATAATAATAATAAAATATATAAGGAAGGAGGAAAGAAGAAGGAAGGAAGGAAAAAAGGATAGAAGGAAGGATAAAAGGAAGGAACGATGAAGGAAGGAAGGAAGGAAGGAAGGAAGGATATAAGGAAGGAAGGAAGGAAGGACAGAAGGAAGGAAGGAAGGAAGGAAGAAAGATGGAAGGAAGGAAGGAAGGAAATATATAAAAAAGGAAGGAAGGAAGGACAGAAGGAAGGAAGGAAGGAAGGAAGGAAGAAAGGAAGAAAGATGGAAGGAAGGAAGGAAGGAAATATATAAAAAAGGAAGGAAGGAAGGATATAAGGAAGGAAAGAAAGAAGGAAGGAAGGATATGAGGAAGGAAGGAAGGAAGGAAGGAAGGAAGAAAGGAAGAAAGATGGAAGGAAGGAAGGAAGGAAGGAAATATATAAAAAAGGAAGGAAGGAAGGATATAAGGAAGGAAAGAAAGAAGGAAGGAAGGATATGAGGAAGGAAGGAAGGAAGGAAGGACAGAAGGAAGGAAGGAAGGAAGGAAGGAAGAAAGGAAGAAAGATGGAAGGAAGGAAGGAAATATATAAAAAAGGAAGGAAGGAAGGAAGAAAGATGGAAGGAAGGAAGGATAGAAGGAAGGAAGGAAGGAAAGAAGGAAAGAAATATATAAAAAAGGAGGGAAGGAAGGAAGGAAGGATATAAGGAAGGGACGATTAAGGAAGGAAGGAAGGAAGTAATGAACGAATGAACGATATAAGGAAGGAAGGAAGGAAGGATAGAAGGAAGGAAGGAAGGAAGGAAAGAACGATATAAGGAAGGAAGGAAGGACCTGAGGAAGCCCTTTCCGTCCCAGACCGATCCGTGAACCTTTTCCCTGAGAAGCTGCCACTTCCTTCCTGCGTCTCTTGCTCTTCGTGGCGTGAAACCGAGTTCGAAGTCTGGGCCTCCAGGTCCCTGAAGGAGCCAGATGTCAGCTGCCAGGAAAGAACAGGCCTTGCTCCATTTCACACCAGACGGGCCAGACTTCGGAAGACCTGGCCAGCCTCTGACTCAGAGAATCCCCCTGCGGACATGCAGGAATACATAGAATGACATGCAGGAATACATAGAACACTAGAGTCGGAAGGGACTACTAAGGGCCCTAGAGTCCAACCCTCTTCTGCCATGCAGGAATACATAGAATGACATGCAGGAATACATAGAACACTAGAGTCGGAAGGGGCTACTAAGGGCCATAGAGTCCAACCCTCTTCTGCCATGCAGGAATACATAGAATGACATGCAGGAATACATAAAACACCAGAGTCAGAAGGGGCTACTAAGGGCCATATAGTCCAACCCTCTTCTGCCATGCAGGAATACAGAGAATGACATGCAGGAATACATAGAACGCTAGAGTCGGAAGGGGCTACTAAGGGCCCTATAGTCCAGCCCTCTTCTGCCATGCAGGAATACAGAGAATGACATGCAGGAATACAGAGAACACTAGAGTCGGAAGGGACTACTAAGGGCCATAGAGTCCAGCCCTCTTCTGCCATGCAGGAATACATAGAATGACATGCAGGAATACAGAGAACACTAGAGTCGGAAGGGGCTACTAAGGGCCCTATAGTCCAACCCTCTTCTGCCATGCAGGAATACATAGAATGACATGCAGGAATACATAGAACACTAGAGTCGGAAGGGGCTACTAAGGGCCCTATAGTCCAGCCCTCTTCTGCCATGCAGGAATACAGAGAATGACATGCAGGAATACAGAGAACACTAGAGTCGGAAGGGGCTACTAAGGGCCCTATAGTCCAACCCTCTTTTCTGCCATGCAGGAATACATAGAATACACCTTCTGCCATGCAGGAATACATAGAATCCTCCTGCCATGCAGGAATTTATAGTCCGCCGTCTGAGAAAAGTTAAATGTTTGTCGCGGCTCCGTGCGCTTTTTTGTATTTTATTGCCCCGATCTATTATTTCCGCTCGATCTCCGCTCGGTCCTCGGCCTCCCATTCATTAAAATCCACGACAGAAGTGGGCCACCGTCTTTTTATTGGAGGAGGATCCCTGACATGCAGGAATACAGAGAATCCTAGATTCGGAAGGGACCATCATTTATTTTTAGATGGTCTAATCAAGTTCCTGAGAGCCTTTGCGGCTGAAGAGCGGTTTATAAATGCAATCAATAAATATATAAAATAAATAAATGCAGTACAACCCTCTTCTGACATGCAGGAATACATAGAACACTAGAGTCCAATGAATTATCTAGCGGCTCTGTGTTTTAATTTTACCCTGGAATACCTTTCTGCAACCGTCCTCTTCTGCCGTGCCTATAAATGCAATAAATAAATATATATAACATAGATAAATCCAGTCCAACACTTTTCTGACATGCAGGAATACATAGAACACTAGAGTCCAATGAATTATCTTGCTGGTCTGTGTTTGAATCTTACCCTGGAATATCTTTCTTGCAACCTGATTATATTAGAACAGTATGATCAGACTGTAAGAAAGATATTCCAGGGTAAGATTCAAACACAGAGCCGCTAGACCATTAATTGGACTCTAGTGTTCTATGTATTCCTGCATGTCAGAAAAGTGTTGGACTGGATTTATCTATGTTATATATATTTATGTATTGCATTTATATGCACAGCAGAAGAAGTAGGTTGCAGAAAGGTATTCCAGGTTAATATTAAAACACAGAGCCGCTAGATAATTCATTGGACGCTAGTGTTCTATGTATTCCTGCATGTCAGAAAAGTGTATTCCTGCATGGCAGAAAAGTATATATTTAATTATTGCATTTATAGGCACGGCAGAAGAAGTGGGTTGCAGAAAGGTATTCCAGGTTAAGATTCAAACACAGAGCCGCTAGATAATTCATTGGACTCTAGTGTTCTATGTATTCCTGCATGGCATAGAATTCCTGCATGGTCTCTCTTGAGACAATACACAATTTTTTTTTGTTTTTTTTGGGGGGGGGGAGGTAAAAGTAGGTTATTTTTTAAAAATAAACGTTCATCCTTCTCCCCAAATATTCCCGGAAACGTTGGAAACGAGTTTGAACCCAATTTTTCTCTCGTTTTTTGTTAAAAATGACAAACCGCGAAGCCGTTTAACGGCAAGATTTATGGCCCGGGCTTCAGAAACGAATTAATCTCCGATGAAATATGGGTCGGCGGAGTAAAACCGACAGCCGCGGACAAATGGACCCCTGTCACCGGCGCCGAAAAATTAAAAGCGGAGGAAGGAGAAGTATGTAAGGTTTTCAAAGCTTACCCGTTTGTCACCGCCAAAATTAACACAATCCGCTTCGGGATTTCGCCGAACAGGGCTGGCCTTTGGGCCGTTTTGCTTCGGGTCCTGGGTGGCAAAATATATAAAGATCTGAATTAATGTTTTAAAAGTCCAATTTGAGACTTTTTTTTTCACCGTGAATTTGGCGCAATTTGGGTATAATAGGGCCGTGCCATCTGTCGTTTCAATAAAAATTAGTGTTTTAAATTTCAAAATGTTAATTTTGTTTTTATATATTAAATAATAGATATTTATGTATATTAATTTTTAATATGTATAATATTAAATAATATATATTATTTTAAAAATCCAATTTTGCAAAAGTTTGAAATTTCAAAATGTTGATCAAAATTAAATTTCAAAATTAATAATAAATGCTACCGTGGCTTTTTATTATATTGAGAGTATGCTAGGCCTGGGACACCTCAAAATTTCCAAAGTTTATTATTATTATTATATGATTATAATTATATTATTATATGTTAGGCCTATCTTGAAACCTAATAGAGGCTAGTATAGTTTATATTGAATATATGTTAGGCCTGGGATTCCTCTTTAAACTTAAGAACTTAATGTATCCAACCATGATTTTATTATATTTAATTACTATATTTATTATAGATATATGTGTGTGTGTATGTGTTTATGTTAGGCCTGGGATACCAGTTTTAAGAAGCTCATAATAAACCCTATTATTATATTGAGTATGTGTTAGGCCTGAGATTATACCTCTTTAAACTTAAGAACCTTGTAATGTATGCAACCATGTATTATTATTATTAGTGTGTGTGTGTGTTAGGCCTGGGATTATACCTCTTTAAACCTAAGAACCTTTTTAGGCCCAGGATACCTCTGGAAACCCAAGTGATAAAGGCTACCCTATATTATTATTATTAATTATTTTGAGGGTATGTTAGGCCTGGGATACACCTCTCTAAGCCTAAGAACCTTGTCATGTATATAACCATGTTTTATTATATTATATGTGTGTGTGTGTGTGTGTGTGTGTGTGTGTTAGGCCTGAGATTATACCTCTTTAAGCCTAAGAACCTTGTTAGGCCTGGGATACCTCTGGGAACCCAAGTGTGAGAACCTTATAATAAAGGCTACCCTAATTTATTATTATTATATTGATTGTTAGGCCTGGTTTAAGCCTAAGAACCTTGTAATGTATGCAACCATGTATTATTATTATTATTATTGTTATTATTAGTGTGTGTTAGGCCTGGGGTATACCTCTTTAAACCTAAGTACCTTGTAATGTATGCAACCATGTATTATTATTATTATATATTATATATGTGTGTGTGTGTGTGTGTGTGTGTGGGTGTTAGGCCTGGGATTATACCTTTTTAAACCTAAGAACCTTAAAACCTTGTAATGTTAATGTTTTACCTTTTTTACCTTGAGGGCCACTTGGCCCAAAACCCACCTTTTTTAGTTTCCAGGCCTTTTTGTAAGAGATTGAAACCCAGGCTAATAAGCCAAAGACACAAAAACCACTTTGTAATATACTACTAGACACCTCTATAGAAGTTAATGTATGACCATTATATACCTTGAATAATATAACAACCCAATACAACTCACACAAGACTCTCAAAGGAAAAAGACACAGGAGACTGGGTTGAGAAGGTCTCTAAGTACTTGTCTTTAGCCACCATTTTGTTTGAAGCTCTCAGTTTGCCACAGTCTTCCTTCTGGTCCTGGATGAAGCCTTCATAGGGATGGGCGCCATTTTGTTTTCCTCCTGACCAGAAGACATCTTCCTGGGAAGCCATTTTGGGGCTTGGCCTTCAGTGATTTCAGCCTTTCTTCTTCCCATCTTCAGTGATTCCAGCCTTCCTTCCTTCAGCTTCTACTTTCTTTCCTTCTTCTGCCTTCAGTGATTTCAGCCTCTCTTCTTCCAGCTTCTTCCTTCAGTGATTTCAGCCTTTCTTCTGCCTCCTTTCCACCTTCCTCCCTTCAGTGATTCTTCCTTCCTTCAGCTTCTACTTTCTTGCTTTCCTTCCTTCTTCTGCCTTCAGTGATTTCGGCTCTTCTCTTCTTGACAGCTCAGCTCCGAATGACCTCTGCCCAGTTTGGGCTCCCCCTTTTATACCCTCCCGGCCCGGACCCTTCGGCCAATCGCCTGCAAGCCCCCCAAAACCGGCCCTCTCATTGGTCTGTAGCCACGGACCAATAGGAGCCGGCGGAATGTTGGTAAAGCGTCCAATGAAAAGCGGTCCTCTTTGAATCCCCCCCAGCCATATAAATTCGGACCGAGTTAATAAAAATGGCAACCCCAGAGTCCAATATGGCGGATAATGAAGCCGCCCACCATCCCCAACCATTATAGCCATTGGTCATGGGAGTTGTAGTCCAACACACTGTTTCTTTGGCCACTTTGTAAAACGTGTGATGGCTTCGCCGCCGAGAGTAGGCCTCGTTTGATACGAACTCAACCTGAGGGAAGGTTTTCATCTCTCTGAGGTGATTTTTTTCCCCCATTGGACCTTATCAGACGTCGGAAATTGGAAGTATAATCCAATGGCAATCCGAACGCAATCGTGGGGTTTCACGTTATTGCAAATTAAAGCATCTCACGCAATTTTGGGCAAAAGGGAAGTCATCCCGAACGCAATCGTGGGTTTTACCTTAATGCGAATTAAAGCATCTCACACAATTTTGGGCAATGGGTCATTTTAGGGTAATGGGGAGTCAATCTGAACACATTCCGAACGCAATTGGAATTCACGTAAATTCGCTAAACTAGCGAATTCACATGAATTCGAATTGGCTCCCTTCGTGATAAAGAGAAATCCCTCCCGTCTGATAAGGTCCATTGTAGCAAGGCCTAGCTTTCACGACTCACTAATTTAGGCATTTTGTGCCATGTTTCGGGCAACTTTTACCTCAGGATTTTTAGGTTCTCCACAGCAATGAGACTGAAATGAGCGAATCCAACCTACTCTGGGCATATCTTACCAAGAAAACCCTATTAAAAGTTTGCCTTGCTTCTTTTATACAAATTAGCCTCAGTCTGAGGGAAGGTTTTACCCTCCATGAGTCCATTTTTCTCATTGCCACAAAGCCTAGCTTTCACAAGGCCCTTATTTATACATTTTAGGTCCTGTTTCAGGCAACTTTTACCTCAGGATTTTTAAGTTCTCCACAGCACTGTGACAGAAATGAGCGAGTCCAGTGTTTTCAAGCCCACAAACAAAGTATATAAAGAATAAAAATGGGAATGGAGCAGAAAGAAAGCCAAAGTGGTGACAAAAGGCAAGCCAAGTGAAGAATAATAAAGAAGGGAAGCAGATTCAAGGAAAGCTGGTTCCAAATTTAAGTCAGATCAGGAAAATAATGGCAACCATCTGACATTTTAACCTCCTCTGGACCTTTCTTGCCAAGAAAACCCCATTAAAAGTTTGCCTTAAGAGTCGGCCTCATTTGTACAAAGCAAATGAGGGAAACTTTTGACCTCTCTGAGGTGATTTCTGTCACAGTAGCAAGGCCTAGCTTCCACAAAACACTTATTTATACATTTTATGTCATGTTTCAGGCAACTTTTACCTCAGGATTGTTTGGCAACATGTCCTTTTGTAAAAGTGTAATGGTTTAACTGTCAAGGGTAGACTCATTTATACAAAATAACTTCTCAATCTGAGGGAAACTTGGCCATTTTTATCATTGTAGCAAGGCCTAGCTTCCACAAAACACTTATTTATACATTTTATGTCATATTTCAGGCAACTTTTACCTCAGGATTTTGAGATTGTTTGGCAACTGTTCCTTTTGTAAAAGTGTAATGGCTTCACTGTCAAGAGTAGGCCTCATCAATACAAAGTAACTTCGCCTCACTCTGAGGGAAAGTTGGCCATTTTTGTCCTTGTAGCAAGGCCTAGCTTCCACAAAACACTTATTTATACATTTTATGTCATATTTCAGGCAACTTTTACCTCAGGAATTTGAGATTGTTGGTGACAGCTCCTTTTGTAAAAGTGTAATAGGCCTCATGAATACAGAGTAACTTCTCCTCAGTCTGAGGGAAAGTTGGCCATTTTTATCACTGTAGCAAGGCCTAACTTCCACAAAACATTTATTTATACATTTTATTCCATGTTTCAGGCAACATGTACCTCAGGATTTTGAGATTTTTTGGCAACAGTTCCTTTTGTAAAAGTGTGATGGCTTCATTGTCAAGAGTAGGCCTCATCAATACAAAGTAACTTCGCCTCAGTCTGAGGGAAAGTTGGCCATTTTTGTCATTGTAGCAAGGCCTAACTTCCACAAAACACTTATTTCTACATTTTATGTCATGTTTCAGGCAACTTTTACCTCAGGATTTTGAGATTGTTGGTGACAGCTCCTTTTGTAAAAGTGTAATAGGCCTCATAAATACAAAGTAACTTCGCCTCAGTCTGAGGGAAAGTTGGCCATTTTTGTCCTCGTAGCAAGGGCTAACTTCCACAAAACACTTATTTATACATTTTATGTCATGTTCCAGGCAACTTTTACCTCAGGATTTTTAAGGTTCTCCATCGATTTGATTAATTACGGCACATAGCCAGCGTCAAGGAAGCCTGACTTCAAATTTAAGTCAAATTCGGAAAACGAATCAATCAATACAAAGTAAATATTATATTATTATTAACATGAACGCAAGCCCAATAATACGGAAGAGAATGGAAAACATGGCCGTGTGGAAGACGGCCATAAAACTCCATTTTATAGGATAGATTTTCGGTCCAAAAAAAGCACCTTTCCTCCTCAACGAAGCCAACCATTAAATCTGATTATCTTTTTATCCAAATCCCAAATAAAACCCAGGTAGACGAGGCCATCAGAAAACTAATTTCGCGAAATAAACGCAAGGTCGCGGGGCCGTATGATGTCGGGCACGTTCGCCGCATGGAGATTCGGCGGCTTTTTATACGATTGCTTTTATTTTTAATTGAATTCCCTTGACCGTGCTGAGAGAAAAGAGCGAGGGAAGGGGTGACTTTCAAAAACATGAATCACCGCAGCCGAAAAATCCTCATTTTATCCAGACGTTTCCCCTTGTCTGGTTTAAAAAAATAATAGGATATTTTGCATCGTTCTCCCCGCTTTCGCTAAATGGCGCCCGGGGGCCTATTAAAGCCAAAAAAGGGGGAACAAATCCAATTATCTTCTCCTCTTCTTTTTTTCCAATGCAATCTTTTCCTTCGGTGGAAATAGGACACCGGTTTCCAGGTAAAAATGGAAGCTTAAATGGAGGCTTCTGGCCCCAAAAATTTTGCACCGCAGGAACAAAATCAAACCTCGGTTTTGCAATTTTATGTAAAGCCCATAGACTTTTTTATTCAAAGTATTGCAAAAACTACATAAATTGCAAAAAGCAGACCTTGCATTTTGCAATTTTGTATAAGGACCATGGACTCCGCATCCAAAGATGCAACTGTTAAATATTGGAAATATTTGCAAACTATTGTAAAATAATAATAATAATAAATAATATTAACCTTTATTTATATAGCACTGTAGGTGCTATGTAAGTTCCCAAATGGAAACTCTGCATTTTGCAATTTTATGTAAAATCTATAGATTCTTCATCCACAGATTCAATTATTAAATACTGGAAATATTGAAAAGTATTATAAAATCTATATAATAAGTCCCCAAATGCAAACCTTGCATTTTGCAATTTTATATAAAATCTATAGATTCTGCATCCACAGATTCAATTATTAAATATTTGAAATATTGCAAAGTATTATAAAATCTATAAAATAAGTCCCCAAATGCAAACCTTGCATTTTGCAATTTTATGTAAAATCTATAGATTCTGCATCCACAGATTCAATTATTAAATATTGGAAATATTGCAAAGTATTATAAAATCTATTTAAGTCCCCAAATGCAAACCTTGCATTTTGCAATTTTATGTCATTTCTTTATCTACAGATGGCTTGGAAACATTGCAAAATCTATATAAATTCCCAAAAGCAAACCTTGCATTTTGCAATTTTGTGTAAGGGCTGCTTATTATTAATCCACAGATTATTTAATCTATGGATTATTTAATCCACGGCTTGCAAGTATTGCAAAAAAAATATACAAATTCCCAAATGCAACATCGATTTTGCTATTTTATGTAAGGGCCACATATTCTTTATCCGCCACGGATTGAACTATCCTCGATATATCGATGTCCAGGTGCGATCGTGCAACGCACAATCCTCGTGCAAAGCCCCGGGGCCACAATGGCAAGGCCAAGTGTAATTGCAATCCATCGTAAAGGGCTTTTTATTTGCTGAGATTCAGTTTCCAGGCGGCCAAATGACCGCTTTCGGACGCTCTCTGCCTGCTTTTGCAAAAGTCAACACCGGAATCCAGCAAAGCGGGTTAATATTTGCACAACACTTTAGCCGTGCGAGAGGCACCCGGCGAGGTTAAAGTGACACAATCAGCCATGCAGGAATACAGAGAACACTAGAGTCGGAAGGGGCTACTGAGGGCCCTAGAGTCCATCCCTCTTCTGCCATGCAGGAATACATAGAATGACATGCAGGAATACATAGAACACTAGGGCCGGAAGGGGCTACTGAGGGCCCTATAGTCCAATCCTCTTCTGCCATGCAGGAATACATAGAATGACATGCAGGAATACATAGAACACTAGAGTCAGAAGGGACTACTAAGGGTCCTATAGTCCAGCCCTCTTCTGCCATGCAGGAATACATAGAATAACATGCAGGAATACAGAGAATGACATGCAGGAATACATAGAACACTAGAGTCAGAAGGGACTACTAAGGGTCCTATAGTCCAGCCCTCTTCTGCCATGCAGGAATACATAGAATAACATGCAGGAATACATAGAATGACATGCAGGAATACATAGAACACTAGAGTCGGAAGGGACTACTAAGGGCCATAGAGTCCAGCCCTCTTCTGCCATGCAGGAATACATAGAATGACATGCAGGAATACAGAGAACACTAGAGTCGGAAGGGACCACTAAGGGCCCTATAGCCCAACCCTCTTCTGCCATGCAGGAATACATAGAATGACATGCAGGAATACATAGAACACTAGAGTCGGAAGGGACTACTAAGGGCCCTAGAGTCCAACCCTCTTCTGCCATGCAGGAATACATAGAATGACATGCAGGAATACATAGAACACTAGAGTCGGAAGGGACTACTAAGGGCCCTAGAGTCCAACCCTCTTCTGCCATGCAGGAATACAGAGAATGACATGCAGGAATACATAGAACACTAGAGTCGGAAGGGGCTCCTAAGGGCCCTATAGTCCAACCCTCTTCTGCCATGCAGGAATACAGAGAATGACATGCAGGAATACATAGAACACTAGAGTCGGAAGGGGCTACTAAGGGCCCTAGAGTCCAACCCTCTTCTGACATGCAGGAATACATAGAATGACATGCAGGAATACATAGAACACTAGAGTCGGAAGGGGCTACTAAGGGCCCTAGAGTCCAACCCTCTTCTGCCATGCAGGAATACATAGAATGACATGCAGGAATACAGAGAACACTAGAGTTGGAAGGGACCACTAAGGGCCCTATAGCCCAACCCTCTTCTGCCATGCAGGAATACATAGAATATGCCATGCAGGAATACAGAGAACGCTAGAGTCGGAAGGGGCTACTAAGAGTCCTATAATCCAACCCTCTTCTGCCATGCAGGAATACATAGAATGACATGCAGGAATACAGAGAACACTAGAGTCGGAAGGGACCACTAAGGGCCCTATAGCCCAACCCTCTTCTGCCATGCAGGAATACATAGAATATGCCATGCAGGAATACATAGAACACTAGAGTCGGAAGGGGCTACTAAGGGCCCTATAGTCCAACCCTCTTCTGCCATGCAGGAATACATAGAATGACATGCAGGAATACATAGAACACTAGAGTCGGAAGGGACCACTAAGGGCCCTATAGCCCAACCCTCTTCTGCCATGCAGGAATACAGAGAATATGCCATGCAGGAATACAGAGAACGCTAGAGTCGGAAGGGGCTACTAAGGGCCCTAGAGTCCAACCCTCTTCTGCCATGCAGGAATACATAGAATGACATGCAGGAATACAGAGAACACTAGAGTTGGAAGGGACCACTAAGGGCCCTATAGCCCAACCCTCTTCTGCCATGCAGGAATACATAGAATATGCCATGCAGGAATACAGAGAACGCTAGAGTCGGAAGGGGCTACTAAGAGTCCTATAATCCAAATCTAGGGTCCTGCATTTTCCCCTTTTTCCTCCCATCCTTATCAAGGGAAGAATAAAAGAGGAAGGACAAAAAGGGAAGAAGGGATGGAGAAAGGGGGAAAAAAGGGACGAATCGGAGAAGCAGATGGTGGCTTTGTCCCCAAAAAATGTCACAGACCTCTATGGAAGAAAATAGATTTTCGCGAGACGGGAGGAACGTGAGAGGAATTCAATATATCTGTTTATTCTGGGAAATTTCAGAACAATTATTTAACCAGAAAAAGAACGGATTTTGCAATGTGGAAGATTGAGGGGCCTTCGCTTTGCAAACAAATGCAAAAATAAATACATTATAAAATTAATAAACGAGTGAAATATATAAACTCTGCTTTGCAAATATGTGAAATAAATACATAGTGTTCTCTGTATTCCTGCATGTCATTCTATGTATTCCTGCATGTCAGAAGAGGGCTGGACTATAGGGCCCTTAGTAGCCCCTTCCGACTCTAGCGTTCTCTGTATTCCTGCATGGCATATTCTATGTATTCCTGCATGGCAGAAGAGGGCTGGACTCTAGGGCCCTTAGTAGTCCCTTCCGACTCTAGTGTTCTCTGTATTCCTGCATGTCATTCTATGTATTCCTGCATGGCAGAAGAGGGCTGGACTATAGGGCCCTTAGTAGCCCCTTCCGACTCTAGTGTTCTATGTATTCCTGCATGTCATTCTATGTATTCCTGCATGGCAAAAGATGGTTTGACTCTAGGGCCCTTAGCAGCCCCTTCCGACTCTAGTGTTCTATGTATTCCTGCATGTCATTCTATGTATTCCTGCATGGCAGAAGAGGGTTGGACTCTAGGGCCCTTAGTAGCCCCTTCCGACTCTAGTGTTCTATGTATTCCTGCATGTTACTCTATGTATTCCTGCATGGCAGAAGAGGGCTGGACTCTATGGCCCTTAGCAGTCCCTTCCAACTCTAGTGTTCTATGTATTCCTGCATGGCAGAAGGTGTATTCTATGTATTCCTGCATGGCAGAAGAGGGTTGGACTCTAGGGCCCTTAGTAGCCCCTTCCGACTCTAGTGTTCTATGTATTCCTGCATGTCATTCTATGTATTCCTGCATGGCAGAAGAGGGCTGGACTCTAGGGCCCTTAGTAGCCCCTTCCGACTCTTGTGTTCTATGTATTCCTGCATGTCATTCTATGTATTCCTGCATGGCAGAAGAGGGTTGGACTATAGGGCCCTTAGCAGCCCCTTCCGACTCTAGTGTTCTCTGTATTCCTGCATGTCATTCTATGTATTCCTGCATGGCAGAAGAGGGCTGGACTCTATGGCCCTTAGTAGCCCCTTCCGACTCTAGTGTTCTATGTATTCCTGCATGTCATTCTCTGTATTCCTGCATGTCAGAAGAGGGTCGGACTATAGGGCCCTCAGTAGCCCCTTCCGACTCTAGTGTTCTCTGTATTCCTGCATGTCATTCTCTGTATTCCTGCATGGCAGAAGAGGGTTGGACTCTAGGGCCCTTAGTAGCCCCTTCCGACTCTAGTGTTCTATGTATTCCTGCATGTTACTCTATGTATTCCTGCATGGCAGAAGAGGGCTGGACTCTATGGCCCTTAGCAGTCCCTTCCAACTCTAGTGTTCTCTGTATTCCTGCATGTCATTCTATGTATTCCTGCACGGCCGAATGTCTCTTCTGCAGATACAGAAAGGAGGCCCAGAAGAGGCTTCTCCAAAGGCCTCCCGAATTCCCTTCCTTTCCTTTCTGGCTCATTATTTGGTCTCCTGGGAGAATATTGGGATTTATGGGCTTAATAAATAATGCCGCTTTGGTTGTTAAATGCGAAAAACGAAACCCTGTTCCCAGCAGAGGACCTGATTGGAAACAGGCGGGAGACTCACATCAATTACCAAAATGCAATCCTCAGTGCCTTTTTCTTCCTCATTAATAGCCCAGTGTAGCCCTGGAAGCTTGCTCTATATATATAAAAATATAATTATTGATAGTATTAAATATATAGAAAAATTATTTATAATATTTAATATAAAAAATAATTATTTATGGTATTATATATATATATATATTATATATATACTTATTTATAATATTTGATATAAAATAATAATTCATAATATTGAATATACAAATAATTATTTATAATATTAAGTATATAAATAATATTATATCAATCATAAATAACATATAATATATAAATAATAATATGTAGATCACAAATACCATATAATGTATAAATAATAATATATAAATCATAAATAATGTATAAGATATAAATCATAATATATAAATAATAGATAATGTATAATATATAAATAAGAATATATAGATCGTAAATACCATGTAATATATAAATCATAATATATAAATAATAGATAATGTATAATATATAAATAAGAATATATAGATCGTAAATACCATGTAATATATAAATAATAATATATAAATAATAAATAACGTATAATATATAAGAATATATAGGTCCTAAAGACTATATAATATATAAATAATAATATCTGAATGATAAATAACGTATAATATATAAATAATGTATAGATTGTAAATACCATAAAAATATAAATAATAATATATGAATAACATATAAAGTATAATATATAAATAATAATATATAGATCATAAATACCATATAATATATAAATAATAATATATACAGAATAATGTACAATATATAAATAATAATATATATAAATGATAAATAATGTACAATATATAAATAATATATCATATATATTATTTTAATATATATAAATAATAATATATACATCATAAACACCATATAATATATAAATCATAATATATACACCATAAATAACATATAAAAATACAAATTATTATTATTATTATTATTATTATTTATAATTACATTAAAATAATAAATCAAATAGTAAATAATAATAATAATAATAATAATAATGTTATTTTTCCTGATATTATTATTATAAATAAAGTTAATAATAATATGCCCAAAAGGAGCGAGTGTCGCGCAAGTGTTTTTAATGTGGAAAAAATGCCGTTTTTCTGGGCCGGCGTCCAAAAGGTTTTCCAGGTGGCCGGCCTTGGATCCGTCCAATTAGTCCCGGCTTAATTAGGGGCTAATCGCTTCCACTTTGGGAACTGATAACGAAAAGCTGATTAGATCCTGCGCCGCCTGCGCCGTTTTTCACGTATTTAAGGCACCTTCGCGCTTTCTCTCTGCGTTTCTTTGCAAAAAATAAAATAGCTGCAAGGTAAGTTTGGGAAAAGAAAGGGCCGAGATTCGAACCCGGACCAGAGACTGAGCAAAGAGCTGCTTGCATCTGGAGAAATCGTACCTAAGGAAGAGGTTATAATATAATATTATAAATATTATTATTATTATTATTATTATTATTATACAAAATATTTATATCTATATCTATATATTGTTTTTGTATTGATTCTGCCCCAGATTATTGTTATTAGTATTATACCTTATCTAATAATAATAATAATAATAATAATATAATAATATAATTTATTATTATTATTAATATAATTTGTTGTTATATTATTATTATGTTGATTCTGCTTAGTTTTTTTATTACGCTTTTTCCAATAATAATAATAATAATAATAATAATAATAATAATAATAATTTTGATGCTGCCTGGGGATATTATTCTTATTATTCTTATTATTATTACTATTATTATTTTGATACTCTGGGATTTTTATTATGCCTTTTTTCATAATAATAATAATAATGCCTCAGGATATTATTAATATTAATATTAATATAATTTGCTGTTATATTGTTATTTTGATGCTGACTGGGGATATTATTATTATTATTATTATTAATATAATTTGCATTATTATTATTATTATACTGCCTGGGTTTTTTAATATGCCTTTTCCCATAATAATAATAATGACAATAATGATTATGACATAATTTATTATTGTTGTTGTTGTTGTTATTATTATTATTAGCCTTGGGATATTATTATTATTAATAATATTAATAATTTGTTGTTATATTACTATTGTTTTTATTATTATTTTAATACTCTGAGATTTTTATTATTTTTAATTAATAATAATAATAATATCTAGGGATAATAATAATAATAATAAGCCCAGTGAATACGGAGGGCTAGTAATAATAATAATAATATATGGGGATAATAATAATAATAATAATAATAATAATATCTGGGTATTGCAAGGCCTTATTTCCCCTGCCGGCCGTGACCTTCGACCTCCGCCCTTTGACCCAGGCGGCCGAACGGTGACTCAAAATCCGTTTGGGCCGGACGCGCGACCTTTGTGCCGCCGACGCCGCGTTGGACGAAGCGGCCGCCTCGCCCCGGTTCCGGTCCAAAGGGCAACGGAAGAGCCCTGGCTCTTATAAAGAGACAGAAACGTATCGACCGAACCCTATAAATAAGTCTAGGGCACCATTTATAAAGCTGATTATTGATTATTGGTTATTGACGACTATTGGTTTTATTGGAGCTTTGGATTGCAAGACCCGTCGTCCCCGAAAAGGGATTTTCGGGTCAATTTTTATATTTCTTTTCAAAGGCAAGTGGGCTTCCTATTATTTCTAAGAAAGGAAGAGAAAACCCTCCCTGCGAGGATGGACTACGCAAAGAAGTCGCTGTGCCTTCTCTCGCCAAGATCCCTCTCCAAGTAAGTATATTATTATTATTATTATTATTATTTATTATTATTATTATTATTATTATTATTATTTGTAATATTAAATTTATATTATTATTATCATTATTATCATTATTATTTTATTATTATTATATTATATATTATTATTATTATTATATAATTTATTATCATTATATTCATTCTGATTATTTTTATTATAATTATTGTAATATTATTATTATTATAATTTATTATCATTATATTCATTCTGATTATTATTATTATTATTTATAATATATTATTGTTGTATTATATAATAGTTTATTATTTTTATTATATTTATTCTGCTTGGGATTATTATTATCATTATCATTATTGTTACATAATTTATTATTATTATTATTATTATTATTATATTCATTCTGTTTGGGAATAACAATAATAATAATATATATTATATTATATAATAATTCATTATTATTATATTTTTCTACTTGGGAATATTATTACTATTACTATTATTGTTATTATTAATATATTATTCATTATAATTATATTCATTCTGTTTGGGTATAATAATAATGAAATATTATATTATATCATATAATAATTCATTATTATTATTATTATATTCATTCTGTTTGGGAATAATAATAATAATAATAATAATAATAATGAAATATTATATTATATCATATAATAATTCATTATTATTATTATATTCATTCTGCTTCGTATTACATTTATTACTATTATTATTTCATTCTGCATGGGAATATTATTGACTATTATTATTGATTTTATTATTGATATAATTAATAAAAAATATCTATACTGGACAATGTGGCCTATCCATTCCCAGGTGCGTCTTGGCCATATGATTATTGATCATTATTGATAAAGTTAATAAAAATTATACCGGACCGTAACGTGTCCTGTGCGTCATATTATTATTGATCAATATTGATTATTGGTTGATTTTATTATTGATAAAAATGAATAAGATATATTAATAAGATATATACCCGTACCTCTGTGTCGGCAGGTGCGTCTGGTCCAGCGCCTGGATGACCCCCCATCTTCTGGTCAGTCCTGGGTGGGCCGGGCCGCTCCGGCCGTTCCGAGTGACCAACTGGGACCGGACGCTGCGCAAAGGCCTCATGGCCCAAAGCCTGAAGGACCTCCAGGAGAAGGTGAGCACCCAGGATGGACCTCCGGCCAAAGCCGGACACTCAGGGTCAAGGGTCAAGGCTTGACCCTTCGGACGTTGTCCGTTCCTCTAGGTCCGGGAGGCCTTCCTTTTGGCCGGAGAGGTCTCGTTGGTGCTGGACGAAGACGGGACGGCCGTGGAGACCGAGGCCTTCTTCCGGACCATCGAAGACGGAGCCGTCTTTTCGGCTTTGGCCAGCGGTCAAGCCTGGCGACCGGACAAGGTCAGGATGACCGACGGGTCCCACGGAGATTTTCCCGTATGCGACATCTTTTTTATGAGTCTAAATACCGTAAAACGGCACCGGATTCACTTCCGATTTCGAAAGCTAAGCGGGGTCGGCCCCGGACGGCCGTCGGAGGGGAGTCCGAGAAGGAAAGAATAGGGAATGTCCAAAGGAAAGAATAGGGAATGTCCATCTCATGCAAGGCGCATGGATATATAAACAACAAATACCAACAAAATATATAAGGGACACAAATATATAGATATATATATATATATTCAAAAAAGGAAATTAAAATTAAACTCCAAAATTTGGAAAATATTCCAAAATCTATTTAGTGGACACTGCCTATGTATGTGTATATATATATATAAAATGATATATTCTATTCTATTATGTTATGTTATAATATAATGATATAATACTATATATATATATATATATATATATAAAATATGTATACATATTATCTATACACACACACACACACACATATATACATATATATATATTATATATATAGGCATATTATATATATATATATATATACACACACACACACACATCTAATATATATATATACACACACACACATATATATATAATATTTTATATATATATATATATATATATATATATATAATCTGTCCCTTAATTAAACAAGAAAATTTTTGAATATATGTGTATATATGTATATGTGTGTCCCTTATACAAAATACCTAAATCAAGATTTGCTTTTGGACATATATTTTGCCATATAGACACACCCATATATATATTTAAATATTATAATATAATATAATATAATATAATATAATATAATATATCTCCTTTATTTAAAATAGCAAAATTAAGATTTTTGGGGATTTTGCATGCATATATATATATATGCATGCAAAATCCCCAAAAATCTTAATTTTGCTATTTTAAATAAAGGAGATATATTATATTATATTATATTATATTATATTATATTATATAAAATAGCAAAATGAAGATATAGATTGACAGTTAGAATAATAGATATAAATATTTTTACTCTATCTTTAAATATATAAATATCATCATTATATAAAATACATGGAAATATTTTTAATCTATATTTAACTATAGATAGATAGATAGAATCTATTACTAAATATATATATTATATAACATATATAGCAATATTTTAATCCTACATTTTATATATATATATATATATATATATATATATGTATATATAAAATATATAGAAATATATATATCTATTTAAATCTATATTTTAATATATATATGGGTGTGTCTATATGGCAAAATATATGTCCAAAAGCAAATCTTGATTTAGGTATTTTGTATAAGGGACACACATATACATATATACACATATATTCAAAAATCCAATTTCAATTATATTCCATATTTTGGGGAAAAAATTGCAAATTTTATATAACGGACACTGTGCATCTATGTCTTTGCATGCATATATATATAGATATATGGATATATGACAAGAATCTACGAAGCTAAGCAGGGTCAGCCCGGACGGCGCTTGGATGGGAGACCGCCGAATGATATTTTAGAGGAAGGAACTTGCAAAAAAATTTCACGGAGTTGCACGAAAGGTCTAATATATAACAAATTTTGTTTTCCGGTCAGACGTCCGGCTACCGGCTCTCGGCGTCCCATAATCCCCGGCGCCGGATCGACGTGGCATGCGTGACCTTCGACCTTTACAAAACGAACCCGAGGGACTTCATCGGCTGCTTGAACGTCAAGGCGACCCTTTACGGGACTTATAGTATGTCCTACGACATGCGGTGCTACGGGGCCAAGAGGATCGCCAGGTCAGTCGCCCTTTTGCAAAGGAAAAAAATGCATTTTTGCATGATTTAATACTGTTTCGGAGGCTGATTAAATTAACTGAAATTAATCAAATTTCATAACACTTAATTTTTAAAAATTTTTTTTAAAAATTTAAATTAATTGAATTATATTTATTTAATTTATTTAATTAACAAATATTAAATTAATATTTATCTAACAAATATATATTTAATTTGTTTAATAAATTTATTTATTTAATAAACATTTCTTTAAAAAATAAAATTCATTAAATTGAATTCTAATTAATAAAATAAAATAAAATTTAATTTAATTTACTAAATTAACCATTTTATTACTGAGATTGAATTTAATGTAAATTAACTTAATTAAATAGATTTAATTTAATTTAATAAATAAATTTCGTTAATTCAAATTTAATAAATTTAATAAAAGAATTAAATTAAATTAAATTTTTAATTTATTCAATTAATTAATTAATTGAATTTAATGTAAATTGTTAAATTGATTAAATAAATTTGATTGAATTAATTAAATTTATTCAATTTAATTTAACAAATAAATTTAATTCAATAAATTAAACAAAAATTGAATTAATTTTATTAAATTAATGAATGAATTAATTAAATAGAATTTAAGGTAAATTTAATTAAATTTATTAAATAAATTAAATTTAATTAATTAAATATATTTAATTCAAATTTAATAAATTCAATTGAATTTAATTTAGTGAAGTGTTATTACATTTTATCCTTTAAATAATTAATTTAAATTTAAATACAATTATATTTAATTAAATTTAAACTAAATCAGATCGAATTAAATTAAACATTAAATTGAATATATAAATAAATTTTAATCTAATATCAAATTAAATTTGATGCAATCAATAAAACCAATCAATAAATTAATAATTAATGTAATATACAATTAGCAATTACAATTAATAATATGCAAAAAATAAAAATAAAATTTACGAAGTCGAAATTGCAAATTTTTTTTCAAAAAGGCGGCGGGGTCCCTGCGCAAAACACCTCGGCGTTTGCGCAAAATCCGAAACCGCGACGTCGCGTCCGCTGACCGTCTCTTTTTCCCGCTGACCGCAGGGAAGCCCTCCGCTGGACGCTGTTCACGATGCAGGCCACGGGCCACGTCCTCCTCGGGACGTCCTGCTACGTGCGACAGTTGCTGGACGCCACGGAGGACCCGGAGGACGGCGGCGAGACGCGTTTGCGGCGCCGTCCGACGCAAAAGGCGCTGCGGTGATGGGTTCGGACGATTTCGCTTTTTACCTGGACGCTCGCTCTTCGGATTCGAACCCGGAGCCGCTTTCGACGGTCGCTCGGAGGCTTCACGAGGAAAAGACAGAAAAATTCACTTTATTTTAAATAAAAAGGACGCACCGAGGAGGAGTTCGCCGCACATTGTTTTTCGCACGAGTGTTTCACGTTTTCACGTTTTGTAAATATTACGCGCAATAAAAGGAATAATCACTTTATAAAGCTATATGGCCCTTAGTAGCCCCTTCCGACTCTAGTGTTCTCTGTATTCCTGCATGTCATTCTCTGTATTCCTGCATGGCAGAAGAGGATTGGACTATATGGCCCTTAGGAGCCCCTTCCGACTCTAGTGTTCTCTGTATTCCTGCATGTCATTCTCTGTATTCCTGCATGGCAGAAGAGGGTTGGACTATAGGGCCCTTAGGAGCCCCTTCCGACTCTAGTGTTCTCTGTATTCCTGCATGTCATTCTCTGTATTCCTGCATGGCAGAAGAGGGCTGGACTCTAGGGCCCTTAGTAGCCCCTTCCGACTCTAGTGTTCTCTGTATTCCTGCATGTCATTCTATGTATTCCTGCATGGCAGAAGAGGGCTGGACTCTAGGGCCCTTAGTAGCCCCTTCTGACTCTAGTGTTCTATGTATTCCTGCATGTCATTCTCTGTATTCCTGCATGGCAGAAGAGGGCTGGACTCTAGGGCCCTTAGTAGCCCCTTCCGACTCTAGTGTTCTATGTATTCCTGCATGTCATTCTCTGTATTCCTGCATGGCAGAAGAGGGTTGGACTATAGGGCCCTTAGGAGCCCCTTCCGACTCTAGTGTTCTCTGTATTCCTGCATGTCATTCTCTGTATTCCTGCATGGCAGAAGAGGATTGGACTATATGGCCCTTAGGAGCCCCTTCCGACTCTAGTGTTCTCTGTATTCCTGCATGTCATTCTCTGTATTCCTGCATGGCAGAAGAGGGTTGGACTATAGGGCCCTTAGGAGCCCCTTCCGACTCTAGTGTTCTCTGTATTCCTGCATGTCATTCTCTGTATTCCTGCATGGCAGAAGAGGATTGGACTATATGGCCCTTAGGAGCCCCTTCCGACTCTAGTGTTCTCTGTATTCCTGCATGTCATTCTCTGTATTCCTGCATGGCAGAAGAGGGTTGGACTATAGGGCCCTTAGGAGCCCCTTCCGACTCTAGTGTTCTATGTATTCCTGCATGTCATTCTCTGTATTCCTGCATGGCAGAAGAGGATTGGACTATATGGCCCTTAGGAGCCCCTTCCGACTCTAGTGTTCTCTGTATTCCTGCATGTCATTCTCTGTATTCCTGCATGGCAGAAGAGGGTTGGACTCTAGGGCCCTTAGTAGCCCCTTCCGACTCTAGCGTTCTCTGTATTCCTGCATGTCATTCTCTGTATTCCTGCATGGCAGAAGAGGTTGGACTATAGGACCCTTAGTAGCCCCTTCCGACTCTAGTGTTCTATGTATTCCTGCATGTCATTCTATGTATTCCTGCATGGCAGAAGAGGGCTGGACTATAGGACCCTTAGTAGCCCCTTCTGACTCTAGTGTTCTATGTATTCCTGCATGTCATTCTATGTATTCCTGCATGGCAGAAGAGGGCTGGACTATAGGACCCTTAGTAGCCCCTTCCGACTCTAGTGTTCTATGTATTCCTGCATGTCATTCTCTGTATTCCTGCATGCCGAACGCACAACGCTTTTTCATGACTATCCGGGGACCGTATTATCCTTGTTTTTGAGAAGGAAAACAAGATTACGTAAGTATTTGGGAGAAAGACACGAAGATTTTGGGAAACGAGAGAGAAATATAACGAACCCGAAAATAACGAAAGGGACGCGGGGGGCGACGGAGAAACTCGCGGCGCGTCTGCGTAATTAGGGCCGCCATATTCCCTTGGAGATGCGTCAAAAATTATTACAATTAAGGGCATTAATGAAGTTGATATATAAAAATAAATAATCAATATATTATAATAAATAGTTAACGTAATAATAAATTATTAGTATTTATTAATAAATAATAATTTTATTACTATTCATTAATAAATAATAAAAATAACAATTTTATCAATAAGCATTGTATTATTTATTAATAAATTTATTAATAATGACTTATTATATATATATATATATATATATAAATATATATATCATATCATATTATTTAATATATTTTATGTAATATATTTTTATTACATTATATTGTAGTATATATATAATATACAATTTAATATATACTACAATATAATATACTATACCACAATATAATATAATATACTACAATATAATATAATATATATAAATATATATATTATATAAATATATAATATTATATATATATATATATATATATATATATATATTGTAGTAAATATTATATTGTATATATAATATAATATATATAAAATTATAATACATAAAATATAATTATTATATATTACATAAATATAATGCAATATTAAAACATTATATTGTATAAATATGATTTATAAAATTTTAGTATAAATATAAATGTAATATAAAATTATATAAATATAAATTAATTTAATTATAAATAATTATCAATATAATTATATTAATATAATAAATATGAAAATAATTATAAATATAAATATATGAAAATTATATATATATAAACGCATATATATAATTGATCGAAATACGAAAAAAAGGAAAATATTACATTTTGCAAGAGACGCCTGGCTTAGTATTGCAATTAATATACTTCCCTTTTTAACGATAAAAATACGAAAAAATCGGAAAAAAGGAATCCCAAATTACGTATTTTTGGCGATGGCTGGCCGCGAGCGCTGCGCGTTTTCGTTAAACCTCGAATTTCTAAACGAAGAAAACTTTCAAACCCTCATTAAGGCACCGGAGAATACATTTTATTTTATTTTATTTCAATATATAAAAACGAAGCCGGAGAGAGAATCGCGCGTCTTTTACGGGAAAAAAACGGGTTTTTTGCGCCGTGGCGCACACAAAATGGCTTCCTCCCGAGCCGCGAAATATTTGCGGCGTTTCTCCGACGGCCGGAAAGGAAGAGTGACTGCACTGACCGGTGGTCATCTCGCCCGAAAGCGGGGAGAGTGACCGTTCGCGAAAAATGGGTCCGCGACGAAACGGTGGCGAAAATCCGTAAAAATATATATTGATATATATATTTATATATATATATATATATATTTATATATATATATATATTGACGCCAAACGGTCAAATTATAAAAGTTATCCGAAAAATGGTACAAAAGCGCAATTTCGAAAAATACGTTTGCGCCGGACGCCGCCGCTTTTCCGGACGCGACGCCGGACGATGGTCGGGAGCGAGGCGGTCATTTGTCTGGTTCAGAGTTCCTCGAAAAAGGCCACTCGGGATTTGGTGCTTTGCAAGGTCAGCTGCGGAAAGAGAGAGAAAATGGAGGAAATTAATTAGAAAATAATAATAATAATTAATAATAATTGGGATCCTAAGGTCACCCGACCCGAAAGAGGAGTGACCACACTGACCATTGGACTCTGGACCCAAAGGAAGAGTGACCAAAATCCCGAAATTTAGGGACTTTTGGCTATCCGGTCCGTTCCGACATGCAGGAATGTATTCTGACATGCAGGAATACATAGAACGCTAGCCCCATCGGCCAGAGATGACCGCAAAGCCGGTCCGCGGGAGGAAAGCCCTCCCCAGGGAAGGCCTGTCACTCATCGTGACGGACGGCGAGAGAGCGAGGGGACGCCTGGGAAGCCTTGTAGCGGCGCAAAGCGTGACGGCGCTTGACGGAGCGTCAAAACTGTTCGGGGTTGATGGCCAAAGTATCCCCAAGTGTCCGGAACGGACAGGAATCCTACAGTCGGAAGGGAGGACTAAGGGCCCTATAGTCCAGCCCTCTTCTGCCATGCAGGAATACATAGAATAACATGCAGGAATACATAGAACACTAGAGTCGGAAGGGGCTACTAAGGGCCCTATAGTCCAGCCCTCTTCTGCCATGCAGGAATACAGAGAATGACATGCAGGAATACATAGAACACTAGAGTCGGAAGGGGCTACTGAGGGCCCTATAGTCCAGCCCTCTTCTGCCATGCAGGAATACAGAGAATGACATGCAGGAATACAGAGAACACTAGAGTTGGAAGGGGCTACTAAGAGCCCTATGTTCTATGTATTCCTGCATGTCTTCTAGCGTTCTATGTATTCCTGCATGGCAGAAGAGGGTTGGACTCTAGGGCCCTTAGTAGCCCCTTCCGACTCTAGTGTTCTATGTATTCCTGCATGTCTTTCTCTGTATTCCTGCATGGCAGAAGAGGGTTGGACTTGAGTTTTGTGTTGCCGAGAGGGCTCCGTGTCGTTGTCCGAAGCGTGAGGCTCATGCCCCTTCCGACTCTAGTGTTCTCTGTATTCCTGCATGTCATTCTATGTATTCCTGCACGGCAGAAGAGGGCTGGACTATAGGGCCCTTAGTAGTCCCTTCCGGCCATAGAGTTGCTCTGGAGGACCTAGAGGTGCCTAGAGAGGACAGTTCTCCAATTCGATTCTATAGTCACTTTCTGACCATAGAGTTGCTCTGGAGGACCTACAAATGCCTAGAGTGGACAGTTCTGAAATGCGATTCTATGGCCACCGTGTTACCATAGAGTTGTGCTGGAGGATCTACAGATGCCTAGAGATAACTGTTCTCCAATGCTACTCTATAGTCACTTTTTTACCATAGAGTTGTGCTGGAGGACCTACAAATTCCTAGAGAAGACAGTTCTCCAATGCGATTCTATAGCCACTTTCTTACCATAGAGTTGCACTGGAGGACCTACAAATTCCTAGAGCGGACAGTTCTCCAGCGTGATCCTACGTCCACTGTCCAACCATAGAGTTGCTCCGGAGGACCTACAGATGCCTAGAAAGAACAGATCTTCATAATTCTACGGTAACTTTCTAACCATAGAGTTGCACTGGAGGACCTACAAACTCCTAGAGAGGACAGTCCCCCAACGTTATTCTACGTCCACCGTCCGACCATAGAGTCGCGCCGGAGGACCCACAGGTGCCTAGAGAGGACCCTCCTCTATGGCAGCCTCCTGGGGCAGGCCCTTTTCGGGGCAGGCCCTTTTTGGGGCTGACCTTCTTGATGGTGTTGTGCTTGGTGCCCCCGCCGCGGTCGCTTCCGTCTGCGTGGAGGATGTCGATGGCGGTCTCCCGCTCCTTCAGCTTCAGGGCCTCGATCTCCGTCTTGAGCTCGTTCAGCTGCTCCTGGAGGTTCTTGCTCTTCTCCATGTACTCCACCCTCAGAGACAGAGAGAGAGAGAGAGGAAATTCGTTAAATATTGACCATAGAGTTGCCCCGGAGGACCTACAAAGGTCCTCTCTAGGAATAATCTCTAGGCCTTTCAATGTAACCTTTAGTTAAGGTTGACCATAGAGTTTCACTGGAGGAGCTACAAAGGCCTAGCAGAGTGTCCTCTCTAGGAATAATCTCTCAGTGTTACCTTTAGTTAAAGTTGACCATAGAGTTGCTCTGAGGGAGCTATAAAGGCCTAGTGGAGTGTCCTCTCTAGGAATAATCTCTAGGCCTTTCAATGTAAACATTACTTAAATTGACCATAGAGTTGCTCTGAGGGAGCTATAAAGGCCTAGCAAAGTGTCCTCTCTAGGAATAATCTTTCAGTGCAAGCTTTAGTTCATGTTGATCATAGAGTTGTGTCAGAGGAGCTACAAAGGCCTAGTGGAGTGTCCTCTCTAGGAATAATCTTTCAGTGTAACTTTTAGTTAAGGATGACCATAGAGTTGCCCTGGAGGACCTACAAAGGTCCTCTCTAGGAATAATCTCTAGGCCTTTCAGTGCAACCTTTAGTTAAATTGACTATAGAGTTTAATAGGAGGAGCTACAGAGGCCTAGTCAAGTGTCCTCTCTAGGAATAATCTCTAGGCCTTTCAGTGTAACCTTTAGTTAAGGTTGACCATAGAGTTCCATTGGAGAAGCTACAGAGGCCTAGCAGAGTGTCCTCTCTAGGAATAATCTCTAGGCCTTTCAGTGTAACCTTTAGTTAAAGTTGACCATAGAGTTGCACTGGAGGAGCTACAAAGGCCTAGCAGAGTGTCCTCTCTAGGAATAATCTCTAGGCCTTGGCCTAGTGGAGTGTCCTCTCTAGGAATAATCTTTCAGTGCAAGCTTTAGTTAAGGTTGACCATAGAGTTGCCCTGGAGGAGTCACAAAGGCCTAGTATAGTGTCCTCTCTAGGAATAATCTCTAGGCCTTTCAGTGCAACCTTTAGTTACTTGACCATAGAGTTGCACTGGGGGAGCTACAAAGGCCTAGCGGAGTGTCCTCTCTAGGAATAATCTCTTAGTGTAACCTTTAGTTAACTTGACCATAGAGTTTCATTGGAGGAGCCACAAAGGCCTAGTGGAGTGTCCTCTCTAGGAATAATCTTTCAGTGCAACCATTAATTGAATTGACCATAGAGTTGAACCAGAGGAGCCACAGAGGCCTAGCAGAGAGTCCTCTCTAGGAACCTGGGACTTGCGTGAAGATCGGAGGACGTACTTCTCCTTCTCGATCTCCATGGAGAGCCGCTTCATGTCGGTGTCCTTGAAGTCGAAGGAGAGGCTTTCGCCGACGAGGCTGTTGTAGGACGCCATTTCAGCCGGAACCGCGACGGCGGCGGAGGCGGCGGCGCTCGAATTCATGGCCTGCCGAAGGCAAAGACGGAGATGAATCGGAAAGGTTTGCCACCATTTTGTAATTCCGATCCTTAGGTCCTCTCTAGGAATCTCCAGGTCCTCCGTCGCGACTTTTGCGAGTTGCGTCGGAGGACCCCAGAGATTCCTAGAGAAAACGCTGCTCCAATAAGGATTAAAGGAATATTAAAAGAAGGAAAGAAAGAACGGAGGGAGAAAAAAGGAAGAGGAAAAAACTAGGGAGGAAGGAGGGAATGGAAGGAGGAAAAGAAAGAAAGGAGGGAGGAAGGAGGGAAGAGAAGAATGAATGAATGAAAGAAGGAAGAGAGGACGGAAGGAAGGGAAAAAGAAGCAAGGAAAGAGGGAGGAAAGAAGGAAGGAAAGAAAGAAGGAAGAAACAAAGAAATACAGAATGGAGGGAGGAAGGAAAGGAGGAAGGAAGGGAAGGAGGAAAAGAAAGAAAGGAGGAAGGAAGGAAGAAGAAAGAAGAAACGAAAGAAGGAAGGGAGGAAGGAAGTGAACAACAATGAAGGAAGGAAGGAAGGGAAAAAGAAGCAAGGAAGGAAGGAGGAAAGAAAGGAGAAAGGAAGGAAGGAAGGAAGGAAGGAAGGAAAGAAAGGAAGGAAAGAGAGAAGGGAAGAAAGAACAAAAGAAAGTAGGAAGGGAGGAAGGAAGGAAGGAAGGAAGGGAAAAACAATTAAGGAAGGAAAGAATGAAGGAAGAAAGGAAGGAAAGGAGGAAGGAAGGAAGGAAAGAAGGGAGGAAAGAAGGGAGGGAGGAATGAAAGAAAGGAAGAAAACAAAAGAAAGAAGGGAGGGAGGAAGGAAGGAGGGAAAAGAGGAAGGAAGGCGGGAGGAAAGAAAGAAAGAGAAGGAAGGGAGGAAAGTAACAAAGAAAGAAAAGGAAGGGAGGAAGAAAGGAAAAAAATAAGCTAGAAAGGAATGGAAGAAGGAAGGAAGGAAGGAAGGAAGGGAAGGAAGGAAAGAAGGAAAGAAGGATATAAGGAAGGACAGAAGGAAGGAAGGAAGGGAAGAAGGAAAGAAAGAAAGAAAGAAAGGAAGGAAGGAAGAAAAGGGAGGAAAGAAGGAATATAGGAAGGAAGGAAAGAAGGAAGGAAGGAAGGAGAAAAATAAGCTAGAAAGGAAGGGAAGAATGAAGGAAGGAGAGATGTGAAGAAACAAAGAAAGAAAAGGAAGAAATGAATATAAGGAGGAAGGAAGGAAAGAAAGAAAAGGAAGGAAGGGAAGAAGGAAGGAAGGAAAGAAGGAAGGAAGAAAGGAAGGAAAGAAAGAAGGAAGGAACGAATGAAAGAAAGAAGGAAGGAAGGAAGGAAGGAAGGAGAGACGGGAAGAAATAGAGAAAGCAAAGGAAGAGAGGAATACAAGGAGGAAGGAAAGAAAGAAGGAAGGAAGGAATGGAAGGAAGGAAGGAAAGAGACTTCCTTCCTTCCTTCCTTCCTTCCTCCCATTCGTTCCTTCCTTCTTTCTTTCCTTCCTCCTTATGGAAGTCTCTTCCTTACGGTGTAGGAGGCCTTGCTGTTGATTTCCAGAAGCTTCTGCTTGGCCCTCCGCTCGGAGTCCCTCGCTTCCTGCAGGTCCTGCTTGAGCTGCTCGGCCTCCTTGGCCCTGAGTGCGAGAGGCGACCCGGAAAGAAAGAAAGAGAGAAAGGAAGAAAGAGGAGTCAAAGGCCCCTCGGAGCCCTCCCCCGTCCCCCGAAACGTCCATCCGGGGCGGTCAGCTGACCTCCGCTCGGACTCTTCGGCCATCTTGAGGGCCAGCATCTCGGCTTCCAGAACCTTCTGCTCCATGAGGCGCTTCTCCTCCTCCGTCCGGATGGCCCCGGCCTTCACCCGCTGCATCTCCTGCTCCGCCTCGGCCGCTTTCTGCGCCAGGAGCTTCGCCTCCTCCTCCGTGATCTGCGCCTTTTCCGCCAAGAGGTCCGCCGTCTCCTCCGAACGCATCTGCGCAAACATGGACGCCGCGTTTCGTGAAGGACGGGGGCCATAGAGTCGGGCTGGAGGACCCACAGAGGTCCAGTGTCCTCTCTAGGAACCTCTAAGGCTCCCCTTTATTACCATAGAGTTGGGCTGGAGGACCTACAGAGGCCTAGTGTCCTCTCTAGGAACCTCTAAGGATCCCCTTTATTACCATAGAGTTGGGCTGGAGGACCCACAGAGGCCCAGTGTCCTCTCTAGGAACCTCTAAGGATCCCCTTTATTACCATAGAGTTGGGTTGGAGGACCTACAGAGCCCCAGTGTCCTCTCTAGGAACCTCTAAGTCTCCCCTTTATTACCATAGAGTTGGGTTGGAGGACCTACAGAGGCCCAGTGTCCTCTCTAGGAACCTCTAAGTCTCACCTTTAGTTAAGGATGACCATAGAGTTGGGCTGGAGGACCCACGGAGGCCCAGTGTCCTCTCTAGGAACCTCTAAGTCTCCCCTTTATTACCATAGAGTTGGGCTGGAGGACCTACGGAGGCCCAGTGTCCTCTCTAGGAACCTCTAAGGCTCCCCTTTATTACCATAGAGTTGGGCTGGAGGACCTACAGAGGCCTAGTGTCCTCTCTAGGAACCTCTAAGGATCCCCTTTATTACCATAGAGTTGGGCTGGAGGACCTACAGAGCCCCAGTGTCCTCTCTAGGAACCTCTAAGGATCCCCTTTATTACCATAGAGTTGGGTTGGAGGACCTACAGAGGCCCAGTGTCCTCTCTAGGAACCTCTAAGTCTCACCTTTAGTTAAGGATGACCATAGAGTTGGGCTGGAGGACCCACGGAGGCCCAGTGTCCTCTCTAGGAACCTCTAAGTCTCCCCTTTATTACCATAGAGTTGGGCTGGAGGACCCACGGAGGCCCAGTGTCCTCTCTAGGAACCTCTAAGGATCCCCTTTATTACCATAGAGTTGGGCTGGAGGACCCACGGAGGCCCAGTGTCCTCTCTAGGAACCTCTAAGTCTCCCCTTTATTACCATAGAGTTGGGTTGGAGGACCCACGGAGGCCCAGTGTCCTCTCTAGGAACCTCTAAGGATCCCCTTTATTACCATAGAGTTGGGCTGGAGGACCCACGGAGGCCCAGTGTCCTCTCTAGGAACCTCTAAGTCTCCCCTTTATTACCATAGAGTTGGGCTGGAGGACCCACGGAGGCCCAGTGTCCTCTCTAGGAACCTCTAAGTCTCCCCTTTATTACCATAGAGTTGGGCTGGAGGACCCACGGAGGCCCAGTGTCCTCTCTAGGAACCTCTAAGGCTCCCCTTTATTACCATAGAGTTGGGCTGGAGGACCCACAGAGGCCCAGTGTCCTCTCTAGGAACCTCTAAGGATCCCCTTTATTACCATAGAGTTGGGCTGGAGGACCTACAGAGCCCCAGTGTCCTCTCTAGGAACCTCTAAGGATCCCCTTTATTACCATAGAGTTGGGTTGGAGGACCTACAGAGGCCCAGTGTCCTCTCTAGGAACCTCTAAGTCTCACCTTTAGTTAAGGATGACCATAGAGTTGGGCTGGAGGACCCACGGAGGCCCAGTGTCCTCTCTAGGAACCTCTAAGTCTCCCCTTTATTACCATAGAGTTGGGCTGGAGGACCCACGGAGGCCCAGTGTCCTCTCTAGGAACCTCTAAGGATCCCCTTTATTACCATAGAGTTGGGCTGGAGGACCCACGGAGGCCCAGTGTCCTCTCTAGGAACCTCTAAGTCTCCCCTTTATTACCATAGAGTTGGGTTGGAGGACCCACGGAGGCCCAGTGTCCTCTCTAGGAACCTCTAAGGATCCCCTTTATTACCATAGAGTTGGGCTGGAGGACCCACGGAGGCCCAGTGTCCTCTCTAGGAACCTCTAAGTCTCCCCTTTATTACCATAGAGTTGGGTTGGAGGACCTACAGAGGCCCAGTGTCCTCTCTAGGAACCTCTAAGGATCCCCTTTATTACCATAGAGTTGGGCTGGAGGACCCACGGAGGCCCAGTGTCCTCTCTAGGAACCTCTAAGTCTCCCCTTTATTACCATAGAGTTGGGCTGGAGGACCCACGGAGGCCCAGTGTCCTCTCTAGGAACCTCTAAGGATCCCCTTTATTACCATAGAGTTGGGCTGGAGGACCCACGGAGGCCCAGTGTCCTCTCTAGGAACCTCTAAGGATCCCCTTTATTACCATAGAGTTGGGCTGGAGGACCCACGGAGGCCCAGTGTCCTCTCTAGGAACCTCTAAGTCTCCCCTTTATTACCATAGAGTTGGGTTGGAGGACCTACAGAGGCCCAGTGTCCTCTCTAGGAACCTCTAAGTCTCACCTTTAGTTAAGGATGACCATAGAGTTGGGCTGGAGGACCTACAGAGGCCTAGCAGAGTGTCCTCTCTAGGAATAATCTCTCAGTATAACCTTTAGTTAAAGTTGACCATAGAGTTGGGCTGGAGGACCTAGGTGTGAGTGACCGCGAGGGTGGTCCGTCCAGCCGGCCAGAGCGGTGGCCGGAGTGACCTTACCAGGGCTTCGTTGGCCATCGTGGCCTCTTCCTTGAGCTGCAAAAGCCTCCGCTCCAACTCGTCCCGCGTCCGCTCCGCCTCTTCGCGCATCTGCTTCTCCCGCGCCAAGCGCTGGCGCTCCATCTGCGCAAAAGGAGGGGGGAAAGCGCATTGAAACCATCACACCGTAATATATATATATATATATATATATATACACACATATATATATATATATACATATATATATATATGTTCTATATAAATATATATATATTTAATTATGTTTATATATATATATATATATATATATAGTTACAATAATGAAAAGCAATATTTTATTAACCACTATATATACATACATATATATATTATAATTTATAATATATATCACATTGATATATAAATATAAATATATCTTATAATATATATCTTATAATATATAAACATTATAATATATAACAATATATAATATTATATTTGTTTATTATTTAATTTATTAAGCAGTATATGTAAAATAGATATATTATATATACAATGTATTATATATATATATATATATACAGTTATTATAATGAAAAGCAATATTTTATTAACCAGTACATATATATATATATATATATATATACACACAATAAAATATATCATATTCATATATATATTATAATGTGTATCTTATAATATATTATAATATATAAACAGTATAATATATAGCAATATGTAAAATTATATTTATTTTTTAATTTATTAAGCTGTATATATAAAATAAATATATATAATGTATATAATATAAACATATATATATATATAAAAATTTAAAAACAATATTTTATAAACCTACTTTATATATCTATATATTTATAAATATTCATATATTTAAATTTTATATATCTATATATATATATATCAATATATACAAATAATATATAATATATATAATAATAATAATAATAATATTTATGTATACCCCGCTTTCTAGCCTTATTTTATATTTATTTATATTTACATAAATTTATAACATTAATAATAAACAAAATTTTATCAACCTATACATATAACATAAATATATTATATAGATAATGTGTATATATAATAAACACTATATATACATATAGTTAAAAAACAATATTTTATAAACCTACTATATGTACATTTATTTATATATATATTTATATATTTAAATTTTATATTTACTCTTTATTTATTCTTTATTTATTTATGGTATTTATTTATTATTTTAATTTTTTCCTGACCTGTTTCCGGGCCTTTTCTTCCCTGGCCTGGGCTTTCATTTGCTGGACTTCCAAAGAGTCCGCTTTCCTCCTCCGCATGAAAAGGTCGTGGTTCCCGATGCAAAGCTGCAGGATCTAAATTAAAAATTAATTGCTCTAATTAAGTGCCATCATCATCATCATCATCACTATTGTTATTCTGTAATTATTACGCTGGCATCCCCTTGCAAGCTTTAGATGCACATCTTTTCGAATGATACCTTGCAAAAGGAAAAATTTTCCTGAAATAAAATAATAACTGGGACTGGGACTTATAATATAATATAATATAATATAAAAATAAAACATGGAAAATATAAATATTAAAATATATATATAAATTACTAAATATCATATATATAAAATTATGCTTTATAAAATATAAATATAAAATTATGCTTTATTTTTTTAATTTCTGTATATATATATATATATATATTTATATATATATATAAAATAAAAGCATAATAAATAACAATATATATTAAATAAATATATTTTAAAATATTATATATATATACATGTGTATATATATATATATATATATGTTACATTGAAAACTAAAATAAAGCATAATAAAGATATATATTAAATTATATATATAATGTATATAAAAATATAAAATGGTAATATAAAAATATATAAATATTAATAAAATAAAAATAAAAAGTAAAACTAAAAAACAAATATATATATACTATATAAAATAATATATATAATAAATATAAATATATGTTAATATATATATATATATACACACATAAAAAATATAATTATATATATAAAACTTTATATATATGTATATATATATAGAAGGTATTCTTTCATTTTTTTATTTTTTATATGTTTATATATTAGCATATTATATATATATATTTAAAAATAAAATTAAATCTAATAAAAATAAAAATATAATATGTGAATATATATACACACATATATACAATATATATATATATATATATAATAGTTTGATTTATATGTATATATATATATATATTATATATAAACAATTATACAAATAAAATAATTTAAATATATAAAATTAGAAATAAAATAAAACATAATAAAAATAAAAATATTATACATATATGTGTGTCTATATATATATATATATATATAATATATTTTATATATATATATATATATATATTTGTATATAAATAATTATATAAATAAAGTTATTAAATATATAAAATTAAAAATATAATAAAAATAAAAATATAATGTATATATATGTATACATACACACACACACACACACATATATATATATATATACACACACATATAAAATACAAAACATATAAAACATACCAGTTTATTCACCCGAAGCTTGGAGGAGTTGAACTTGAAGACGTCGATCTTCTTATCCAAAGGCTTTATCGTGAACTGGATAACCATAATAATAATAATATTAATACTGTCAATTAAAAAAAGCCGTAAACTGACCATAGAGTTGGACGGAGGGCCAGAGCGTCCTCACCTCCTTGTCGCTGTAGGAGACGTTTCGGATCTCGTTCCAGGGGAAGGAAATCTTGGGGGTCAGCTTGTTTTCGGGGTCGTAGATGTGGAGCCCCAAGGCGTCCACCCCCAAAAGGAGCTCCGTCCCTTTCTTGTTCTGCCGGGGGGAAGGAAAAGAGGGATTGAACGGCCTTCGCGGCCTCTCTAGGAACCTCCAGGTCCTCCAGAGCAACTCTATGGTCGACATCTGCTGGACGCTGACCATAGAGTTTCATTGGAGGACCTATCTACAGAAGTGTCCTCTCTAGGAATCTCTAGGTCCTCCAGCTAAACTCTATGATCAATATTATCTGGACACTGACCATAAAGTTGCATTGGAGGACCTACAGAGAAGTGTCCTCTCTAGGAATCTCTAGGTCCTCCAGCTCAACTCTATGGTCAACATCTGCAGGACGTTGACCATAGAGTTTCATTGGAGGACCTACAAATGCTTAGAGAAGTGTCCTCTCTAGGAATAATCTCTAGCTCTTTCAGTGTAACCTTTACTTAAAGTGGACCATAGAGTTGCATTGGAGGACCTACACAGAACCGTCCTCTCTAGGAACCTCTGGGTCCTCCAGCGCATCTCTATGGTCAATATCTGCTAGACGCTGACCATAGAGTTGCATTGGAGGACTTACAGAGAAGCGTCCTCTCTAGGAACCTCTAGGTCCTCCAGCGCAACTCTATGGTCAATGTCTGACAGACGTCTCTACGGTCGAACCGCGCCGGCGGAGATTCCTAGAGCGGCCGCGCCGGAACTCACCCGAATCGCGAAGTAGTTGACGCCGTACATCTCGAGGTCTTGCGCGATCTTGAGGTACTCCATCTCCGCTTCGTCCCTGGACGGAAAAAAATACGAAGACGCCGTTTTTTACGTATTCGCCGCGTCTAACCGCCGCGAAATGGCGTCCGTCGCGGTCCTCACCTGGCGCGTCCCCGGTGCTGTCCGTACCACGCCGTGATGCGTTCCTCCCACATTTCGGGCGTCATCTGGTACAGGTTGATCACCTGGAAGGAGGGACGGGCGGCCATTTTATTTACGTAAGTCGTAAATTTCGCGAGCGCGCGGGAAAAAAACCGGCGCAGTCCTTACCCTTTTCGGGAGGAGCTCCTCTTGTGCCAGGAAGCCGCGTTTGTGGACGGCCGGGTCGTAGTCGCCGTACTGCGACGAAAAAGCGGTTTCGTTTTTTTACGCGAATCAAAATGGCGGCACCCCTCCCTCGTTTTACGTAAATGGTACAAAAAGGGAAATGTGGTTTACGGATGGAATTAATCGTGGCCACGGCGACGTCCCCGATGACCGCGAAGGAGCAGCGGTCAGCGGAGGCGCGTCCGTACCTTGGCTTGGACGGCGTACGAGGCGAGGAGGACGGAGGCCTCCGGAGGACAATAGATCTTCTCGTCCAGGATCTGCTTCTTGACCTGGAAGGATAAAGGGAGGTTCTGCTGTGCGGGAATACGAAGGATCTGCCATGCAGGAATACATAGAATGACATGCAGGAATACATAGAACACTAGAGTCGGAAGGGGCTACTGAGGGTCCTATAGTCCAGCCCTCTTCTGCCATGCAGGAATACATAGAATGACATGCAGGAATACATAGAACACTAGAGTCGGAAGGGGCTACTGAGGGTCCTATAGTCCAGCCCTCTTCTGCCATGCAGGAATACATAGAATGACATGCAGGAATACATAGAACACTAGAGTCGGAAGGGGCTACTGAGGGTCCTATAGTCCAGCCCTCTTCTGCCATGCAGGAATACATAGAATGACATGCAGGAATACATAGAACACTAGAGTCGGAAGGGGCTACTGAGGGTCCTATAGTCCAGCCCTCTTCTGCCATGCAGGAATACATAGAATGACATGCAGGAATACATAGAACACTAGAGTCGGAAGGGGCTACTGAGGGTCCTATAGTCCAGCCCTCTTCTGCCATGCAGGAATACATAGAATGACATGCAGGAATACATAGAACACTAGAGTCGGAAGGGGCTACTGAGGGTCCTATAGTCCAGCCCTCTTCTGCCATGCAGGAATACAGAGAATAACATGCAGGAATACAGAGAACACTAGAGTCGGAAGGGACCACTAAGGGCCCTATAGTCCGACCCTCTTCTGCCATGCAGGAATACAGAGAACGACATGCAGGAATACAGAGAACACGTACCTGCAGGAAGAACAAGTGTTGGGTGATTTCTTGGACCAGCTCCTCTTCTGCGTTTTCCGGGTAAAACTTGGCCAGGAAGTGGAAAGTGACCGGCTCCTCCTTCGGGACGTCGTGGTCAAGGACCTGCAGGACGCCAGATAGCCATTTGACCGCTCCGGATACATATTTAGTCCCGCCTTCCCCAATTTTATGCAGACCAGGGGAGGCTCCCATCCGGGCACCGTCCAGGGTCCCACCCGCTTAGCCTGAGAAGACGCACCCGGAGGGCCTCACCTTCTTGTCCATCTTGAGCCAGGCCATCGTGTCCTTGATCATGTACTGGAGGCCGAAGAACCACGTCTCCCGGAGACCCAGCGTCCGGCAAACGAGGTCAAAGAGGTCCTTCCCTTTCCATTTGACCTAAAGGAGAGAAATGACCGTCAGGACGGACTCTGTGGCCCTTAGTGGCCCCTTCCGACTCTAGTGTTCTATGCATTCCTGCATGTCATTCTATGTATTCCTGCATGGCAGAAGAGGGCTGGACTCTAGGGCCCTTAGTAGCCCCTTCCGACTCTAGTGTTCTCTGTATTCCTGCATGTCATTCTATGTATTCCTGCATGGCAGAAGAGGATTGGACTATAGGGCCCTTAGTAGCCCCTTCGGACTCTAGTGTTCTCTGTATTCCTGCATGTCATTCTCTGTATTCCTGCATGGCAGAAGAGGGCTGGACTCTAGGGCCCTTAGTAGCCCCTTCCGACTCTAGTGTTCTCTGTATTCCTGCATGTCATTCTATGTATTCCTGCATGGCAGAAGAGGGCTGGACTCTAGGGCCCTTAGTAGCCCCTTCTGACTCTAGTGTTCTATGTATTCCTGCATGTCATTCTCTGTATTCCTGCATGGCAGAAGAGGGCTGGACTCTAGGGCCCTTAGTAGCCCCTTCCGACTCTAGTGTTCTCTGTATTCCTGCATGTCATTCTATGTATTCCTGCATGGCAGAAGAGGGCTGGACTCTAGGGCCCTTAGTAGCCCCTTCCGACTCTAGTGTTCTCTGTATTCCTGCATGTCATTCTATGTATTCCTGCATGGCAGAAGAGGGCTGGACTCTAGGGCCCTTAGTAGCCCCTTCTGACTCTAGTGTTCTATGTATTCCTGCATGTCATTCTCTGTATTCCTGCATGGCAGAAGAGGGCTGGACTCTAGGGCCCTTAGTAGCCCCTTCTGACTCTAGTGTTCTCTGTATTCCTGCATGTCATTCTATGTATTCCTGCATGGCAGAAGAGGGCTGGACTCTAGGGCCCTTAGTAGCCCCTTCTGACTCTAGTGTTCTATGTATTCCTGCATGTCATTCTCTGTATTCCTGCATGGCAGAAGAGGGCTGGACTCTAGGGCCCTTAGTAGCCCCTTCCGACTCTAGTGTTCTCTGTATTCCTGCATGTCATTCTATGTATTCCTGCATGGCAAAAGAGGGCTGGACTCTAGGGCCCTTAGTAGCCCCTTCTGACTCTAGTGTTCTATGTATTCCTGCATGTCATTCTCTGTATTCCTGCATGGCAGAAGAGGGCTGGACTCTAGGGCCCTTAGTAGCCCCTTCCGACTCTAGTGTTCTCTGTATTCCTGCATGTCATTCTATGTATTCCTGCATGGCAGAAGAGGGCTGGACTCTAGGGCCCTTAGTAGCCCCTTCCGACTCTAGTGTTCTCTGTATTCCTGCATGTCATTCTATGTATTCCTGCATGGCAGAAGAGGGCTGGACTCTAGGGCCCTTAGTAGCCCCTTCTGACTCTAGTGTTCTATGTATTCCTGCATGTCATTCTCTGTATTCCTGCATGGCAGAAGAGGGCTGGACTCTAGGGCCCTTAGTAGCCCCTTCTGACTCTAGTGTTCTCTGTATTCCTGCATGTCATTCTATGTATTCCTGCATGTCATTCTCTGTATTCCTGCATGGCAGAAGAGGGCTGGACTATAGGGCCCTTAGTAGCCCCTTCCGACTCTAGTGTTCTCTGTATTCCTGCATGTCATTCTATGTATTCCTGCATGGCAGAAGAGGGCTGGACTCTAGGGCCCTTAGTAGCCCCTTCCGACTCTAGTGTTCTATGTATTCCTGCATGTCGTTCTATGTATTCCTGCATGGCAGAAGAGGGCTGGACTATAGGGCCCTTAGTAGCCCCTTCCGACTCTAGTGTTCTCTGTATTCCTGCATGTCATTCTCTGTATTCCTGCATGGCAGAAGAGGGCTGGACTATAGGGCCCTTAGTAGCCCCTTCCGACTCTAGTGTTCTATGTATTCCTGCATGTCATTCTATGTATTCCTGCATGGCAGAAGAGGGCTGGACTCTAGGGCCCTTAGTAGCCCCTTCCGACTCTAGTGTTCTATGTATTCCTGCATGTTATTCTATGTATTCCTGCATGGCAGAAGAGGATTGGACTCTAGGGCCCTTAGGAGCCACTTCCGACTCTAGTGTTCTATGTATTCCTGCATGTCATTCTATGTATTCCTGCATGGCAGAAGAGGGCTGGACT